>CM039517.1:17314642-17337808 GCA_022433055.1 Begonia peltatifolia | reverse complement strand
TTTTTTTTTTTTTTGAAAACTTGAATTTTGTTTAAATTGATTTTAAATCAAAGTATTCCACTATGATGTTTCACTTAAACGTTTTCAAAAGTGTCGTTTTAAGTCGAGGAACAAAGTTTAAAATTTTGATACAAGTTTTTTGGGTCGCTACAGTTGTGTTATCAGAACAGTAAGTAGTAGTAGTTAGCGTACCGGGAACCATGATGGTTTTTGGGGTGTCACAGATGTGGTATCAGAGCAGTGAGTAATAGTAATTAGTGTATCGAGAACTGTGATAGTTTTTGGGGCGTTACATATATAGCTTATTAGGAAGAATGGATTTAGCGACATCTTTTGGATTATGTTATATGGAGTGGGATTATTTCCTCTAACTGGAGTTGAGCCTTTCGAAGAGAAACCTTCTTGGAGTTTGGGGATTAAGTTGCAAGGATTTCATGAAGATGAATTAAGGAAAATCTTGTATTTGAGGTCAAAATTCTCTTCAATTCCGAGAGGATGATGTGCCATGGGAACCATTCTCAAAATCTCGAGTCAAAGGAATTTCTAACTTAATTTTTCATGTTGTAGGTCTTTCTTTATTTCTAACTTAATTTTTCATGTTGGAGGTCTTTATTTCTTAGTTTGGATAAAGAAGAATAATTCAAAAACAAAAGGAGATAAGCATGTGGATCAAAGGAGATGAACTCGATTTTCAGGAACCAAAGAACAACCAACTTGCAACACCATTCAAGAGATAAAGTTGGCCTACTTTCTTCTTTAAAGCTTGAAGAAAGGATGTAGCCAAGAAGCACCAAGTGGAGCCAACAATTTCGTCCATAGAATGTCTAACATAGATCCCTCAAGCCTAAACATCAACGATTCAATCCAACAATTAACAAGGAGGAAGCACATGGCTGATTCTACAAGGGAATTTTATTTTCAACTTATGCACATATTTTTTTTAATCCTTTTGCTGAACCTTATGTGATTTTAGTGTGTAGTATTGATGGTGGGGACCATCTTGTGTGGAAAAGAGAGTCACATGGCAAGAGGAGACCATAAAGTGAATGGTTTCCTCATTTGGCCAAATACCCCCTTTCTCCTACTTCAATTTTCCTTTTTGTATTAGCCTTCTCTTTAGATTGTAAATCCTAATCTTGTTGTGATATTTATACCACTCTTATGGGCTGTTATTGGAACACATTTTTTTAAATGAAAAACCGTAGTTCATCTTCGAAAATCTTGAGCTCTCAAGCTTAAAGTGGCTGCATCTCTTTGGTGAATAACATCCGATTGACTGTGTTTGTTTTGGTGTCCATCTTTGTGAATGTAGTGGATTCTATTGTATTGCTCCATTCTTCTACTTATTTCCTCATGGTAGAACATCCAGTAAGGGTGTAACAAGCTTTGATCACAGCAAGTTGGAGTGCTCATCGTCAAGGAGAGACAAGAATCGAGAAAGTGCAGCCTTATCACTTTCCAGACCAATGTGCACCATTTTAGCCATATCATTTCATCCCAATTGTATTAACTTTTGATTTTTGCAGGGTAGTTCCACCACATCTAGGGTAAGAACTTAGCTTCATTGGAGCTATTTTGATAGAGTTGTTTGATCTGTATTTCCACCCATTGTTCTCAGCCAGAGTAATAATTTGAGCTCCGGTGACTTTCACTCCTTCTAGTATAACTTCCGTTCCATAGGGAATCTTTGCGAGATATTTGCAAAGCATCTTTCCCACATCTAGGGCTAGAAGCTGTCAAAATTTCAGGCCCAAATTTTAGTATAGTTTGAGTTGTTGCTGTTCAAAGTTGCTATTCATTTTCAATAAAACAACATAAGTCCAACTTTTTTGTGCTTCGAAGTTCACCCATTTTTTAGGCACATTAGATAGTATAGCTAACTTTAACTCCAAAGATTATGGAACAATTTTAGGTTATTCCTCAACTAGCAAAGCGCATAGAGTTTACAACACTAATTGAGGAAGAATCTATGCATGTAATGTTTGATGAAGCAATCCAATCATCAAATAATTTAGATTTGAATGAAGACCTTGAAAGGGATTGAAAACCCTAAATTTAGAATGTAAGGATTATGCTAACAAGGAGAGCACTCCTCTTGAAATTGTTGCTAAGAAATCAAAAGCAACTCCATTCTACGCAATTTTCTCTACTGTCTGTTGCAAAATATCCGGGACTCACTAAACTCGCCTTGCCAACTTCATCCCAATAAAGCATAAACCTGCACTTTCCCTCGTAAAGGGTCTTGTATGAAGCCATACCTATCGTGGCTTGGAAATTGTTATTATAAGAAAATTCTACCAACGGCAGATATCTGCTCCATGATCCTTAAAACTCCTGTACACAAGCTCGAAGCATATCCTGCAGCGTCTGAATAATTCTCTCAGATTGTCCATCCGTCTGAGGATGAAACGCTGTGCTAAAATTGAGCAGCGTACCCATGGCCTTGTGCAAACTCTTCCAGAACTTCGATGTAAATCTAGAGTCCCTGTCTGATACAATCAAAGTTGGAACTCCGTGCGATCGCACGATCTTTTGAATATATAGTTCGGCGAGTTGATCTATAGAATACATCATCTTCACTAGCAGAAAATGGGCCGATTTAGTTAACGTTTCCACTATCACCCATATACCATCATAGCTCTTTGTCGTCTGAGGCAGCCCTATTACAAAATCCATCGCTATCTGCTCCCATTTCCATTCCGGTATCGGCAATGGCTGCAGTTTTCCTCCTGGTCTGTGGTGTTCAGCGTTAACCTGCTGGCAGATCAAACACGCCTCTACGTACTTCGCCACCATTCTCTTCATATCAGGCCACCAGTACTGCTGTTTAGGGTCCATGTAAATCTTAGTGCTCCCCGGATGTATAGAAAACCTTCAAGAGAGCGCTTCTAACAATATCTCCCTTTGAAGTTCCTCATTGTTCGGAACAAACCATTGATTCCGAAACTTAAGAATCTCCTCGTTCGAATAACTGAATTCTGACCTGTCGTTGGAAGCCATACTAGACTTTATCTCTTCACATTCAGCGTCGTTCTTCGAGGCCTGCTTCATCTTCTCAAAAATAGTGGGCTGCAAAGACATAGCTGACAACATGGCCGATACATGCAACACCACCTCCAAATCAAACTTCCGGAACTCCGTATCCAAAGCCACTGGCATGCCTGAAGTCATAGCTGAAATGGATGCTGTCACTCTGCTCAAAGCATCGGCTACTACGTTCGTCTTGCCGAGGTGGTACTTAATCTCGAGATCATAATCCTTCACAAATTCTAACCACCGCCGTTGCCTCATGTTCAGCTCATTCTGAGTAAAAATATACTTCAAGCTTTTGTGGTCTGAATATACCTCGCACGATTGTCCATACAAATAATGCCTCTAAATTTTTAGTGCGAAGACTATCGCGGTTAACTCTAGGTTGTGTCGGATAATTCTGCTCTTAATTCTTCAGCTGCCTAGAAGCGTAGGCCATCACCTTGCCTTCCTGCATCAGGACGCATCCGAGGCATACCTTGGAAGCATCACAATAAATATTAAATCTTCCGTACTCGGTAGGGAGTGTCAAGATTGGAGCAGTAGTTAACTTCTGTTTTAACGTCTGGAAACTGTGCTCACAATCCTCGGACCACAGATACTTCACACTTTTACTCGTCAAACGGGTCAGAGGCGCTGCAATCCTAAAAAATCTTTCAATAAACCTCCTATAATAACCCTATAGCCCGAAGAAACTCCGTATCTCTGTGACATTCTTCGGCCGTGGCCACTCTTTAACTGCCTGTACTTTTGCTGGATCAACTGATATGCCATCGCTCGAGATGACATGACTAAGAAAATGAATTCTATTCAGCTAGAATTCGCACTTTGAAAACTTTGCATGAAGTTGGTGTCGCTTTAGAGTTTCTAATACCAACCTCAAGTGCTCCTTATGGTCCTGCTCACTCCGATAGTACACCAAAATATCGTCGATAAAAACTATAACGAATTTATTGAGATAATTATGGAACACTCTGTTCATCAAGTCCATAAAAGCTGCTGCAGCATTTGTTAGTCCAAAAGGCATCACTAGGAACTCATAATGTCCATATCGCGTCCGAAAAGCTGTCTTCGGAACATCTTATGGGTCACTTTAACTGATAATAACCCGATCTCAAATCAATTTTTGAAAAATACTCGGAGTTGATTGAATAAATCATCTATCCTCGGCAGAGGGTACTTATTCTTAATCGTCAGCTTGTTTAACTCCTTGTAGTCGATGCACATTCACAATGACCCGTCATTCTTCTTGACAAAATGAATCGGCGCACCCCACGACAAAAAGCTAAGGCGTATAAACCCTTTCTCCACCAATTATTCTAATTGCTTCTTCAACTTATTCAACTCTGCTGGCGCCAATCTGTAGAGATTCTTCGACACTAGCTCAACTCTTGGATACACATCTATCATAAACTCTATTTTCCGATCAGGAGGCAAATTAGGTAAATCATCTAAGAAAACTTCAGGGAAGTCTTGAACAATTAAAACATCCTGCGGTGTCGAATCCTTAGGAATTTGCATATCTATAATAATGGCAAGAAAACCAAAACACTCATCAGTTAAAATTTGACGAGCACTGATAGGCGCCATCACAGATATCTTCCGAACACTATTTGCGGCCTGAAAAGTATGCTTTTCACCATCCGGCGGTTGGAAGTCCACCGTGCCCACCCTATAGTCAATCGTGGCGCAGTGGTTGAATAGTCAATCCATTCTCAGTATCATGTTATATCCCGTTATACCCATAACAATGAGATCGCCCGATAAATTCTTGCTTCCCATCGACACCACGCTATAATGCAATACTTGATTTGAGTGCATATGCTCACCAGAAGGTAACATTACCACATAACCACAGTCCGTTGATACAGGCCATATATCTAACTTAACCACGAATATAGTTGCAATAAACGAATGCGTTGCACCAGAATCAATCAAGGTATAAATAGGTACAAAGTTTACCAATATAGTACCTGACACTACGGTTGGCTGGTTATCCTCGCCCGACTCTTTCATGGCGAATACTCTCGGTGTTGTGCGTGTCCGACCCTTCTTTAAAGCTAGACAATCTCTGCTGATGTGGCCTATCTCGTTACAATTAAAACATCGAACAACCCTAGGCTTTGGGCAGTCTCTGGCCACATGTCCGGCTTCATTGCAGTTGTAGCACTTTCCAGAATTCCATCTGCACTCTCCCGGATGATACTTCATACATTTAGGTCACTGGGGGTACTATACCTGTAACGCCACGAGAACCCACATGTTCTCGGTGCGCTCACTACGTCTACATACTATGACATATAGAAACTTGAAACAAACTCACTTAATTTAATACCACTTTTGTTTTTAAATCATATTCAAAAGAACATTTGTAAGTAAAAAATAAAATTTTTTGAGTCGATTCAAAAACAACTCGCGCCCCGAATAGGGAACACGAAATCCTCAATATAAAATACATAGCTGAAAAGATAAATTTAAAGTAGTTTTAGGAGTAAGTCAACGAAACTTGAAACCCTAGGACGGAGTCCCACAGCTCGAACTACACAAATTCGGTGCCGCGCACCCATGTCCCCACTTCGACGCCCTGCGCGCCCCCTCACGGTACCGCGCGCGCCAACTCAACATCACTGCGTCACGCGCACACTGACAGCGCCGGTGTCCCACGCACCCTGCCTCCGTACAGCACGTACGCACGCTCGCTCTCACCCGACGCCGTACGACCCGTGAGCACCCGCAGGGCTGCGTGCCCTGCGCACCTGCGACTACGCTGCACTCCCACACCCATCCACACTTCTCTAGCACTCACTATACACATCTCAACCTATTCCATATCTTTTCGACTCCCAACCTCTCTCCCGAAATTTCAGAAGAGTAATTCCTAAAAACTGGCTATCCCAAAAATTTAAACACTGCACGCAGTTCACCAGAAACTAGCAATATCTATCCATCAACCATCCAGAGAATATACATAACAAAAATAATCGCAGTTTAAAGACAACGAAAATCCATCAACTACAAATGAGGAAAGTACACAATATAGAGCAATATCATACTCTAACATATAAAAATACGTACGCGTCTCCAAAACTCTACAACTACTCTATACAATCCTGTACAACCGACGTCTATACAAACTCCTATATCCACATAAATATCCCGACAGAAAACAACAACCCAAACGTATCTCACCATCACCTACCATCTTCACGGGTCGGGTCGGGTCGGCCTAACAATCCGTAATCCGGTGCCTTGGTCGCACGCCGCCAACCATCCTACGCCTCAAGACTAGGCTCTCGGGGCTCACCAGCATTATTGTCGGCACTTACACCATAGAACACACATCATAAGCCCAACGCTCAGTAAGTAGTACAATATGAAAGTAAAAGCCGACAATGCAATGCTATCACATGCAGTCTCTACACTCACACTCATGTTGTCACATCTGCGACGCCTAGTGCAGCCGCACCAGGGTGAGGAGCAACTTAGCGCCACCCTACATCCTGACACGTCGCCACCGTCCCGGACTCCCCAGCAACGAGTCCTACAAGCTACACACACGCATCACCACACATCAACCACATCAAGGTGAGGGTGTACCTCGCGCCACACCACACCCTGACACGTTGCCCCCGTCTCAGCCTCCCCAGCAACGGGGCCATAGTTGCCACACACACGTTTCATGACAGCCCAGTCGGCCCACTTCTCGAGCAGAATCTGCGACTGGTGTTACACCGGCCTACACACTAGTAGGATCCGCGGTACCACTGCCCATCATGCTCAACGTTAACACATACACGTCATGTGACGGTCTAGCTGGCCCACTGCTTGAGCAAAATCCGCAGTTGGTTACGTACCGGCCCACACACTAGTAGGATCCGTGATACCACCGCCACGCGTCTCATCATTTAATCAAAATATGCTCAAAACTATTTTCGTTCTCTTTTTAAAATATGATGCATGTCAAACAATATGTACGCACACCACCATCAATAACATAAATCCTAAGGTTCTACAGTGTAGGACCACTTGGGCAAAACACATGCATGTACTACTTACCTAGCGTACTAAGCTCACTCGACGCACAGCTTCGCCAAAAATGCCTCAACCTAAAATACAAACAATCACTCATTAATCTTCGCTTCAAAATTCACCAAATAAGTTAAAAATAACATCCCTTAACTAATCCCATGAAATTACAACTAAAACGGGTTACCAATTTGGTTCGGCCGAAAACCATCCTAAACTTTGGACGTGCATAAATTTTGCGTCCGTTAACAGAATCGAGCGATTCAAGAGACTACACGTTCCCTCAGGAACCTAGTTTAACATACTAAGAAGGATTTCAGAACGGTAAGCCGCAAATTGGTGAAAAACACTAAAAACCAAATTTGCCCTTTTTATCCAAATTTCACATTTTCGATTCCTTTAACCAAAACTCGCTCAAAACTAGCTTTACGCATTAAAAACAGTCATGCTAATATCACGTGTCACAATTCTACAAAAAACACTCACTAATTTGACTCAGTCCAAAATTTGACATAAACTTCCGACGCAAATAACTTTTGCGTCGGATATCGGAATCGAACGATTTCAGCGGCCAAACGTTCCTCTAACCACCTATTTTAACCCACTAAAACAGAATTTAAAACAATTAACCGTATCCCTGTCAAAATCTCCAAAAACATAACTGTTTTTATACAAAAAAGAATCCGAAATCTTAACTTTGATCCAATTTCGCCAATCTTTTCACCGAACATCCACATTCCTACCAATTAAGTCTAATTTGAACAAAACCAAGTATATCGAACTCAAGAACTTGAACCCCACCGCTAACAAGTATCGGGTTTTCTCCCCTCCCCAACCCGAGCACTCACTACCTCCCCTCACTAACACCCGCATTCACAGCACTAAATTCACTCAACACTTCGGCCAAGTCCCCAAAACGAAAGGAAGCCGATCATCAAGCTCGGCCAAAACAGGACAGGACAGCAGAGGGAAAGGGAGACTTACCGAGTGATGTCGTTCTGCACTCGGGCGGGATAAGAAGGAGGACTCCAGTAAGGCGCCCAATCACCGGTGGCAGAGTTGGACGGAGACCCACTCCCTCGCGGTCGTCGACAGAAAGCGCTCGGGCCCTCTGTCTTCAGAAGCTCGAGCCGATGAAACCAAATGGCTTCCGTTTGTCGGAGTAGCAGCACACGCTTGCGGCTTTCCCTTCACGCTCACACTCGTCGGTCGTCGATCGGAGCTCAGACTTCAGCACACGATCGCACTTCACTCTCCGTCGCCCTCTCTATCACTCGGGTGCACGGTTTGTAACAGCCATTAAGACTTCCTCCTGAAGCCGTTTGGTTGTTACAATATATATACTTTTTAATTTAATTTAAATAATTAAAATTACCAAAACACCATCACGTGTTTTTTAACCGCCCGTATTTCGTTAAATTCTCGTATCCCCGACTTTAAAATTTTGAAAACCATCACAAAACTAGACTCCGAGTTCTATGACTTAATTTCCCCGTCAAAATATTTCTCGAAACTCCAACCGAGATTAAATTAAAATTTTCAGAATTTAGATTTAAAATCTGAAATTTTTCGGGATATTACATCCCTCCATCTTTATAAGAATTTTGCCCCCAAAATTTACGTACCGAATAAGTTGGGATACTGACGCACCATGTCTTCACGCCGCTCCCAAGTAGTTTCCTCCACACCATGATTGCGCCACAGCACCTTGACCAAAGGGATCTCCTTGTTGCGCAGTACTTTCACCGCAGATTCCAAGACCCTCACTGGCTTCTTCTCGTAGGACAGCTTCGGCTGGATCTTTATATTATGCTGTGGCACTACCTGAGAGTGATCGCGCATACACTTACTCAGCATCGAGATATGGAAAACATCATGGATGGCATCCATCGATGAAGGCAACTAGAGCTGGTACGCAGTCCCCCCAATCCTTTTGACAATCGAGAATGGTCCCACAAACCGAGGGTTGAGCTTCCCTCGCTTCCCGAACCTCACTACTCCCTTGAACGGCGAGATTTTCAGAAATACCTCGTCCCCCTCACTAAACTTCAACTCCCAACGCCTCTGATTAGCATAACTCTTATGTCGACTCTGAGATGATTCAATCCTCTTCCGTATCACAGAAATTTTGTCGACAGTCTGCTGTAAGATCTCAGGACCTATCAATCAGGCCTCCCCAACCTCATCTTAATACAATGGCGACCTGCACTTCCTTTCATAGAGAGCCTCGTACGGCGCCATACTAATGGTAGATTGGTAGCTGTTATTATATGAGAACTCCACTAACGGTAAGAACTTACTCCAAGTCGACTGAAACTCCAACACATAGGCCCTGAGCATATCCTCCAGAATCTGTATAGTACGCTATGACTGCCCGTCGGTCTGACAATGAAAGGCCGTACTGAAATCTAACTTGGTGCCCATGGCCTTATGTAGACTCCTTCAAAACTTGAACGTGAATCTGAGGTCTCAGTCTGAAACAATCGACACCGGAATCCCATGAAGTCTGAATATCTCCTGAATATATAACTAGGCAAACTTATCCATGGTATAAGTCATCCTCACAGGCAAAAAGTGAAACGACTTCGTTAACCTGTCCACAATCACCTAGATAGCATTATGGCCCTTGGCAGTCCTCGACAGTCCCACTACAAAATCCATAGCGATCTGCTCCCACTTCCATTCCGGTATTGGCAATGGTTGTAGCATCCCAGACAGTCGCTGAAGTTTCGCCTTCACCTGCTGGCAGACTACGCAGGTCTCAACATACTCAGCCACCGCTCGCTTCATGTTAGGCCACCAATAGTGCTGTTTCAAATCCCTGTATATCTTAGTGCTTCCGGGATGCACAGAGAAAGAAGATGAATGGGCCTCTGATAATATATCCTTCCTTAGCTCCTCATCCTACGGGACGTACCACCTATCATGAAATTTCAGAATCCCATCCTCTGAATTGCTGAACTCAGAATTAGGTCTGGCCTACATACTCGCCTTCAGCTCGCTACACTCTGAGTCAGCCTACTGGGCCTACCTAATCCTGTCCAGAATAGTCGGGCTCAACGACAAGGCCGAAAGAGTGGCTGCCAGATCAGAAACTATCTCCAAGCCAAAACTCTGCATCTCTGTCATCAACTCAATAGACCCTATGGAAGTCATGGCAGGAGTCGAAGCTGTTACCTGACTCAAGGCGTCTGCCACCACGTTTGCCTTTCTCGGTTGGTACTTGATCTCCACATCATAATCCTTGACTAGTTCGAGCCACCTCCTCTGTCTTAAATTCAGCTCCTTCTACGTGAAAATGTACCTCAAACTCTGATGGTCTGAGTAACTCGCGCTGCTGTCCATAAAGGTAATGCCTCCAAATCTTGAGTGCAAATACAATAACCGCCAGCTCCAAATCATGAGTGGGATAATTCTGCTCGTAAACTTTCAACTGTCTAGAAGCATAGGCAATGACTCTCCAACCATGTATCAAAATACACCCCAAACCAATTATGTTGGCATCATAATAAATGCAAAACTTCTCTACTTCCACCGGCAGTGTCAATATGGGAGCCATAGTCAATCTCTGCTTCAATGTCTGAAAGCTGTCCTCACACCTATCTGTCCATTCATACTTTGCATTCTTTTTTGTCAGCTAGGTCAAGGGAGCCGAGATCTTAGAGAACCTCTCAATGAATCTCCGATAATATCCAGCCAATCATAGAAAACTACGTATCTCACTAGCACTGGTCGGCCGTGGCCATTCCTTCACAGCCTGAACTTTCACCAGATCGACTGAAATACCCTCATAGGAAATAACATGCCCCAAGAAGTAAATTCTGTCCAACCGAAACTTGCACTTAGAGAACTTAGCATATAGCTGATGCTGACTCAGAATAGTCAATACGATCCTCAAGTGCTCTCTGTGCTCCTTCTCACTTCGCAAATAAATTAGAATGTCGTCGATAAACACGATCACAAACTTGTCCAGGTACTCCCTGAACACTTGGTGCATCAGATCTATAAATGCTGCAGGGGTATTGGTCAACCTGAAGGACATAACCAGGAACTCAAAATGTCCGTACCTCGTCCTGAAAGCCGTCTTCGGTACATCCTCACCCTTTACCTTCAATTGATGATAACCAGACCTTAGGTTGATCTTAGAAAACACCCGGGCTCCCTGTAGCAGATCAAACAATTCATCAATCCTCGGTAATGGATGCTTGTTCTTCATTGTCAACTTATTCAGCTCCCGATAGTCAATACACGTACGTAGGGATCCGTCCTTCTTCTTGACGAATAGAACTGGTGCGCCCCAAGCTGAAAAACTAGGGTGTATAAAGCCCTTATCCGTCAGCGCCTCCAATTGAGTCTTCAGCTACTTAAGTTCAGTAGGTGCTAACTGGTACAGGTTCTTGCACACTGGCTCGGTACGTGGGAAAACATCTATCTCAAATTCGATCTCCCTGTTAGGGGGCAGCCCTGGCAAATCATCACGAAACACCTCCGGAAACTTCTGTACAATAAGAATATCCTGTAATCGAGTATCACCCTGTGACTGCGCATCCTCGACACTTGCCAAAAATCCCTGGCAAACCTTGCCCAACAACCGTGGAGTCTGACGAGAAAAGATAGCAGAAATCTTGGCAAGACCTTTACCTGCTTTGAATGTGTAGCTTTCCCCGCCCAGGGGCCGAAAATGAACCTCGCTGGTCCTGCAGTCAATGTTTGCATGATGTTTGAACAGCCAGTCCATTCCTAATATCACCTCATAGCCGCTCATATGCAGTATGACTAACTCGGCATACAACTGCTTTCTCCCCACTGTCACCACATTGCCCCGCACCACCTAATCTGAATACAAATGTTCCCCTGATGGCAAGGTCACATCATATTGTCGTCCGGCGGGGCAGAACTCCAAATTTACCTTAACAACAAAACCCGTCGACACAAACGAGTGCGTAGCGCCCGTATCAATCAAGGTCTAAGCTGTCACACCAGAAACAAAAATGTTATCTGCAATCACTGATGGCAGGGCAGTATCATCTAAAGGGCAAAGACCCTCGGTGTAACTCTCTCTGACGTCTTGCTCGTAGCTGGGCATCTGTTGGCAAAGTGTCCCACCTCATTGCAGTTGAAGCAATGGTTCTGACGCGGCTTCTGGCACTCCCTAGACAAGTGGCCCCCCTTGCACAATTATAACACTGCACTGGGCCCACTCTGCACTTGCCCGGGTGGCTGCTCTGACACTTTGAGCACACTGGAAACTGTCCCGACCCTTGCTGCCTCTTGGTGCTCCCCTGGCTGCTGGAACTATCACTAGGCCTATTCAGGTCTTGTTTGGACGCCCCCTCTCCGCTCGACTGTGGCAGCGGCTCTCTGAATGATCTCCGAGGCTGCTCCTTGGGTACCGCCCTATAACTAGGAAGCTTCGCCCGAGCCTCATCAATGTCTAGGGCCTTTGCTACCACCTTCTCGTATTGCATGCCTCGAGTCCCCGCAATCCGCATGCCCATATAGATATCCGGCTTCAGGCCCTTCACAAACTGATGTACTTTATTCTCATCGAGGCTCACCAAATGCCCAGCAAATCGCGACAAGGCCTCAAACTGTCATACATACTCGGCCACAGCGTCAGTCTGCATCAACTACGTAAACTCCACCATCTTCTCTGTCTTGACAGAATGGCTGAAATATTTACCGAAAAACACCAACCTGAACTCCTCCAAGGTCAAGGTCTCCACATCTATCGTGGCCACTACAGTATCCCACCAATGGCTTGCATCCTTGGCGAGATAGAATGCCACACTAGAAACTTTGTCCTGCTGCTCCACCTTTACAAAACCCATCATCCTCTCCATGCTCCGTATCCACTACTCAGCACTGACAGTATTTGGAGATAACTCATCAAAAGTCGGGGGTCCAAGTCTATGCAGCTTATCACCCCCTCTGTCAGACGAACCCTGGACACTAGACTGACCCTGGTCGTCCCGCCTCATAAATCTCTTTAGCTGCTGAGACTGGCGGTGGACTAACTTGGTAAACTACCGGACGGTATCATGCATATCGCTCACAGCTCCAGGCGCCTCTCGTCGTGGTCGACCTCTACCTCTGCCCCTCCCCTCTCCTGACATTTTCTACCTTTAACAACCGTCTGATAATTCGCGTTCTCTCGACTTAAAAATTTCAGAAGCTGCCACTAAATGTAGATTACAAGTTTTATAAATTAATTTAACTGTTAAAATATTTCCTCGAAATTTCAACTGATATTTAATTAAAAATTTTAAAAATTAGTTCTAAAATCTGAAATGTTTCTGGGATATTATAGATTTACCAAATAAATATAAAAAGAGTTGAAAAGCCAAATTTAGGATCGAAAGAATTGAACAACCGTAAAGAGAATTAAAGTTGTACAATTATATTTTTGTAAATTGGAATGTAATGGTGAATTAAGTGGATTTAAGTGAGGTTTGGAATCCAAGCATCTTGAAGAAGCTTTCTTCTTCCCATCACCAAACACCCATTCTCTCCCTTATTCTTTCCCTCTCCCTCACATTCTTCTTCTTCTGCTTCCAAGAAAAATAGCAGCCCTCCCACACAGTTTCTCTTCTCTATGCCAACTCCTTCTCCCTCTCTATTTAGTTTTGATTTTTGGAAGAAAAACTCACAAGATTATTTTCCTCTTTCTCTAGGTTTGTATCTTTGAAGAGAAACCTACAATCTCTTCCAAGTTTCTCTCAAGTCTTTCAAGGTTTTTAAGGTGAGTGTTGAGGTTTTTTAAGAGGATCTTTTTGGTTTATAGGTGATAGAAATAAGGTTAGTGTATTATTTTGGTTAAATATTTAGATGGTTGAAAAGGCTAGGGTTTGATGGACGAAAATTTGGTTTCACTTCTCACATTCTTGGATTTATTTGACGCTTTATTGGATTATAATGTTTGGTTGAGGGTTGGAAATAGAAAGGACGGGAGAAATTATGCATGTTGGATTAGTTGCAATTATTGAAAAACTGGAATTTCTAGGCAGTTTCGGGATTGAGGTTTTTAACCTAATCTGTTGGTTTTCATTTGAAAATCTGTTTTGGTATGTTATAATAGACTCTTTAGGTGAACTTTTGACTTCTGAATTATTAGATTTGGATTAGTAAATCAAAAGGGATGAAATTTTGAAGTTATATCAAATATTGATCAATTTTGGGTTTTGAAATCAAGTGTTAATTGAATTGGTTTGCATGTTATTCAAGCTATCATGTTTTTGATATTCAAGTGAATTTATGACTACATAATCTTCTTCTTTTGGAAATATTTGAATTTGAAATTTTTCAAATTAGATGAGTTCAAAAGGTTATAAAAATAATCAAAGTTATGATATTAATGATGAAGTTAATATGCTATAGGTTTTTCAAGTCACCAAGAAGGTTGATCAATTGCCCTTAATTTGCGCTAAGTACCCCTAGTAAGTAATGTTGCATGTGTTAGGAAGTTTATGTTGTCGATGATTCCAATTGGAGATGTAGTTGTAGTTCATAAATATGTTATGTTGATTTATGGGTTTTGATGCTAACTTTGAGGATGTGTTTATATGACGTAGAGGATTTGCTATGTTTATCGTTAATAGTGGTTCATATTGGTAATAGTAATGTATATATGGATATGCTATGTTAGAGTTAGGTGTTTGTGTCATTATATTATGTTGTTGGATGATAAGTCTTTAGTACTAACATTGATAGATTGGATAGACATGATATTGGGGTTATGAATGGTTTAGATTTTACGTTATATGAACTATGTATGTTCACGCATTCATGCATCATGTTTTATAAAAGCTACAAAAGTGATTTATGCATACATTCAATTAAGAAAGAAATAAAGAATGAAACGAAATGAACGAAACGAACGTATGCTTTTGTAACGCCCCAAAAATCTTCCGTGATTTCTAGTTTGCTACCAACTACTACTCGTCACCATCCTTCATATTCTCTACTAAATATTTTCTAGAAATTTGAAAACTTTGTTTTTCGAACCAAAACGACTATTTTTTTTTACTCAAACGTCTTCCAAAAGAAATACATGTAAATACCGCAACAAAAACTTCGTTTAAAATCAGTTTAAATAACTTCACTTTTAAAACATAAAGATTAAAGAGATCAGTCAACACCTGCAAGAACCAGTCGACACTTAAGTTGTATCGGGTTTTCATCGGTCGACACTAACAAACACCGGTCGACACTAACTTTCTCTCGGGTCTTTTCATCAGTCGACACCGAGGACACCGGTCGACACCTACACACCCATTTTGGAGAGGGTTCGACACCCGCTGTCGCAGGTCGACACCTTGCTCTGTCCGCGTACTTTGACCCTCGCGTTCGACACCACTGCCAATTTTACACGGACCGGTCGACATTTGTAGCTAGGGGTTGACACCTACTGCGACTCTGCACCGCGCAGGCCGAGTCTCGTGGTCGACACTCATCCTCTATTTTACACTGATCGGTCGACACCTACGGACTTCGGTCGACACTTTGCACCCAGAAACTTTAACAGAATTCAACAAAACAACACGAATTTTGACTAAACGTTTAAAAACCATAAATCCACTTCTCGAATCAATTTACAACCTATTACGCACGCCAAAATACTCAACATAAATTCAAATCTTTCTTTTACATTAAAATAACTAAGTACGACTAAAAATACATCACCACACATACTTACACCCGCCATAGTCAAAACGCTTCAACAGCTGTCCCAGTCGTCCCATGAGTGTGCTCCTCCAACTACCTTCTAGTCTTAGGCATGCTCGAGATACTCACTAGATACTGCGTCGTCACCTACATCACATAAGTCAACTATTAGCCTAATGCTAAGTAAGTAATGCATATAAACTTAAACACTGAAAAACATTCACATCCTAACATATACAGTTTCTACAGTTTCGTCTCTACTCTTATTTTCGTCTATTTCTTACATCTTCTTTATCTTCTTACTACTGGGTTCTTATTTACGTGCTAGATCGAGATGACACACCTCATGGTACACCTCACTGGACAATGCCAAACTCGATCTAGTAAAGTACACAACTCGCAGTACACCTCACTGGACAAGGTCACCACGTAAAGCGGAGGAACAATGATACATCTCGCGGTCCACCTCACTGGAAAAGACCACTCAACCTCACCTTTATTATCTTCTTACGTATATTCTCATTTCATTTGTATAATCACATCCTACTGTTTTACTTCATAAAAACATGGAAATTCATTTTCGTTTCGTTTCGTAATTTAAAACCATGATGGATATTACAAAGCATAACATAAAGTAAACGTGCAATGCATATTACTGAACTGTGATGTAGGCCTGAAGGCAAAACTATTACTACATTACTTATCTGGCGTCATTAGCACTCGTAATCCAAAATCTTGTACCCTAACTGGAAAACCTATAAACCCGCACATCCATTAGCTCTACATTCTATTAACTCCGTAAAACTTTAAGGGAATCAACCACTCAATCCTCACTCAGTCCAAAACAAAATTCTAACTAACGCTCTGACTAACCCTTCAAAAATTCATAACTCCGCCAATACTCGTCCGATTTGGACGATTCGAAATGCTACGGGCTTCTCGTGACATCTAGTTTATAATGATATCATCCATTTCCTAATCCCACACATATAGCTTAGCCGAATGGAAGCCGTTCCGTAACCGGGGTTATTCAGTTATCTACACACTCAATCTTTTCCACAAAAGCTTATAATCCACTTCTATTACTAGCTTAAACATCAACATACGTACAAAACCGAGTAAAACCTCCAAACTTCGTATCTCCTCCCTAGGGTTCACCAAAAACTTTATCTAACTCCACTTTTACCGCTTAAAATAAATAAAATAATAACTATTTACCAAGAACTAACTAAAATTTACCAAAAATTTGAAGAACGAAGGGGAAACGGCTGATCGTTGGCTGCTGAATGTAAGTGCCGAACGTCTCGTGCGGGAGAAGAAAAAGAAGAAGAAGAAGAAGAACAAGGGGGAATCCGTTCCTCCCCTTTGTTTTATTATTATTATTATTATTTATTTAATATAATTAATTTTAATTACTATTTCGCCATCAACCATTAAGCGTTTTCTAAATCTGTTACATTGTCCAATTTCTATTTGATTCTTAAATTTTTCTCTTTTTCATTAGTCGCAAAATGATCTTTTACCTAAGAGTAGAAATTTTCCTCCCACAATTCCGAACATCAATCCACCGATTACAATCACGTACTTTCAAAATTAACTTAAACGGAAAAATTCTGAGTGTTACATTTCACCCTACTTAAAAGAAATTTTGTTCTCAAAATTTTGTTACCTGAACTGCTTTGGGTATCGGCTCATCATGTACTGCTGCCGCTACCAAATTGCCTCTTCTACATTGTGGTTGCGCCATAAAACTTTCACCGGTGGAATACCATTGTTACGTAGAGTATTCACCATAATCCAGTATCTCCACTGCCCTCTCTTTATACACTAATGTGGGTTGAATCTCCACACCTCGCTGTTCACCACATGAGAAGGATCTCGTATACACTTTCTCAGCATGCACACGTGGAATACATTGTAAATCTCATCCATAGAGGCTGGTAGTTGAAGCTATTAAGCTGTCTTTCCTACTCTCTTCGTAATAGGAAATGGTCCAATGTATCTTGGATTTAACTTGCCTCTATTTCTGAATCTCACAACTCCATTGAACGGAGAGATCTTCAAGAAAACTTCATCATTCACTTTAAATTCTAGCTCACTTCTCCGTTGATCTGCATAACTCTTTTGTCAGCTCTGAGCTGTTAAAATACGCTGCCGAATAAATGCAACTTTCTTTACTGTCTACTGCAAAATATCCAGACCTACTAAGCTTGCCTCGCCAACTTCATCCCAATAAAGCGGGGACCAGCACTTTCTCCCGTAAAGGGCCTTGTATGGAGCCATACCTGCTGTGGCCTAGAAACTGTTATTATAAAAAAATTCTACCAACGACAGGTATTTGCTCCATGATCCTTGGAATTCCAGTACACAAGCTCAAAGCATATCCTCTAGCGTCTGAATAGTTCTATCAGATTGTCCATCCATCTGAGGATGAAACGCTGTGCTAAAACTGAGCTGCGTACCCATGGCCTTGTGCAACTCTTCCAGAACTTCGATGTAAATCTAGGGTCCATGTCTGATACAATCGAAGTTGGAACTCCGTGCAATCGGACGATCTCTTGAATATATAATTCGACAAAGTGATCCATAGAAGACGTCATCTTCACTGGCAGAAAATGGGCCGATTTGGTTAACCTGTCCACTATCACCCATATTCCATCATAGCCCTTTGTCGTCCGAGGCAGCCCTACAACAAAGTCCATCGCTATTTGCTCCTATTTCCATTCAGGTATCGGCAATAGCTGTAATTTTCTTACCGATCTCTGATGCTCAGCATTAACTTGCTGGCAGATCAAACACACCTCTACATACTTCACCACCATTATCTTCATATCAGGCCACCAGTAATGCTGTTTGAGGTCACTATACATCTTAGTGCTCCCTGGATGCACAGAAAATCTCGAGGAGTGGGCTTCAGCCAATATTTCCCTCCGTAGTTTTTCATTATTCGAAACGAATCACCTATTTCGCAACTTAAGAATTCTGTCGTCCAACTAACTAAAATCCGACCTATCGTTGGAAGCCATGCTTAACTTAATTTCTTTGCATACCGTGCTGTCCTTCTGAGCCTGCTTAATCTTCTCCAAAATAGTGGGCTGTACAGACATAGCCGATAACATGGCCGATACGTTCGATAACACCTATAATTCAAACTTCCGAAACTCCGTATCCGAAGCCACATGCATGCTTAAAATCATAGCCAAAGTACATGCCGTTACTCTGCTCAAAGCATCAGCAACTACGTTTGCCTTGCCGGAGTGGTACTTAATCTCAAGATTATAATCCTTCACAAATTCTAAACACCGCCGTTGTCGCATGTTTAGCTCCTTCTGAGTAAAAATATACTTCAAGCTTTTGTGATCAGAATATATCTCGCACTGCTGTCCATATAAATAATGCCTCCAAATTTATAATGCAAAGACTACCGCAGCTAGTTCCAGGTCGTGCATTCTGCTCATAAGCCTTCAATTGTATAGAGTCATATGCTACCACCTTCCCTTCCTGCATTAATATACATTCCAGTACTATCTTTGAAGCATCGTAGTAAATACTAAACTTCCCGTCCTCAGTTGGAAGCGTCAGGATTAGAGCAGTAGTTAATCTCTGCTTCAACGTCTAGAAACTATGCTCACAATCCTCAGACCACAGATATTTCACACTTTTCCTCGTTAACCGGGTCAGGGGTGCTGCAATTTTTGAAAATCCCTCAATGAATCTCCTGTAATAACCTGCTAACCCGAGAAAACTCCGTATCTCCGTAACGTTCTTCGGCTGTGGCCACTTCTTAACTACCTGAATCTTTGCTGGATCAACCGCTATTCTGTCGCTTGAGATGACATGACCAAGAAAATAGATTCTATGCAGCCAAAATTCGCACTTTGAAAACTTTACATAAACCTGGTATCGCTTCACGGTTTCCAACACCACTCTCAAGTGCTCCTTATGCTACTCCTTGCTCCGAGAGTACACCAAAATATTGTCGATAAACACTATTACGAATTTATCGAGATAATCATGGAACACTCTGCCATAAGGTACATAAAGGTGGCTGAAGGATTTGTTAGTCCAAAAGACATCACTAGGAACTCATAATGTCCATATTGCGTCTGAAAAGCCATTTTCGGAACATCCTCCGGTTTGACTTTCAACTGATAATAACCTAATCTCAGGTCAATCTTCGAAAACACACGCGCACCTTGGAGTTGATCAAATAAATCGTATATTTTTGGCAGAGGGTACTTATTCTTAATCGTTAGCTTATTCAAATCCCTGTAGTCGATGCACATGCGTAACGACTCGTCTTTCTTCTTGACAAAAAGAATCGGCGCGCCCCACGGCAAAAATTTAGGGTGTATAAACTCATTCTCTACCAATTCTTCTAATTGCTTCTTTAACTCCTTCAACTCCGCTGGCGCCAATCTGTAGGGATTCTTTGAACACTTGCTAGCTCCCAGATACACATCTATCACAAACTCTATTTGCCGATTCGGATGCAAATCAGACAAATTATCCAAGAAAACTTTAGGGAAGTCTTGAACAATTAAAACATCCTGTGGTCTCGAATC
This sequence comes from Begonia peltatifolia, assembly GCA_022433055.1. Classification (NCBI taxonomy): domain Eukaryota; kingdom Viridiplantae; phylum Streptophyta; class Magnoliopsida; order Cucurbitales; family Begoniaceae; genus Begonia; species Begonia peltatifolia. The sequence continues at coordinate 17,317,523 of CM039517.1, read as the reverse complement.
CTTGGGAATTTGCATATCCATAATACTAGGAAGAAAACCAAAATAGTCACAAGTTAAAACTTGACGAGCACTAACAGGTGCCATCACAGATGTTTTCTAAACATTCTTTGCAGCTTGAAAAGTATGCTTCTTACCGTCCGGCGGTTGGAAGTTCACCGTGCCCACCCTACAGTCAATCGTGGCGTAATGCTTGAACAGCCAATCCATTCCCAGTATCATGTCATATCCTGTTATACCCATAATAATAAGATCGGCTAATAAATTTTTGTTTCCCACGGACACCACGCTATCTTGTACAATCTGATTCGAGTGCATCCTCCCACTAGAAGGTAGCATCACCTCGTTGCTACAATCCGTCGACACAGGCCATATGTCTAACTTGACCGCGAACATAGTCGCAATAAAAGAATGCGTAGCACTAGAGTTAATCAAAGTATAGGCAGGTAAAGAATTCACTAATATGGTACCTGATACCACAGTTGGCTGCTAATCATCTCCCGACTCAATCACAGCAAATACTCTCGGGGTTGTGCGCGTTGGGCCCTTCTTCAAAGTTGGACAATCTTTGCTGATGTGGCTTATCTCGTTACAGTTAAAACATCGCACAACTCTGGGCTTCGGGCAGTCTCTGGCCACGTGTCAGGCTTCATTACAGTTGTAGCACTTTTCGGAGTTCCATCTGCACTCTCCTGGATGATACTTCATACATTTGGGGCACTGGTGGTACTGTACCGGTCCTCGCGACCTCTTACTATTTCCCTGGCTGTTAGAACTCTCACTAAATCTCTTGGTGCCTCTCTGTTGTGACAGCTAGGAGACACTTCTGCTCTACTGTGGGACCACTTCTCTTTAGGATCGCCTGCAAGCCTCCCTCTGACTGATACACTTCATCTCGGCTTGCTCTCCCTCCAATGCCTTGGCCACCACCTCGGAGTAAGGCACATCCCGTATTCCCGCTATCTTCACTCCTTTGTATATTTTCGGCCTCAACCCTTGTACAAACTCAAACACTTTATCCTCATTTCGGCTTACCAAATTGCTGGCAAACCGGGACAAGGACTCGATTTGCCGGTTGTACTCTGTCACTGATGCAGTTTGCTTCAACTGTAAGAACTTCATTCTCTTAGTTGACTGCACCGTACTATTAAAATACTTGTCGTAGAAGGCCTTCTTGAAATTCTCCCAAGTCATGTGCTGGGTATTAACGGTGGCCTCTATAGAATACCACTAAAACCAGGCATCTATTGCTAAATGAAAGGTGGCCAGTATAACTTTATACTACTCTTACACCTTCGCATATTTAAACATGCTTTCTATTGCTCGGATCCACTTCTCGGCAGCCATTGGGTCTGACACTTGTCCTTCAAAAGTCGGTGGCCACAATCTCTGAAATCGGTCACCTGACCGTTCCTGACTATAACTAGGGCTTGCACCTCCCTGTACTTCTCGATTCAGCAACATTACTAACTGCTGAGACTGCCGATTTACTAATTCTGTCAACTGTCGAATTGTTGCAGAATCGTGCTCACTTCTCAGTTCGGTTGTCTCTATTGGCACTCCGGGACGTCCTGGTCGTCTAGACATTCTGACTCTCTTTCCTGGACAATGGTCAACTATGCTCATAAGTATTTACTAAACAATACTAAACTTAAACATTTAAAGTTGTTGGAGCACGTCGTGCGGTGATAGCCGCTGTTGAGTAATTGTTTGAACGTTTTGACCAAATGGCTCAGATACCAACACTTCAACGCTCCGAAAATCCTCAGTGATTCTCAATTCGTTACCAACTACTACTCGTTGCCATCTCTCATATCCTCTAATACATATTTCTTAAAAATTTGAAAACTTTGTTTTTGGACTCAAAACGACTCTTTTTTTTTCACTCAAACGTCTTTCAAAAGAAATACATGTAAATACCGCAGCAGAAACTTCGTTTAAAATCGGTTTAAATAACTTCACTATTAAAACATAAATATTAGAGAGACCAGTCAACAACTACAGGAACTTGTCGACACTTAAGTTGTCTCGGGTTTTCATCGATCGACACTAACAAACACCGGTCGACACTAACAAACACCGGTCGACACTAACTTTCTCTCGGGTATTTTTATCGGTCGACACCTTGGACACCGGTCGACACCTCCACACCTATTTTAGACAGCCGCTGTCGCAGGTCGACATCTTGATCCTCTCTGTCCGCATAGGTCGACCTTCGCGTTCGACACCACTGCCAATTTTACACGGACTGGTCGACATTTGTATGCAGGGGTCGACACCTACTTCGACTCTGCCCTGCACAGGCCGAGCCTCGCGGTTGACACTCATCCTCTATTTTACACTAACCGGTCGACATCTACGGAGTTCGGTTGACACTTGACACCCAGAAAATTTAACATAATTCAACAAAACAACACGAATTTTGACTAAACATTTAAATTCCATAAATCCACTTCTCGACTCAATTTACAACCTATTACGCACGCCAAAATGCTCAACCCAAATTCAAATATCTCTTTTACATTAAAATAACTAAGTACAACTCAAAATACCTCACCATCCATACTTACACCCACTATAGTCAAAACGCCTCAACAGCTGAATCGGTTGTACCACAAGCGTTATTCTCCAACTGACTCCTAGTACTAGGCATGCTCGGGATACTCACTAGCTGCTGCATCGTGAACTACATCACAGAAATCAACTATTAGCCTAATGCTAAGTAAGTAATGCATATAAACTTAAACACTGAAAAACACTAACATCCTAACATATGCAGTTTCTACAGTTTCGTATCTATTTTCATTTTCGTCTCTTTTTTACATCTTCTTTATCTTATTACTACTGGGTTCTTTTTTACGTGCCAGATCGAGAAGACACAACT
>CM039517.1:17238420-17304642 GCA_022433055.1 Begonia peltatifolia | reverse complement strand
GAGGTGTACGAAGGATTGAGAAATTGAAGCTCTTTGACGTTGAGAGACTTTTTTCTATGGTTGCTTGATTGTTCTATTTGTAAAAAATCTTCATTCTTCGATTTATAGTCCTTCTGACTTCTGCCTACATCGGTCCACCTATCTTAAAACCAGTTGACACCTTGTTACCGTTATGCATAGATAGAAGACCATTGTAAGCCGTTCGGTTGACCTCTTTCAGTTTCGGTCGACACTTTGTGATCGTTGGTGTTCATTGATAGACATTGTAAATAGTGTTGGTCGACCCTTTGTTCTTTTCTGAATTCATCGGTTGACCCCTTGACATACCAGTTGACACTTGCTTTGTCTTTGCCTTGCATCGGTCGTTCTTGTGGTCGACACGTCAATTGCTTCTGGATATATCGGTCGACACCTTAATTGGTTCTGGATAGATCGGTTGATACCTTGAAGGTCCAGTCAATACTTCAAATGGTTCTGTTTCCATCGGTCATCCCTTTGGTCGACACTTTGATTGGTTCTGGATAGATCGGTCGACACCTTCATGGTCTGGTCAACACTTCAAATGGTTCTATTTCCATTGGTCGATCCCTCTGGTCTAAACTTTTCAGGTTCGGTCGACACTTTCACGTTCTGGTCGACACTTTAAAACTGTATTTCTTCGTTTATACTACCATCAACTTGATAATAGTTTATTAGTACGAAATACCTCTTTTCAAGGGCATTTTCAATTAATAAAAATAACAAGTAATTTACTTATTACACTTATTCAATATTTTAAACATTAATCAACTATGTTAACCTTAAATACATTTTATTAAAACATCATCAAAAACTTATTAATCTTAAATACATTTTAAGTTAGCAATCTCCCCCTTTTTGATGATGACAAAATATTGAATGGATTACATACTTCACGTTTATTTAAAGATAAAATCTCCCCCACAATATATGAACTATATATCTATTTCTCTTTAAATCTCCCTCACTATATATCTATTTCTCCCCCTTTTGACATATTAAAAAGATACCAATACTAACAAGCATGTTAAGATAATTCAACAAACAAACATACTTCAAGTTAAAAATAAAGATGAAACTACTAACATTTAGTGCTGACAAATATACAATTGAGACTTAAGATAGAGACAAAAACTATGACAATTATAAGGAAACACTCCCAAATAAGACTAATCACTCGATTGGAGGAACACTATGATGTACTGAAAGATCTTCCTCATCATACTCATCATCCCAGTAGACTTTAATATCTTCAATATTTTGATGGACTTTGTTGAACTAGTGGCGTTGTTAAGCTTCCATCCTATCGATACGAGTGATGATCAAGTTTTGAAATGTGCTCATGGCCATGACAATGTTGTCTATACGAGCCTAAAGGGTGTTGAGTCATTCTTCCGTGTTGGAAGTGCTCCCTCGAGGCATGTTGAAGTGAGGTGCAGGAGGTTGTACTGACTTATGACCATCATCATCTACATCCATGTGGGATAGTCCAACACGAGATGCACCATACTGTTCTCCTTTAAATATCCATTCACCTTCAGCATTGAGGCTTATTCCCATTCGATCAAGGGAAGAGGTTGTGTAAGTATCAATTTTCTTTAGTGGTAATGGGATCTCGGTTCTTGGAATTTGTACCCCATTCTTCTCAAAGATCTTTAATAGGAGGAGGTTTTATGGTAGAGATTTTGAAGCGTTGTTGAACACTTGAAGCATCCTGTTCAGAATTAAGTATCCCATATTGAATTGTTCACTTCGATAGATTTTGTAAAGGACATAGAGATCCATCCCACTAACATGATCTCGATGTCCATCTCGAGGTAACAAATTATAGGTAATCATATGATGATGGATCATTGCTTGCACATTCAAATCTTTAGCCTTCGGCTTTGGGGGAAGAGATCGGCTTGGATTCTTGACTATCATCCTTAAAAATTTGATACCTTCACTTGTTCCTATGAAGTCAGGATCCTTGGCTGTTTGATAGTACTTTTCACTAGTATTGTTAAATTCACATTCTAAAATAGCATTTATCGAGCGCGGGGTTATCTCGATGTGCTTTCCATACACATAACTCACAATTTTAAGATGTATCAGAGAATGCTCTAAATTTGCATAAAACATTCTTACTGCAGTATCATAGCACGAGCCATCGTAGTCGAACAAGTCATTCAATCCCATAATCTTCAAGGGTTCAATCAAATTTAAACTAAATATCTCCATAAATTCTACTATTCGACACAAAATTAATGGCTTAAATTGAAAATCTCGTTGATACCTATCTAAAGCCTCTGCTTTTGTGAAGAGTGGAGACGGCCAATGTGATGGAGGCTCTTGCTGAGTTTCTTGAGTGGAATTCTTTGATTTCTTTCAGGGAAAGACGAGTTTGCTCTGTGATTATGATGCCATTTAAGGTTTAGAGGTTTAAATATTATGATTTCTGGAAGAGATGAATTGGAAATTTAAAATTTTGGAAGAGAATTCGCTGGAAAAACTAGAAGAGGTCGTGCGGTTAGGGTTTCGGCCGACCAGTTTTATTTATAGAGTGACTCAGGTGTCGACCGATTTTAAAGCTAGTCCACACTTTATTCGTAAAATGAATGAATTGACAGACTAAGGTGTCCACCGGTATTAGTATTAGTCAACACATACGTTGTTTACAGAGGAAAACAAGGACTTTGAGGTGTCGACCGGTAATAGTGGTCGACACTTGGAAATGAGATTCCAATTCTATCACTTCTCAATTCTAATCAGACCCAAACAAACACGAAGATCATTAATGGTCTTCTCATCTAAGGGTTTCGTAAAGATATCGGCTAATTGATCCAAAGAACTTACAAAATCTAAAGTGATATCTCCCTTTTGTAGATGATCTCTTATAAAATGATATCGTATTTCAATGTGTTTGATTCGTGAGTGTTGGATAGGATTCTAGGATGGCAGTAGTATTATCACATCTAATCAGTATCCTATCATAGAATAGGTTGTAGTCCTATAATGTTTGCTTCATCCAAAGCATTTGAGCACAATAATAGTCAGCGTCGATATATTCGCTTTCGGCCATTGAGAGAGCTACTAAATTCTGTTTCTTTGAATACCAAGACACAAGAGATTTACCTAAAAAATTGACATGTTCCACTGATGCTTTTTCTATCTACAAGACTTCCAACATAATCAAAATATCCTATTAAATCAAAAGATGTACTCTTTGGATACCATAATCCCAAATCATAGGTGCCACTTAGATATTTGAATATTCTCCTAACTGTATTTAAGTGAGATTCCTTAGGGGATGCTTGAACTAGCACATAAGCACACGCTGTAACACCTAGACATTTCGTTTGAATTAATTACGGATTTTATAGTTATAGTCAGTGTAGTTTTGGTCGGAATGATGAGCGGGAAATTTCTACCCCGAAGTAAAATATTATTTTGATGCTAATTTAGAAGAAAAAAAATTTAAGAATTCAACCGTAATTGGACGGTATGGCAGATTTGCTAAATGATTAATAGTTGAGGGCAGTTTAGTAATTATGTAATATTATTAAAATAATAAAATAAATAAATAAAGAAGAACGGGTGAGGAAGAAGAACACATCGGTGTTCTCCTTCCTGAAGGCTTTTCCCCCTGTTTCTTCTCCTCTCCCGCGTGAAGCGCTCAGCCAATTCTCCTCAAATCTTCCTTGAATCTTCGAATATACGGTATGTTTTAACTAGTTCTTAGTAGATAGTTAGTATGCTAGTTGTTTTAACGACGAAAAACGGATGTAGTAAGTGTATCGGAGGATTTGGCGATAACCTAGGAGGGTAATGAGAGAAGTTGATTGTAAAGTTGAATTTCATCTGCATATTGGTGCTTAGGATAGAAATATGAGTGGATTACGAGAATTCGGTGGAAAGATTTGGTGGTTGATTGGCCGAGTATGTGAATTTTTGCAACGGTGTCCGTTCAGCCACATTCGATCAAGTCGTGGACATCTGAATGAGAAATGGATTAGACCATAGGAAACTAGACGTTCTCAGGAATCTCTACTACTTTGTATCGTCCAATTTGGACGAATATTGGAGAAGTTGTGAATTTCTGAATTTGGACGGAAATTGTGCGGGATCACATCAAAATTGACATGCATGGATTCTTCTACAACTAGTGTCCTTTTGTTATACATTCTATATGCTTTACTAGTTAAAAAATATCCAAGTAATATTCCAAGGTCCGTCTTAGAATCGAATTTTCCCAAGTTGTCCTTGGTGTTGAGAATGAAGCATTTACAACCAAAGGCTCTAAAATACTTGACATTAGAAATTTTATTATTCCAAAGTTCATAGGGGTTTTCTTAAGGATAGGTCTTATGGAGACCTTGTTTAGCACATAGCACGTCGTAGTCACGGCTTCCCCTCAAAAATATTTTGGAAGAGAGTTTTCATTAAGCATAGTCCTAGCAAGCTCTTGTAGAGATATATTTTTTCTCTTAACAACTCTATTTTGTTGAGTGGTTCTAGGGGTAGAGAAATTATGTTCAATTCCTTGTTTGACACATAAAAGTTTAAATTTTTCATTTTCAAGTTCTCCATCATGATCATTACCAATGGCAAGATACTTTTCATTTGAACTTTCTTCCTAAAGTTAGAGAAGATGTCAAAAGTTTCATCCTTTGATTTTAGAAAGAATACCCAAGTGAATCTAAAGAAATCATCTACAATGACAAAGGCATAATGTTTGTCTCCTAGACTAGTTAGTTTGTAAGAGTTTGAAAATTGTGACGCCATTCTTTGAAGTAAACAAACTTTTAGTTTGCTTGCCCATTTGACAAGCATCACAAACTCTATCCTTTTCAAAGGATAATTTTGGAAGTACTCTAACTAGATTATTCTTAGAAATCTTAGCTAATGTATCCATTCCTACTTGTCATAATCTTCTATGCCAAGACCAATTATCATTCAAAGAGTTCACATCAAAACATTTTTTATCAAAACATTCAATATTATCTAAATCAATCGTGTACACATTTTCTTCTCTAAAGCCAACAAACAAAATTTTACTACTTGAGTTATCTTTAATTACACATGATCTTGATTTAAAAACAACTTTATATCCTTTATCACACAATTGACTAATGCTTGACAGATTATGTTTTAAACTTTCAACTAACAAAACATTCTCAATTATAGGATTAGTGTTGGTACCTATGTTACCGATGCCGACTATTTTTCCTTTTTGATTTCTGCCAAAATTAACGTTTCCTTTCTTGGAGGAATCTCCCGTTATATGTCTTGAGCATCAGCTATCAAGATACCATAAGTTTTTAAAGTGAGAACTCGATAATCAAGTAATCTCCCTTAGGAACCCATTGTAACTTACCAAATAAATTATTATTGTTAAATCTCAGTGGACATTGTAACAATCCGAGAAACCCCACGTTCCATGTGCGCTACAATGCATCTACACACTACACACTATGACACCATTGAACCTTGAACAACTCACTCAATTTAATATCACTTTCGTTTTCAAAACATGTTCATAGAACATTTGTGAGTATGAAAAATTTTTGACTCGATTCGAAAACAACTCGCGTCCCCAAGAGAGAACACGAATCCTCAATATAAAAACTACACAGCGGAAAAGAAAACCATTTAAAATAGTTTAAGATAAAACGACAAGACTCGAAATCCTAGAAAAGAATCCAACGCACCCCTCGAACTACACAATCCGGTGCCGCGCACTCACGTCCCCACTTCGACACCCTGCACGCACCTTTGCGGTGCCGTACGTGCCAACTCAACGTCACTGCGTCTTTCATACGCTCATAGCGCCGCGTGCCCCACGCACCCTGCCGCTGTACAGCACGTCCGCGCGCACGCCCTCACCCGGCGCCGCATGACCCGTGAGTACCCGCAAGGCCGCTTGCCACGCGCACCTGCGATCACGCCGCACTCCCATTCTCATTTACACTTCTCTAGAATTCACTGTACACATCTCAACCTATTCCATATCCTTTCGACTCCCAACCCCTCTATAGAAATTTCGGTAGAGTAATGCCTAAAAACTTACTATCCCAAAAATTTAAACCCTGCACACAGTTCACCAAACACCAACAGTAAATATCTATCAACCATCTAGAGAAATCACCATAACAAAATCAGAGTATGAAGATGACGAAAATCCATCAAATGCAAATGAAGAAAATTCACTGTATAGAGCAATTCCAAGCTCCTACATGTAAAATATATGCGTACGTCGCTAAAATCACACGCACTCCATATACACCTACACACTGACGCATATACAATTCATCTCATCGACTGTACATCAACATAGCAAAAGAAAAAAATACTCGCAAACGAACCCAGCCACCACCTACCATCCCCACGGGTCGGGTCGCCCTAACAAAATCCGTCATCCGGTGCCTCGGTCACACGCACCAACCATCCTATGCATCAAGACTAGGCTCTCGAGGCTCACCAGCAATATCGTCAGTACCTACAATACAGAACACACAACATAAGCCTAACGCTCAGTAAGTAATGCGATATGAAAGTAAAAGCCGACAATGCAATCCTATCACATGTAGTCTCTACACTCACACCCATATTGTCACATCTGTGACGCGTAGTGTACCCGCACCAGGGTAAGGAGAGACTTAACGCCACCCTACACCCTGACACGTCACCACCATCCCGAACTCCCCAGCAACGAGGCCCACTGTAATAACCCAGAAATTTCGAATTTTAATTTTTAATTTCCAGAATTTTTAATTTAATCCCAGTAGGAGTTTTGAGAAATATTTCAACGGGAAAGATTTAAATTATAAGGCTCGAAGCCTACTTTTGTGATGGTTTTCAGAATTTAAAGTCGGGAGGTCGAGAAATTTACGAATTTACGGACGATTAAAACACGTGAGGGCATTTTGGTAATTTTGTAATTAAATTAAAAGTTAAAAAAAAAAATTATGTTATATGGTGGAATGGCTTCGGGTGGAAGCCATTCCATCGTGTTGTCGCGCGGCCGAGAGGAGAGAGCACCCGAGAGAGAACCAGTCGATCGAAGAGGGAGTGTGCTGCCGACGAACGACGGCTGTGCGGAAGGGGTGCCGACGAGCTGGAGTGAAGAGCTGTTTTGCCTTCCTGCTGAGAAACCGAAGGTGAGTTCTCCCCTGTTTTTTTTCGGTTCTGTCGACCGAGTGTGGAAGTTCGGTTATTCTTGAACTCTCGACAGTTAGAGCTCGGTTGTTGGGGCATTTTAGAACCGAGTGTGTGTGTGTTCTGGAGCCAGTGTGTGGCTTGGCTTTCCCGCGACGAAACCGACAGGGAACAGGGAGTTTCCCTTCGATTTCACCTTGCTCTGATTGCCGAGCGTGGAGTTGTTTCGACCTCTGCATTTCAGGGGATTATAAGATAAATTTGGAAGGAATGAGGGAGGGGTTCAGGGCTCAATGAACCGATTGAGGATTTCTCGGTTTTGGGAAGAAAACCATGAAGGTTTTTGGTACTGCCATGCTGTTTTCCAATTAGGAACTCCCAAAATTGTTAATGTATGCATTGGTAGATCGAAATGTGATTGTTCGGTGAAGGAATTGGCGAAATTGGATCGAAGTTGAATTTTCGGCTATTTTTTGCATAAAAACACCTTCTGTCTTTGGCCATTTCAGCCTATGTTCGGTTGATCGTTTTAAATTCTGTTTTTGTGGGATAAACTAGGTTCTTAGAGGGACGTATGGCCGCTGGAATCGTTCGATTTCGATATCCGACGCAAACGTTATGCGGGTAGGACGTTTATGCTGGATTTTGGTCCAAGTCAAATTAGCGAGCATTTTTCATGGAAATTCGCCGTGTGAGAGTAGCATAGCCATTTTGATGCATATAACTAGCTGGGAGTGAGTTTTGGTTGAAGAGAAGTGAAAATATGAAATTTGATAAAAGTGGCAGATTAGGTTTTAGTGTTTTTTTGCCTGTCTGCAGCTTATCGTTTTAAAATCTGTCTTAGTATATTAAATTAGGTTCCTAAGGGGACGTTTAGCCACTTGAATCATTTGATTCCGTTAACGGACGCAAAAGTTATGCGCATCCGAACGTTGGGCCTGTTTTAGGCCAAACCAAACCAATGGACCGTTTTAGTTGGAATTTCATGAGTGTAGTTAGAGAAGGTTATTTTTAGCTAATTGGTGAATGTTGAGATAAATGCTGATGAGAAATTGGTTGTGTTTTAGGTTGAGGCTTTCTTTTGGCGAAACTATGCGTCGAGCGAGCTTGGGACGCCAGGTAAGTAGTGCATGCATGTGTTTTGCCCAAGTGGGCCTACACTGCAGAACTTTAGGGTTTATGTGATTGATTGTGGTGTGCGTGCGTATTGTTTGACACGCATCATATTTTTAAAAACGGGAACGAAAATGATTTTTAGCATATTTTGATATATGAGGTGAGACGTGTGGCGGTGATACTACGGATCCCGCTAGTGTGCGGGCCGGTGCTTCACCAGTCGCGGATCCTACTTGAGGGGTGGGCCGGCTGGGCCGTCATGCGGCGTGAATGTGTTGACGGTGAGGATATGGGTAGTGGTACCGCGGATCCTACTAGTGTGTGGGCCGGTGGAACACCAGCCGCGGATCCTACTCGAGGGGTGGGCCGGCTGGGCTATCGCGAAACGTGTGTGTGTGGCAACTGTGGCCCCGTGCTGGGGAGCCTGGGATGGGGGCGACGTGTCAGGGTGTAGAGTGGCGCGAGGTACACCCTTACCCTGATGTGGTTGCCGTGTGGTGATGCGTGTGTGTAGCTTGTGGGCCTCGTTGCTGGGGAGTCCAGGACGGTGGCGATGTGTCAGGGTGTAGGGTGGCGTGAGGTTCCTCCTTACCCTGGTGCGGCTGCGCCACGCGTCACAGATGTGACAACATGAGTGTGAGTGTAGAGATTGCATGTGATAGGATTGCGTTGTCGGCTTTTACTTTCATATTGCATTACTTACTGAGCGTTAGGCTTATGTTGTGTGTTTTGTGGTGTAGGTGCGGACGATACTGCTGGTGAGCCTCGAGAGCCTAGTCCAGAGGCGTAGGATGGTTGGCGGCGAGCACCCGAGTCACCGGATGACTGATTTTTGTTAGGGCGACCCGACCCGTGGTGGTGGTAGGTGATAGTGGATTTATCATTTCATGTTGGGTATTTGTGTAGATAGCGGGGTTGTATAGACATTGATCTTTTGAGATTGTATAGAGGGGTTGTAGTGTTTTGGGGAACTTTCTTCATTTGTATTTGATTGGTTCTTGTTGTCTTCTTACTCTGATTTGGTTATGGTGATTTCTTTTGGATGATGGATAGATAAACATTGTTGGATTATGGTGAATTGTGTGCAGGGTTTAAATTTTGGGATAGTCAGTTTTTAGCCGTTACTCTGCCGAAATTTCGGGAGAGCGGTTGGGAGTCGAGGAGATACGAAATAGGTTGAGGTGGGAACAGTAAATGCTAGAAAAAGGTAGATGAGTGTGGAAGTGCGGCGTGATCGCAGGTGCGCGGGGCACGCGGCCCTGCGGGTGCACGCGGCACGCGGCCCTGCGGGTGCACACGGGTCATGCGGCGCTGGGTGAGGGCTGGCGCGCGGACGTACTGTACAGAGGCAGGGTGTGTGGGGCACGCGGTGCTGTGAGCGTGCGCGAGATACAGTGACGTTGAGTTGGCACGTGCGGCACCGCGAGGGTGTACGCGTGGTGTCGGAGTGGGGACGTGAGTGCTTGGGACCGGACTGGGTAGTTCGAGGTGTGCGTGGGATTCTTTCCTAGGATTTCAAGTCTTACCGTTTTATCTCAAATTGTTTTAAATGGTTTTCTTTTCCGCTGCGTAGTTTTATGTTGAGGACTTTGTGTTTCCTCTTCGGGACGCGAGTTGTTTTTCGAATCGAGTCAAAAAATTTTCATACTCACAAATGTTCTTTTGAAAATGATTTGAAAACGAAAAGGGTATTGAATTGAGTTAGTTAGGTCAAGTGTTAGTGTACGTGTGTAGTGTGTAGATGCACTGTAGCGCACCGAGAACGCGAGGTTTCTCGGGGTGTTATTCCCACAAGCTACACACACGCATCACCACACGACAACCACATCAGGGTAATGGTGTACCTCACGCCACACTACACCCTGACACGTCACCCCCGTCCCAGCCTCCCCAGCACGGGGTCACAGTTGCCACACACACACGTTTTGCGACAGCCCAGCCGGACCAATCCTCGAGCAAAATCCGCGACTGATGTTGCGACAGCCCAGCTGGCCCAATCCTCGAGCGAAATCCGCGACTGGTGTTGCACCAGCCTACACACTAGTAGGATCCACGGTACCATTGCCCATCACCCTCACTGTCAACACATTCACGCCGCGTGACGGCCCAACAGGCCCACTCCTCGAGCGGAATCAGCGACTGGTGAAGCACCGGCCCGCACACTAGCAGGATCCGTGGTACCACCGCCACGCGTCTCACCACATATTCAAAACATGCTCAAAACCATTTTCGTTCACGTTTTTTTTTTTAAATATGATGCATGTCAAACAATACGCACTCACACCACAATCAATCACATAAACCCTAAAGTTCTACAGTATAGGCCCACTTGGGCAAAACGCATGCATGCACTACTTACCTTGCATCCCAAGCTTGCACGATGCACAGCTTCGACGAAATTCTATGAAAAACGCTCACTAATTTGACTTGGACCAAAATCTGACATAAACTTCTGACGCGCATAACTTTTGTGTCGGATATCGGAATCAAACGATTTCAGCGGCCATGCGTCCCTCTAACAACCTAATTTAACCCACAAAAATAGAACTGGAAACGATCAACCGAAGCCAGGCTGAAATGGTCAAAACAGAATCTATTTTTATACGAAAAGTAGCCAAAATCTCAACCTCGATCCAATCTCGCCAATTCCTTCACTGAACAAGCACATTTCAACCTATTAAGCATAATCTGAACAAAACCAAGAATATCGAACTCAAAATCCGAACCCCACAGCCAACAAGCCTCGAGTTTTTCCCCCTCCCTCCCGAGCACTCATTGTCCGCCCACTACACCCACATTCGCAGCCCATAACCGACTCCTATACCGAGCTAAATCGTCAGAAAACAAGAAAGGACCGAGCCTCCACGCTCGGTCGACAGGAACCAGACAAGGGAGAACTCACCCGAAATTTTCAGCTCAGGAGAACCGAACCCGCGCCTCCACTTCAGCTCGTCGGGACACTCACCGCACCGGCGTTGCACCCTCGGCGATCAATGGTGGGACTCCTCCCGATCGCTCCCTCCCTCTCTCACGTCTCCCTCTACTCTCGGCCGCGGGACAAAAAACCAGGGTGGAATGGCTTCCACCCGAAGCCATTCCACTTTTTTAATTAAATTAAAAATTTTAATTTAATTGCAAATTACCAAAACGCCATCACGTGTTTTCATCGTCCGTAAATTCGTAAAATTCTCATCCTCCCGACTTAAAATCTCGAAAACCACCTCAAAACTAGAGTCCGAGTCTTATAATTTAATTTTCCTGTTCGTAACTCCAACCAAACTTAAAATAAAAGTTTCAGAAATTTAATTTAAAAATTCAAAATTTTCAGGTTATTACAGACATACAAACGATTTATGGCCTACTTCATTATAAATATGACATATAGATGGTTTGACAAAGAAATTCATGTATACTTTCTTTTTATTAAATTTTTCGTAACCAATTCCGACTTTATCAAAGGTTACACTTTGGTTTCCTAAGAGCATATTCAAGTTTTTGCTCCAATTAGTGAATTTTAGAATCACATCATTCAAACTTTCATTTTTTGTTTTAAGTTCACTAATTTCTATTTCATGCAAGTTAATCTCCTTAGCATGCTTTTCAGTGAAGTTAACATTTTCCTTCTTCAACATGTTGTATTTAGATTTAAGCATGCCATATTATTTGACTAAGTCATTGAAGGCATCAATTAGATTGTCATCATTGTTATCACTAGAAGAATCACTAACCTCATTCTCCTTGGCCATGGAGCATAAGTTGCCCACTTCCTCATCTTCGGAGGAGTCGTTGTTACTGTCATCCCATGTTGCTTTAATGGCTCTGCTCTTGAACCTCTTGGGATTCTTCTTAGCTTGACGACACTCAACCTTGATGTGTCCCGGCTTTCCACACTCAAAACAAGTGATTTCCTTTTCCTTTTGAGGTTTGTCTCCCTTTGAGAACCTCCTACCTTGCATCCTCTTCCGTTGGAGAAATTTGCTAATTTTCTTGTGATGAAAGCAATCTTCTCGTCATGCTCTTCTTGTTTGAGCTCTTCGTGTTTGCTTGATGAGGCCTTGAGAGTAATGACTTTTCTTTTAGAGACTTCCTTTTTTTTTAGATCTTCCTTCTCATTTGCTCTCATTGTTATCTCATGTCTCAAGAGAGAGCCAATGAGTTCTTCTAGCTTGAGGACCTTGAGATACCTAGTTTCTTTAATGGCTGTCACTTTGGGTTGTCGTCCTCTTAGTAGATACCTAAGAATCTTCTTACTAGTTTTTCATTTGGGTATGTTCCACCAAGCATTTTCAAACTATTAGTAATGTTAGTAAAACGAGTAAACATTGAACCAATAGATTCATCTTTTTCCATAGAGAATAATTTATATTCATGTATTAACATACTCATTTTACTTTCTTTTACTTGATTTGTTCCTTCATGAGTAATTTCAAGTAAACGCCAAATTTCAAATGCACTATCACATCCTTGTACCCTATTAAATTCATCTCTATTCAAAGCGCAATATCAAGTATTAATCGCCTTAGCGTTCAAACTTAGATTCTTCTTGTCATAATCATCTAATTCATGAGATGATTTTGGTATGTTAATACCATTTTCACTTTTCATAGCTTTGAATGGACCATTTTCAATAATGTTCCATAGATCATAATCCATGGCTTGAACAAATATTCTCATTATAGCTTTTCAATAGACATAATCATTTCCATCAAAAAATGGTGGTCTAGTAATGGATTGACCTTCTACCTGTGAAGTGTTTGTGTTGAATGCCATTTCTAAATATGTAACTATTTTTAATCACAATTAAAGAGATATTAGACCCTATTCTGATACCAATTGTCAGATCATTTTTACCTAAGGGGGAGGGGGGTGAATTAGGTTTTTGCTTCTTATAAAACTTAGTAATTGTGATCACTAATAAATTAATAAGTTCGCAATTAGGTGTATTGACTTCATGATTGTCGGAATAATTTGATAGAAATAATGTAATCAATAGCAAATAAAGAGTTCAGGGAAAAAGGAAACGACACTGAAATTGTTTACGCAGTTCGGCCAACCTTGCATACGTCTGCGTTTCAAGAACTTCTCTTGAAAATTCTTTCCTTCTCTTCTGAGAAAATCTTTGATTGAACTTCACGACCTTCAATCAACTGCCTTTACGCCTTTCTCTTTGGGATTCACCCTTTTACAACGTTCTAATACAAGGTTGAGTTAAAACTCAAATTGCACTCTCTCAATAATGTAATATCAAGTTTTTTTTTTGGGTTTGAGAGATGTATAAAGGATTGAGAAATTGAAGCTCTTTGAAGTTGAGAGAATTTTTTTGGTGGTTGTTTGATTGTTCTATTTGTAAAAAATCTTCATTCTTCAATTTATAATCCTTCTCACTTCTGCCTACGATCGATCCACCTATCTAAAAATCGGTTGACACCTTGTTACCGTTGTGCATAGATATGATACCGTTGTAAGCCGTTTCGGTCACCCTCTTTGAGTTTCGGTCGACACTTTGTGATCGTTGGTGTTCGTTGATAGACATTGTAAATAGTATTGGTCGACCCTTTGTTCTTTTCTGAATTCATCGGTCGACCACTTGATATACCGGTCGACACTTGCTTTGTTTCTGTCTTGCATCTGTCGTTCTTTGTGGTCGACACGTCAATTGCTTCTGGATATATCGGTCAACACTTTAATTGGTTATGGATAGATGGGTCGATACCTTCTCTCTGGTCGACACTTTCAAGGTTCGGTCGACACCTTTATGTTCCGGTCGACACTTTGAAACTATATTTCTTTGTCTATACTACCATCAACTTAACAATAGTTTATTAGTACGAAATACCTCTTTTCAACGGCATTTTCAATTAATAAAAACAAAAACTAATTTACTTATTTCGCTTATTCAATATTTTAAACATTCATCAACTATGTTAACCTTAAATACATTTTATTAAAACATCATAAAAAACTTATTAATCTTAAACACATTTTACGTTAACACATACGTCCTGTGAGCAATTGCTATCAGGTAGATGAATTCCTTTATACGTATCAAAATAGGCTATGCATCCGTAATGACTAGGGTAGATATGTCGTACCTGAATGCTAGTAGCTCGTCCCATTAATCCCCCTATTGTGCTTTCTATTTACTCACGATAGCCCTAGTAATCTCAATCTTTTACTAATAAAAATCCAGTTTCATATTCTCCTTTGACTATCTAGTCATTCCGTTAACCATTCGAATACGAGCTTCACGTCGAGGTTTCTCAATGCTCAAATACCCTTGACATTCCAGTAACTTTTTATTCAAAGTCAGTTATTTCATTTCGTCAAACCATGCTTGTCTATAAATTAAATCTTGGAGTCCAATTTCATACTTAGCTTTGTCAACTTAACTCTAACAGCGTAAGTTTTCAAAATCAATAAATTAAGTCTCTCAACTCATTCTTATTGTTCCACAATAAGGGTTCCCCTATGTACCACCATGAATATAAACCTTGCACTTACGTCTCGTAACTTTAGTTGGATCAACTATAACCCCATAATTTAACCTTCACGTTCTAAAGTCAAAAGAAATATTTCCACTGTCCTAATTCATTCCATTTCTACAGTTGTTACACTGGCTATAAGCTCGATATAAGTTGAACGTAAGGTCCTTAATATTTCACCAGTTGTCTATACCCCTCGAGATACACCAATTTCCATATGAAGAATAAGCCCCACCTCTTCTTAATTAATGATTGAACTAAACAATCCTATGTCGAGCCTCTTCGATATTATCCTTAGTATAAGGAAATCAACTTTGAGGAAGTTCACGAACTAGAATATGACTCTAATCATTCTGACTTATACCTCATAAATTATATGCTCAATAGTAAAATAAAATTCTAATGTTCGCATTTCCTCATGGTTGTTTTGGGGTATATTTTCCAATGCATGAAACCTTTATTTCAGGACCCTAAAAGGAAGTCGTGAAGTATAACCTTAAACCATGTTCACAGAAACAATCTTAGGTTTTAACTTTGACCTCAAATTTCTATCTTAAGTTTTTCCCTCATTAATTTCTATTATCATAATTACTATTTCGGTCTACAATGCTCCAATAATCTATAACCTGAGACTCGATCAAAATATTCACTAAATAATGAATATTCCATCCTAGATATCATACCTAGAAACATGCACTCTAATCTTCCAACTTCTATCCCATAGAATTTTAAACTCTTAATAAATGATGGTTCTAACCATTCCCCCTTCTTATGGGAACTCACGTGCCAGCCACTTATCCCTATGGTAGTGCTCATCTTTCACGTTAATCTGGCACATAGTGCTATTTCCAATTTCCTCCCCACTTTGATCAACTGAGGTACTTGACCAAGAATTTCCATGATTTTCTCTGCTCATAAACCTCTCTTTACTTTGGCTGTTAATCGGGCTAGGGCCTTTTCATGTCATTCTCTGTTCATAGTATTCCTAACTGTCGGGACTGTCTGTTCACTAACTTCATTAGCTGTCTAATCATCATCGAATAATCCTCATTTCTTGATTCAGTTGTCTCTCTCAGTATCCTCAAATGTCTTGGTCGTCTAAACATTTCGACTAATTTTCCTCGACAAAGGTTAATCACTTTTATAAGCATCTAATAACTAACACTAAACTTAAATACTTACAGTTGTCGAAGCACGTCATGCGGCGATCAGCACTGTTAGGTAATCGTTTGAACGGTTTGACCAATTGGCTCTGATACCATAACTGTAACGACTTGAAAACCCACACGTTTTTGGTTCGTTCTCTTTTCTGATACCATATCTGTAGCGTCCCCGAGTCGTCGCCAGATTCGGGTCGCTAAGTCTACTCATACACATATACTTGGGTAAAATTCATATAAAAATTTAAAACTTTGTTTCTCGACTTAAAACGACCTTTTTGAAAACGTTTAAAATTGTCGCAGCAGAAGACTTTGATCAAAATCAGTTTAAATACAATTTCAAGCTTTTAAAACATTAAAAGAATTTTTCAGTCGACCCCTGCAGATTGCGGTAGACAGTTCACCCTTGCTGCACCCAAATGGTCGACACCTATAATCACCGGTCGGCACCTCGGATGCCTCTGCTTGCATCGGTCGATAAATCCCTGCTCATCATGCTAACCAGTCGACACATGTATGCACAAGTTGACACCTTAATACTCTCTGTCCGCTACAGGCGAACCTTGCGGCCGACAACTCTGTCATTTTTACACTATCGGTTGACAGCTACAGATGCATGTCGACACTTCAATCTTCTCTGTCTGCCCCGGTCGTACCTTGTAGTCCACACCCTTACCATTTTTTTACACTACCGGTCTACACCTACAGACGTAAGTCGACACTTGATTCGGCTCAGCCTTCAAGGTCGACCCTTGTAGTCGACTCCTGCCAAGTTCAGTAAACCATTAAACCTATCGGTCGACACTTACTTCTCAGAATTTGCACAAAACTTTAAATTCTTCAAAACAAGCCGAATTTTGACTCAACATTAAAAATAATGAAACAACCCACTTCCAATTCATTCAAAATCAACTTTATCATTCAAAACGACTACTAAAAGTTTGAAACTATCTATACATCCAAATGACTCAAAACAATTTATAACGATTCCAACTAACCCCAAAATCCGTACATATGCCCATCATGGTCAAAACGCCCTAATAGTGGGCCAGACCATCCCACGAGTGCATTCCTCCAACTGTCTCCTAGTCTTGGGCTCGCTTTGAGTACTCACAAATTATTGCTTCGTCACCTACATCACATAACTCATCTATTAGCCTAATGCTAAGTAAGTAATGCACATAAAAACATAACAATGAAAACAAACATATCCTAACATATGCAGTTTCTACAGTTTCGTCTCTACTTTCGTTTCTATCTCTTTCTTACATCTTCTTTATCTTTTTACTACTGGGTTCTTATGTAATGCCCCGAGAACCCACACGTTCCCAGTGCCCTCCTTACGTCTACAAACCATGGCATACAGAAAATTGATGCGAACTCACTTAATTTAATATCACTTTCATTTTCAAATCATATTCAAAATAACATTTGTAAGTATAAAAAGTTTTTACTCGATTTGAAACAACTTGTGCCCCGAAGAGGGAACACGTAATTCCTCAAGAAAAAATACGCAGCGGAAAAGATAATTTAAGGTAGTGTTAAGAATAAGACAACAAAACTTGAAATCATAGTAAAGAGTCCAACACACACCTCGAACTACACAAATTCAATGCCGCGCGCTCACGTCCCCACTTCGGCGCGCCACGCGCACTCTTTCGGTGCCGTACGTGCCAACTCAACATTACTGCATCATGCGCACGCACACCATTACCCGACGCCGCACGACCCGTGTGCACCCGCCGGGCCGTGTGCCCCGCGCACTCCAGCGTTCATCGCCACTCCACTGGTATACCTGTAACACCCCGAGAAACCCCGCGTTCTCGGTGCGCTACAGTGCATCTACACACTACACACACACACTAACACTTGACACAACTAACTCAATTCAATACCCTTTTCGTTTTCAAATCATTTTCAAAAGCACATTTGTGAGTATGAAAATTTTTCGACTCGATTCGAAAAACAACTCGCGTCCCGAAGAGGAAACACGAAGTCCTCAACATAAAACTACGCAGCGGAAAAGAAAACCATATAAAACAATTTGAGATAAAACGGTAAGACTTGAAATCCTAGGAAAGAGCCCCACGCACCCCACGAACTACCCAATCCGGTCCCAAGCACTCACGTCCCCACTCCGACACCCCGCGTACACCACCGCGGTGCCACAGGTGCCAACCCAACGTCACTGTATCTCACGCACGCTCACAGCGCCGCGTGCCCCACGCACCCTGCCTCTGTACAGCACGTCCGCGCGCACGCCCTCACCCGGCGCCGCATGACCCGTGTGCACCCACAGGGCCGCGTGCCCCGCGCACCTGCGATAACGCCGCACTTCCACGCTCATCTACCTTTTTCTAGCATTTACTGTTCACACCTCAACCTATTTCGTATCTCCTCGACTCCCATCCTCTCTCCCAAAATTTCGGCAGAGTAACGGCTAAAAAAATGACTATCCCAAAATTTAAACCCTGCACACAATTCACCATAACCCAACAATGTTTATCTATCCATCATCCAGAGAAATCACCATAACCAAATCAGAGTAAGAAGACAATAAGAACCCATCGAATACAAATGAAGAAAGTCCTCCAAAACACTACAACCCCTCTATACAATCTCAAAAGATCAATGTCTATACAACCCCGCTATCTACACAAATACCCAACATGAAATGATAAATCCACTATCACCTACCACCACCACGGGTCGGGTCGCCCTAACAAAAATCCGCCATCCGGTGCCTCGGGTGCACGCCGCCAACCATCCTACGCCTCTGGACTACGCTCTCGAGGCTCACCAGCAGTATCGTCAGCACCTACACCACAGAACACACAACATAAGCCTAACGCTCAGTAAGTAATGTGATATGAAAGTAAAAGCCGACAATGCAATCCTATCACATGCAGTCTCTACACTCACACTCATGTTGTCACATCTGTGACGCGTAGTGCAGCCGCACCAGGGTAAGGAGGAACCTCACGCCACCCTACACCCTGACACGTCGCCACCGTCCCGGACTCCCCAGCAACGAGGCCCCCAAGCTACACCCACGCATCACCACACGACAACCAAATCAGGGTAAGGGTGTACCTCGCGCCACTCTACACCCTGACACGTCGCCCCCGTCCCAGCCTCCCCAGCACGGGGCCACAGTTGCCACACACACACGTTTCGCGACAGCCCAGCCGGCCCACCCCTCGAGTAGGATCCGCGACTGGTGTTGCACCGGCCCACACACTAGTAGGATCCGCGGTACCACTGTCCATATCCTCACCGTCAACACATTTACGCCGCATGACGGCCCAGCCGGCCCACCCCTCGAGTAGGATCCGCGACTGGTGAAGCACCGGCCTGCACACTAGCGGGATCCGCGGTACCACCGCCACACGTCTCACCTCATACATCAAAACATGCTAAAAATCCTTTTCGTTCCCGCTTTTTTTAAAAAAATATGATGCATGTCAAACAATACGCACGCACACCACAATCAATCACATATACCCTAAAGTTTTACAGTGTAGGCCCACTTGGGCAAAACACATGCATACACTACTTACCTGGCGTCCTAAGCTCGCTCGATACACAGCTTCGCCAACAGGAAGCCTCAACCTAAAGCACAACCAATTTCTCATCAGTATTTCTCCCAACATTTACCAATTAGCTAAAAATAACCTTATCTAACTACACTCATTAAATTCCAACTAAAACGGTCCATTGGTTTGGTTTGGCCGAATACCAGCTCAACGTTCGGATGCGCATAACTTTTGCGTCCGTCAACGGAATCAAACGATTCAAGTGGCTAAACGTTCCCTTAGGAACCTAGTTTAACATCCTAAGACAGGCGAAAAATGCCAATAACCGAATCAGCCATTTTTATTAAAATTTCACATTTTCACTTCCCTACAACCAAAACTCACTCCCAACTAGTTATATGCATCAGAAATTGCTATGATACACTCACACGTCAAATTTCCATGAAAAACGCTCGCAAATTTGACTTGGACCAAAATTCGGCCTAAACTTCCGACGCGCATAACTTTTGCGTCGGATATCGGAATCGAACGATTCCAGCGGCCATAGGTTCCCCTAACTACCTAATTTATCCCACAAAAACCGAATTTAAAATGATTAACCGTAGGTAGGCCGGATAAGCCAAAAACAGAACCTGTTCTTTAAAAAAAAAAGGCCTCTTTTTTTATTTCAATTTAAACTCCAAGAATCCCTATGTACAGACAATCACATTCGCTTCAATTTAGTATAATCAGAACTAAAGTCAGAAAAAATTTGGGCTTGAACCTGAATTCCGACTCAACCCCTCCCCTCGGTTTTTCTCCCTCCCATAAGCACCCACTCTCTTACACGCAGACCCTCTCTTCGACAGAACGCTCAGCAATTTCATCAACATCGGAGAAAAAACAGGAGAGAAAAAAAAAACAAAACGAGCATTAAGGCTCGGCCGAATCAATCTTGAACAGAAAGCTCACCGTTGGCTTTCAGCTCGGGAAAGGGTACACCAACACCTTCACTCAGTTCGTCGGAGCTCCCAGCGTCGCACTCTGCCGTCGTTCACCAGCCACTCGTTCTCCGTTCCTCAATCTCCCGCTCGGCCCCTCACTCGCCTCAGTCGCCTTCTCTCGGCTTTGGCGAAGGAACAGAACACTGAACGGCTTCACGAGCCGTTCAGTTGTTTTGTTAAAATTTCTAATTTCTTTTTTTTTTTTATACCAAATTACAAAACTGCCCTCACGTGTTTCAATCGTCCGAAATTTCGTAACTTCTCGACCTCCCGACTTTAAATTCCGAAAACCAATCGCAAAAGTAGGCCTCGAGCCTTATAATTTAAATTTTTTCCGTTGAAATATTTCTCACAACTCCGACCGGGAATAAACTAAAGATTTTCAGAAATAAAAAATAAAATTCGAAATTCCTGGGTTATTACATTACCACTGTGCACACTCCGATCTATTCCATATTTTCTCGTCACCCAATCTTTCTCCCGAAAATCTGACAGAGTAACGTCTAAAAATTAGCTATCCCAAAAATTTTAAATCTGCACACAGTTCACCTAAAATTTTCAAAATACCTATCCAAAGATTTCCACCAAATCAGAGTTTTAAAAATAAATGAACCACAACAATCCATCAACCATCACAAACACTCCATAAATCCCTACATAACTAACGCCTATACAACTCGTCAAATCAAATATATATCTCGACACAACAAAAGAAAATACACCAATAGTCTAGCCACCACCTACCATCTCCACAGGTCGGAGCGCCCTAATAATACGCAGTCCGGTGCCTCGGTCGCACGTCGCCAATCGTCCTACAACTCAGGACTAAGCTCTCGGGGCTCATCAGCAATATCGTCAGCACCTACACCATAGAACACATAATAAGTCTGACGCTGAGTAAGTAGTACAATATGAAAGTAAAAGCTACCAATGCAATCCTATCATATGCAGTTTCTACACTCACACTCATATTATCACACCACTTAATAAAAATAAGTTGAAAACAATTTTCGTTCTCTTTTAAAAAATGATGCATGTCAAACAATACGCACGCACACCACAATTAATATCATAAATCCTAAAGTTTTACAGTGTACGCCCACTTGGGCAAAACACAAGTATGCACTACTTACCTGGCATGCTAAGCTTGACACACTGATTCGCCAAAAATGCCTCAACCTAAAACATAAACAATCACTCATCAATGTTCGTGTCAAAATTCACTAAATACGCTACAAATCACATTACTTAACTAAACCTGTGAAATCTCAAATACAACGAGTCGCTAATTCGGTTCGGCTGAAAACTAGCCTAAACTTCGGACGCGCATAACTTTTGCGTCCGTTATCGAAATCAAGCGATTCAAGTGGATAAACGTTACCTTAGAAACCTAGTTTAACATACTACGCCGGATTTTAAAACGGTAAGCCGCAACTAGGTGAAAAAAATACCAAAACCAAATCTGCCCTTTCACCCAAATTTCACATTTTCGTTTTCTTCAACCAAAACTCACTCAAAACTAGCTTTACGCATTAAAAACAGCAATGCTAATACCACGCATCACAATTCTACGAAAAATGCTCAATAATTTCACTAGGTTCAAAATTCGGCATAAACTTCCGACACGCATAACTTTTGCGTTGGATATCGGAATCGAACGATTTCAGCGACCAAACGTCCCTCTAACAACCTATTCTAATACACAAAACAGAATTGAAAACGATCAACCGAAGCCAGGCCAAAACGGCCAAAAATAGAATATGCTATTACACAACAAAAATCTGATTTTGATTTCAATTCAAATTCCACAATTTTTATATACAATCAGCCACATTTCACTCATACACTTTAGCCAAGCTCACAAAAAATGAAAGGAAGCTGAGCACTAAGCTCGGCCAAAACAGGAAACCAACAGGGCTCACCTTCGGTTCCTCTTGATTCACAGCGTGTCTCATCCAACCTATCCTACAATTCAATCACAACCCACCCCCTATACCGAGCTAAACCCTGGGCGACATGGAAGAAATTGAGCTTTCACGCCCGGTCGACAAAATCGTAACAAGGGGAAACTCACCTTCAGTCTTTCAGCGAGGGAACGCCGAACCAACTTTTTCCTTCAGCTTGTCGGAGTACTCTGCGCACCGGCGTCTCTCCCTCGGCGGTCGGTCTTCGATAGTTTCCCTCCCGGTGTAACACCCCGATAAACCCCACGTTCCCGGTGCGCTACAGTGCATCTACACAGTACACACTATGACACCACTGAACCTTGAACAACTCACTATATTTAATACCTCGTTTTCAAAACATCTACATAGAACATTTGTGAGTATGAAAAATTTTTGACTCGATTCGAAAACAACTCCCGTCCCGAAGAGGGAACACGAAATCCTCAATATAAAAACTACGCAGCGGAAAAGAAAATCATTTAAAATAGTTTAATATAAAACGGCAAGACTCAAAATCCTAGGAAAGAATCCAACACCCCTCGAACTACACAAATCTAGTGCCGCGCACCCACGTCCCCCACTTCGACGCTCTGCGCACACCCTCACGATGCCGCACGCGCCAACTCAACATCACCGCGTCTCGCGCATGCACACGTCACCGCGTGCCCCACGCACCCTGCCTCTGTACAGCACGTCCGCATGCATGCCCTCACCCGGCGCCGAACGACCCGTGAGCACCTGCAGGGACGCGTGCCCTGCGCACCTGCGATCACGCCACACTCCCACGCTCATCTACACTTCTCTAGCGTTCATTGTACACATCCCAACCTATTCTATATCCTCCCGACTTCCAACCTCTCTCCTAAAATTTTGGCAGAGTAATGCCTAAAAGCTGGCTATCCCAAAAATTTAAACCCTGCCCACAGTTCACCAAACACCAACAGTATATATCTATCAACCATCCAGAGGGTCTCCATAACAAAATCAGAGTTTAAAGACAACGAAATCCATCAACTACAAATGAAGAAAAATCACAGTATAGAGCAATGTCATACTCTAACATATAAAAATACGTACGCATCCCCAAAACACTACAACCTCTCTATACAATCCTGTACAACCGACAACTATACAAACTCCTCTATCCGCATAAATACCCGACACAAAATAACAACCCAATGCATCTCACCATCACCTACCACCACCACGGGTCAGGTCGCCCTAACAAAATCTGCCGTCCGGTGCCTCGGTCGCACGCCGCCAACCATCCTATGCCTCAAGACTAGTCTCTTGAGGCTCACCAGCAATATCGTCAGCACCTACACCACAGAACACACAACATAAGCCTAACGCTCAGTAAGTAATGCGATATGAAAGTAAAAGCCGACAATGCAATCCTATCACATGCAGTCTCTACACTCACACTCATGCTGTCACATCTGTGACGCGTAGTGTAGCCGCACCAGGGTAAGGAGGAACCTAACGCCACCCCACATCGTGACACGTCGCCACTGTCCTGGACTCCCCAGCAACGAAGCCCACAAGCTACACACACGCATCACCACACAGCAACCACATTAGGGTGAGGGTGTACCTCGCGCTACACTACACCCTAACACGTCGCCCCAGTCCCAGCCTCCCCAGCGCAGGGCCACAGTTGCCACACACACACGTTTCGCGACAACCCAGCTGGCCCACTCCTCGAGCGAAATTCGCGATTGGTATTGCACCGGCCCACACTGTAGTAGGATCCGCGGTACCACTGCCTATCACCCTCACTGTCAACACATTCACGCCGCATGACGGCCCAGCCGGCCCACTCCTTGAGCGAAATCCGTGACTGGTGAAGCACCAGCCCGCATACTAGCAGGATCCGCGGTACCACCGCCACGCTTCTCACCACATACTCAAAACATGCTCAAAACTATTTTCGTTCACATTTTTAAAATATGATACATGTCAAACAATACGCACGCACACTACAATCAATCACATAAACCCTAAAGTTCTACAGTGTAGGCCCACTTGGGCAAAACGCATGCATGCACTACTTATGTGGCGTCCCAAGCTCACTCGACGTACAGATCCGCCAAAAAGTGTCTCAACCTAAAACACAACGAAACACTTATCAATCTCACTTCAAAATTCATCAAATAGCTAAAAACGACATCTCTTAATCGAACTCATGAAATTCCAATTAAAACGGGTCACCAATTTGGTTTGGCCGAAAACCAGCCTAAAGTTCGGACGTGCATAACTTTTGCGTCTGTTAATGGAATCAAACGATTCAAGTGGCTAAACGTCCTCTTAGAAACCTAGTTTAATATACTGAGACGAATTTTAAAACGGTAGGCCACAGACAGGTGAAAAACACCAAAAACCGAATCTGCCATTTTTATCCAATTTCACATTTTTGTTTTTCTTCAACCAAAACTCACTCAAATTTAGCTTTACGCACCAAAACAGCCATGCCACTATCACATGCTGAAATTCTACGAAAAATGCTCACTAATTTGACTTGGACCAAAATCCGACATAAACTTCTGACGTACATAACTTTTGCGTCGGACATCAGAATCGAACGATTCCAGCGGCCATATGTTCCTCTAACCACCTATTTAAACCCACTAAAACAGGATTTAAAACGATTGACCGAACGTAGGCCGAAACGGCCAAAAACAGAAGCTGCCCCCTAAAAAAAAAGGTCTGATTCTTGATTTCAATTCGAATTTCATAATTTTCATACACAACTAGGCACATTCCACTCATACCCCTCGACCAAGTTCACCGGAATTGAAAGGAGGCCGAGCACCAAGATCGGCCAAAACAGGGAAACCGACAGGGCTCACTTTCGGTTTCCCTTCAATTCACGGCACTTCCTTCTTATCCATTCCAACATTGCGGCCAATTTCTTCGACAATGAGAGCAGGCTGAGTGCCAAGCTCGGCCAAAATAGAAAAATAGAAAAAAAAACACGCAGCAAAAGGGGAAGGGCTTACCGCGGTATCGTTGTGCACTCGGTCGAAGGGAGAACAAGACACAGCCGAGTACCTCGTTGCCGGCAGTTTCTCCCACGCTCACGTTCGTCGGCCGAAGATTGGAGCTCAAAATTCCTCCTTCCCTCGTGTCTCCCTCTCGGTTCTCTCGGTGCCAAGGCGTAACAGCCGAATGGCTTCCTCCCGAAGCCATTCGATTATTATAACAATTTCTTTTTTTTTTTTATATAAAAGATTACCAAATTGCCCTCACGGGTTTTTATCGTCCGTAATCTAGTTGAATTCATGACCTCCCGACTTTAAATTCCGAAAACCATCACAAAAGTAGACTCTGAGTTTTATAATTTAATTCTTCCGTTAAATATTTTCTGAAACTCCAACCGAACTTAAATTAAAAGTTTCAGAAATTAAATTTAAAAAAATTCAAAATTTTTTGGTTATTACACCCGGCCTCTCTCTCTCGCATCTCTCTTCTCGGGGCTTCAGCTCGCAGATCATCGAAGTGGAATGGCTTTTTCGTGAAGCCATTCAACTTAACATATTTTTTTAAATTTAAATAATTAAATTTACCAAAACACCCTCACATGTTTTAACCGCTCGTGTTTCGTTAAATTATCGTATTCCCGAATTTAAATTTTGAAAACCATCACTAAAATTAGATTCCAAGTTTTATGACTTAATTTACCCGTTATGGTATTTCTCAAAACTACAACCGAGATTAATTTAAAAATTTCAGAAATTATATTTAAAAATCCAAAATTTTTCGGGTTATTACTTCCCTCCCATCTTATAAGAATTTTGTCCCCAAAATTTATGTACTGAATAAGTTGGGATACTAGCGCTCCATGTCTTTACGCCGCTTTCAAGTAGTATACTACACACCATGATTGCGCCACAACACCTTGACCAAAGGAATCTCATTGTTGCGCAGTACTTTCACAGCAAATCCCAATATCTTCACTGGCTTATTCTCGTAGGACAGCGTCGGTTGTATCTCTATATCCTGTTGTGGTACTACTTGAGAGGAATCGCGAATTCAATTACTCACCATCGAGACATGGAAAACATCATAGATGGTGTAACAGCCGAAATTTTTGTTTAAATTAGTTATGGATTTTTGTAATTATAATTGGTAGGGTTTTGGCCCGAATTAATAACGGAGAATATCTGCTATAAGTAAAAGATTTTTTTAAAGCTAATGGAGAAGAGAAAAAAATTAAAAATACAACCGTAATCGGACGAAGTCACAGAATTATGAAACGGTTAACGGTGGAGGGCAGTTTGGTAATTAGGAAAATAATAAAAAAATAATAATAAACTGAGAAGAACAACACCATCGGTGTTCTTCTTCCCAGCCAACTTCCCCTCTCTCTCTCGTTTCTTCTTCTCCCGCGTGAAGCAATCGACGATCGATTTTTCTCAGTTATTCTGTGAATCTTCGAATCTATGGTATATTTTAGCTAGTTCTTGGTAGATAGTTAGTATGTTAGTGGTTTTAACGACGAAAAATAGAGTTAACTAGGGTATCAGGTGTTTCGGTGAAAAACCTTGAAGGAAATTGAATGTAGAGTTGATTTCTATCCGTATATTGGCACTTAAGATAGAGATAGGAGTAGATTTTGAGGATTGATGAGAAAGATGTAGCGTTGGGATAGCCAAACGCTCGAATTGTAGAGCGGTATCTGTCTGGCCACGTTTGGCTAAGTTGTGGATGTCCAAATGGGAAATAGATGATACCATAGGAAACTATACGTTCTCAGGAAAATCGTATTACTTTGAACCATCCAATTCGGATGAGTATTGGAGAAGTTATGAATTTCTGAATTTGGACGAAAATTGTGCAGGATTTCAGGTTTAGTGCAGAATTTTGGTTTTGGCATGAATTAGGACCTTTAAGATAGGGAGTTATGAATTTAATGAGTTATAATTGACGGATGTATAATTTTATAGGTATTACAGTTAGAGCACCAAGTTACGAAGCACGAAAAGATTTCGATAACACCAGTTAAATGATGGATTGCTTATGAATTGCCTTTGGGCCTACACCATGGAATAGTAGGATTGTTTGTTTGCTTAATTGTTTGTTTTGTTGTTTGGGTTGATGGTTTTGCATATGTGTTGTTATGCATCATGGTTTTGAACTACGAAAGAACGAACTTTGATCATGTTTTGAATTGCGCATATGAAAGGCAATCAGATAAGAAAAGATTTGCAACGCATGGGTGAACGCCTCGTCGTTAACGTGCTAATGAGAAAGCACTAAGGGGTTTGCATGAATGAATGTACGTAAGATGACACAGTTTGCGAACGCCTCCTCGTTAACGTGCTAGTGAGAAAGCACTAGAGGGTTCTATGATCGCTGTTGGGAGGAGATTTGGTGTGGTCGTTCCGTGTGTGATCACGATGTGTGCCTTCAATCTCGCTCCGTGGGCATGGTGTGGTTGTCCTGAGTGGAGCAGGATGTGCACCTACCTGACTCACACGTGAAAGTGGAATATGTAAATAATGAAAACAAAAATAAAACAAAGCATAGAAACTGCATGTGTTAGGGGTTCAGTGTGCATTAATTTTAATCCATATTCCATACTTACTAAGCATTATGATTACGTTTTGTGTTCCGTGGTGTAGGTGACGACGAGCTTTCCGATGAGTTGCTAGGTGATGGGCATACCTAGGTTGGTGTTGGCAGAGGACGTCATGTGCCGGTGCAGGCAGTTGTTGGGGCAACACGACCATGGCGAGTCAGAGGGTTGGATTTTGTAAGTGTTTTGGTTTGAATGACGATGTATAGATTTTGAGTTTATAGGTAGCGTGGTACGGGTATAGTCGTCAATCGAGGAAGAATCATGTTGTTTTGAAATTTATTTGTAGAAGTGATGTTTTCAAAATATAAGTTTTACTTCGTAAATTTGATCGAGAAATGTTTGCCGTGTGTTTTTAAATGAACTGGTTGGAATTTTTACTCATACTGGTGTAAGGTGTCGACCGGAATCGATATGTGTCGACCGGTCCGTGTAAAATAGGAGGTGGGTGTCGACCGTGAGGTTCGACCGGTGCGGGTAGAGCCGAAAAAAAAAAGATTCTTTACAAAATGAATTACTAGTTTCAGTCGAATTAAAAAATGAAAATTAAGTTCATATAAATAGAAAAGTTGAGTTTTTAAAATTTTCGATCTATTTTATGACATGTATATTCCATTCATATATAAACGGAAGACGGCGAAAATAGACACAATGCCAGACCCGAATAGACTCTTTTCTTGTTGTATTCTTTTTTGCAATAATAATATATTATTATTATACTTTTTGTCTTTCTTTTCTGTTTGTTTCTCATAATATATTTAAATGGATTTTCATAGAATCCTTAGATTATGAAAGGAATCGAATGAAAAGAACAAATATAGAATATATAGTATAGTATAGTATATAAATAGTATAGTAACGAATCATTTTTTTTTAGCAAAATATGTCTTTCACATCCAACTATAGAAATGAATAACTTATTTTAATTTTAAAATGGCAGTTCCAAAAAAACGCACTTCTAGATCAAAAAAACGGATTCGTAAAAATATTTGGAAAAGCAAAGGGTATTGGGCAGCGTTGAAAGCTTT
This sequence comes from Begonia peltatifolia, assembly GCA_022433055.1. NCBI lineage: Eukaryota > Viridiplantae > Streptophyta > Magnoliopsida > Cucurbitales > Begoniaceae > Begonia > Begonia peltatifolia. Next base: position 17,275,658 of record CM039517.1, on the reverse strand, counting down.
TTCATTAGCAAAATCTCTTTCTACAGGGAATTCAAAAAGTTTTTTTGTGCGACAAATCAAATAAATAAAAAACGAAACATTCTAATAATCTGAACCCTTTTAAATCAAAAAAAGAGACTAGTTAAATTAAAAAGAATTAATTTTAAAATGATTATTATTTCCTAAAGGGATCTATATTTAATTCTTTTTTTTTTAGGGTATGTAAACTAAAAAGAAGTTTGTTTACTAAATTCTAAAAAAAAAACTGATCCTTTTTGAAAAAGAAAAAACTTAACTTCAGAAAGAAAGTTCAAAGAAAAAAGAATAAACAAGGTTTTACCTTTAATTTTCGTTTTAGCATGTTTGTTCTTTCATTTTTGGGATGGGGAAAATAAGAATCCCCATCGACCCTAAACAAAAAGTTTTTTTTTTCCATTTTTATTTGATTATCTATTTTATTCTATAAATATAAATATAGAAAATCTAGTAATAAATTATTTATTCAAAATGAATAAGTTATTAAAATTATGAAATTAGTTGATAAAATTGAAAACTTTATTTTTTTTTTAATTGTCTTAAACTATTATCTCCCTAAATTTTTATTACCATATATAATATATCTCTACCCCTACCCCTTTTGACCCATGGCTGTAGGTGTTGACCGGTCTATGTAAAAATGAAAGTGGTGTCAACTGCGGGGGTCGAACTATGCGGACAGAGAAGATCAAAGTGTCGACCTGTGTAAACAGGTGTCGACCACTATCTGAAATGAATGTATAAGTGTCGACCGGTGATTACTAGTGTCGACCGTTGAATGGACCTCAGAGCAATGTAATTTTGACCGGTGTTTCTGGTGTCGATCGATTAAAAACCCGAGACCACTTAAGTGTCGATCGGCGCTTGCTGGTGTTGACCGTTATCTTTAATTTTATGTTTTAAAATGTGAAGTTTATTTAAATCGTTTTATATGGATTTTTCGTTGCACTGCTGATTAAAATGTTTTCAAAAATGTCATTTTAAGTCGAGTAATAAAAGTTTCAAAATTTTATGAAATTTTTGCGATACGAGTACAGGAGTTGGTATCAGAGCAGTAGCGAACCGTAAATAGGTAAGGTTTCAGGGGCGTTACAAGAGTTGGTATAAGAGCCATTATGGTCATATCGTTCAAAGAATTACCCAACAATGCCGACTGCCATGCAACGTGCTCCACCAACTATAAGTAGTTGTTTATTTTAGTTAGATTGTGAGTAAGGCTAGATTATGCTAATCTTGTACAGGAATTAGCTGAAATGGATAGACGACCGAGACAACCTAGAATACCAAGAGAGGCGGTAGGACCAGAGAGTGATGATAACTCGGCTACGATCAGACAGTTGACCAAGTTGGTCAACAGGCAGTCCCAACAGTTGGGAATGCTATTGAGTCAGGGACATGGGAGTCATGGAGCAAACTTTAGTGGCGAGAGGTTAAGCAAATTGAAGCCTCCGACGTTTGAGGGCCAAATGACAGATCCAACGGCTGCGGAAAGGTGGATCCGCAACATGGAGAATATGTTCAAGTATGCCAACGTGGAGGAAGGAAATATTGTTACATGTGCGATGTTTCACCTCTCAAACGATGCACAAAGTTGGTGGGAGACAGTGGAGACCACCATAGCTACTAGGGACTTGACCTGGAAAAGATTTAAAGAAATGTTTTATGACAAGTACTACAACTGGACGGTACAAGCTGCAAAGAGATTGGAGTTCTTGTAGTTAAAGCAGACTGGGCCAGTAGCCGAATATGTCATACAGTTTGAGTCGCTGTCTAGATTTGCAAGCCAGTTGGTGAGTAATGAATAAGAAAAGGTGCTGCAGTTTTTGCAACGGCTGAAGTTGGAGATATATAGAGGTGTAACAATTTCCAGGACCGAGGGGGTATCGTATGCACGAGTCGTGGCTAAAGCACTGGCAGTGGAGGGAGCGGAAGCCAAATGTGTAAGACAAGGAGAGACCACCAGGAGATTCTTTAATTAGATCACACCGCAGATGAGCAAGGGAGGATCTTCTTCTAGAACCAAATGGCCAGGCGGCATGGTGCATGATTCAAGGGGAGGAAAGAAGCCACAAATGCAAAGCAGGTACCCACAGTGTCCGAAGTGCTTGAAGAGCCACCCGGGAGAGTGCGGGCAGTTTGCAGACAAGTGTTGTAATTGCAATGAAGTTGGTCATATTTTTTAGAACTGCACAAAGCTGAGAGTCAACCGGTGTTTCACTTGCAATGAGACCCGCCATATATCCAGGGATTGCCCCGCAGCAAATAAGGATATAGTCAAGATGACGCCCAGGATCTTTGCCATGATAGAGCCCGAGAAGGAAGATCGACCGGCCATTATTTCAGGTACTGTACTAGTTGATACAGAACTTGCATTTACGTTGATAGATTCAGGAGCGTCACACTCCTTTGTTGCTATGGCTTTTGTGGTGAAAGTGAATTTGTGGGCAAAACCCTTTGGGTGTGCATATGAAGTGAGTCTGTCATCTGGTGAATGCATGTACTCCGATCAAGTGGTGCGTGGCAGCGTCATATCAGTGGGGACTAAAACTATGCCCGCTGAATTGATTGTGATGGGGATAACTGGCTATGACGTTGTGTTGGGCATGTATTGGTTGTTTCAGCACTACGCAACGATCGATTGTAGGGCTAGAACCGTTAATTTCCAACCCCCAGATGGTGCGAAACATTCGCTGCAAGCTATGAGTAATGTGGAGAAGCTGTCTGTAATGGCACCCATCAAGGCTAAAAAATTATTAATGGGTGAACATTTTTGTTTCTCGCAACAATTATAGACACTCAATTTCGTGTGGAGGCAAAACGACAGGATATTATGGTAGTTAGTGAGTTTCTTGACATGTTCCTAGACGATTTGCCTAGTTTACCCCCAGACCGGAAAATCAAATTTGTGATTGACACATATCCTGGTGCGGAGCCAATATCGAAAAAACCCTTATAGGTTGGCTCCCCCTGAATTGAAGGAGTTGAAAAAGCAATTGGAAGAACTATTGGAGAAAGTACTCACACGCCCGAGCTTTTCACCATAGGGTGCACCAGTACTGTTTGTGAAGAAGAAAGATGGATCGCTTCGAATGTGTATTGACTACAGAGAGCTAAATAAGCTAAGCATAAAGAATAGTATACATTACCGAGGATAGATGACTTATTTGATCAACTCCAAGGAACTCGGATTTTATCGAAGATACACTTGAGATCGGGGTATTATCAACTGAAGGTTAGATCGCCGGATATCCTAAAGACAACTTTTTGGACTAGATACAGACACTATGAATTTTTTGTGATGTCGTTTAGACTGACAAATGCCCCAGCCGTTTTTATGGACCTGATGAATCGGGTATTCCAACAGTATCTAGATAAGTTCGCCATTGTATTTATCGACGATATCTTGGTTTACTCTCGTAACAACGAATAATATAAGGTGTATTTGAAGGTGGTTCTGGAGACTTTAAAGCAGCATCGGCTGTATGCGAAGTTCTCCAAGTGCAAATTCTGGCTGGATAAGGTCTATTTCCTCAGACATGTGATTTCCGGTGGAGGGATATCGGTGGATCAAGCTAAGATACAGTTGATCAATGAATGGCTTCAACCAAAGAGTGTCAGCGAGATTCGAAGCTTTTTAGGGTTAGCTGGCTACTATAGGAAGTTTATTGAGAGGTTTTCAAGGATTGCAGCGCCCCTAACGTGTTTGACAAGAAAGAGAGTCAAGTATGTATAGTCAGAAGACTGTGCGCACAGTTTCATGATACTGAAGTAGAAATTGACTACAGATCCAGTATTGACACTTCTGGTGATGGATGACAAGTTCAGTATTTACTGCGATGCTTATAGGATCGGATTAGGTTGTGTCTTGATGCAGGACAGAAAAGTGATCGCGTATGATTCAAGGTAATTAAAGTCTTATGAGCGAAATTATCCAAACCATGATTTGGAATTAGCGGCAATTGTGTTCGCGCTAAAGATCTGGAGGTACTATCTCTCTGGACAGCAATGTGAGGTATACTCAGATCACAAGAACCTCAAGTATATCTTCACTCAAAAGGAGCTAAATATGAGGCAGAGGCGGTGGTTGGAGCTCGTGAAGGACTATGACCTGTAGATCAAATACCACCTCCGTAATAGATGGTATGTTCCGAACAATGGTAAACTTTGTGAAGAGGTTTTTTCTGAAGCGCACTCCTCGAGGTTTTCGGTTCATCCCAGAAGCACCAAGATGTAGAGGGACCTTAGGCAACATTATTGGTGGCCTGGTATGAAGAAGTTTGTGGCACGGTACGTAGAGACATGCCTGATCTGCCAACAGATCAACGCTGAGCATTAGAGACCTACTGGAAAGTTGCAACCATTGTCGATTCTAGAATGGAAGTGGGATCAAATATCCATGGATTTTATTGTTGGATTACCCCGGACGGTAAAGGAATTTGACGCGGTGTGGGTGATCGTGGATCGTTTGACCAAATCCGCTCATTTCCTACCGGTGAAGATGACATTCAATATGTACCAATTTGCTAACCTGTACATTCAGGAGATACTAAGATTGCATGGAGTGCCGATTTCGATTGTGTCGGATAAGGACCCAAGATTCACATCAAAATTTTGGAAGAGTCTGCAGAAAGCAATGGAGACACGACTAAATTTCAGTATGGTCTTTCAGTCTCAGACTGACGGACAATCTGAACGGACTATTCAGATTTTGGAGGATATGCTTCGAGTCTGCGTACTAGAGTTCCAGGGTTCATGGAGCAAGTATTTTCCCTTGGTCGAATTCTCGTACAACAATAGCTATCAGCATACGATAGGTATGGCCTCTTACGAAGCCTTATATGGAAGAAAGTACAAATCGCCCCTCTATTGGGATAAAGTCGATGAAGTTGGTTTGATTGGTCCAGAAATTGGGCAGCAAACCACGACAAAGATTAAATTTATTCGGCAGCGGATATTGACAGCTCAAAGTAGATAAAAGAGCTATGCCGATGGAAGGAGACGGGAATTGGAATTTGAAGTAGCATATGAAGTTTTCCTAAAAGTTTCACCGTTTAAAGGCGTAATGAGGTTCGGGAGGAAGGGTAAATTGAGCCCAAGATACATTGCACCATTCCCAGTCACAAAGACAATTGGAAGGGCTACGTATCAACTAGAACTGTCAACTTCCATGGAAGGAGTACATAATGTTATCCACGTGTCGATGCTAAGAAAGTGTCTCAGAGATTCGTAGCACGTTGTGGTCTAGCAGCAGACTGAGGTACAACCAACCTTAGCATACGAGGTAAAGCCAGTGGAGATTTTGGATTATACATTGAAGACATTACCTAACAAGGACATTCCGCTGGTGAAGGTATTGTGCCGTAACTATAATGTGGAGGAGACAACTTGGGAAAGACAACAGGATATGATGGAACGTTATCCTGAGTTGTTTCGGTAGCGAATTTCGGAGATAAAATCTTTTTTAATGAGGGTGGAATGTAACATCTGGAATTTCCGTTTAAATTAGTTATAGATTTTTGTAATTATAATTGGTGGAGTTTTGGCCCAAATTAATAACGGAGAATTTCTGCACTAAGTAAGACATTTTTTCAATGCTAATGGAGAAGAGAAAAAAAATTAAGAATCCAACTGCAATCGGACGGAATCACAGAATTATGAAACAGTTAAGAGTGGAGGCAGTTTGGTAATTAGGAAAATAATATAAAAAAATAATAACAAACTGAGAAGAAGAACAAGTGTTCTTCTTCTCAGCCAACTTCCCCTCTCTCTCTCTCGTTTCTTCTTCTCCCGCGTGAAGCGATCGGCGATCGATTCTCCTCAGTTCTTCCGTGAATCTTCAAATCTACGGTATGTTTTAGCTAGTTATTGGTAGATAGTTAGTATGTTAGTGGTTTTAACGACAAAAAACAGAGTTAGCTAGGTTATCGGGTGTTTCGGTGAAAAACCTAGTAGGAAATTGAATGTATAGTCGATTTCTATCCGCATATTGCTGCTTAAGATAGAGATAGGAGTAGATTTTGAGAATTGATGAGAAAGATGTAGCGTTGGGATAGCCGAACGCTCGAATTGTGGAGCAGTATCCGTCCGGCCACGTTCGGCAAAGTTTCGAATATCCGAATGGGATATGGATGAAACCATAGGAAACCAGACGTGATCAGGAAACTGTAGTACTTTGAATTGTCCAATTTGGATGACTATTAGAGAAGTTGTGAATTTCTGAAGTTGGACGAAAATTGTGCGAGATTTTAGGTTTAGTGAAGAGTTTTGGTTTTGGCATGAATTAGGACCTTTAAGATAGGGAGTTATCAATTTAATGAGTTATAATTAACGGATGTATAATTTTATAGGTATTTCAGTTATAGCACCAAGTTACGAAACACGAAAAGATTTCGAGAACACCAGGTAAGTGATGGATTGCTTGTGAATTGCCTTCGGGCCTACACCATGAAATGGTAGAATTGTTTGTCTGCTTGATTATTTGTTTTGTCGTTTGGGTTGATTGTTTTGCATATGTGTTGTCTTGCATCATGACTTTGAACTACGAAAGCACAAGTTTGAGCATGTTATGAATTGTGCATATGAAACATTATTAGATAAGAAAAGATTTGCAACGCATGGGTGAACGCTTCGTCGTTAACGTGTTAGTGAGAAAGCACTCGAGGATTCCCATGGATGAATGTACATAAGATGACACGGTTTGCGAACGCCTCGTCGTTAACGTGCTAGTGAGAAACCAATAATGGGTTCTATGATCGCTGTTAGGAGAAGATTTGGTTTGGCCGTTCCGTGTGTGATCACGATGTGTGCCTTCAATCTCGCTCCGTGGGTCATGGTGTGGTTGTTCTAACTGCAGCAGGATGTACGCCTACCTGACTCACACGTGAAAGTGGAATATGTAAATAATGAAAACGAAAATGAAACAAAGCGTAGAAACTGCATGTGTTAGGGGTTGAGTGTGCATTGATTTTAATCCATATTCCATACTTGCTAAGGATTAGGGTTACGTTTTGTGTTCCGTGGTGTAGGTGACGACGAGCTTTTCGGTGAGTTGCTAGGTGATGAGCATACCTAGGTTGGTGTTGGCGGAGGATATCGTATGCTGGTACAAGCAGTTGTTGAGGCGACACGACCATGGCGAGTCAGAGGGTGAGATTTTGTAAGTGTTTTGAGTTGAATGACGATGTATAGATTTTGAGTTTATAGGTAGCGTACTACGGGTACAGTCGTAAATTGAGGAAAAATCATGTTATTTTGAAATTTATTTGGAGAAGTGATGTTTTTAAAATATAAGTTTTACATCGTGAATTTGATGGAGGAATGTTTGCCGTGCGTTTTTAAATGAACTAGTTTGAATTTTTACTTATACTGGTGTAAGTTGTCGACCGAAGTCGATATGTGTCGATAGGTCCATGTAAAATAGGAGGTGGGTGTCGATCGTGAGGTTCGATCGATGCAGGCAGAGCCGAAGTAGGTGTCGACCCATGGCTGTAGTTGTCGACCGGTCTATGTAAAAATGGTAGCGGTGTCGACCGCGGGGGTCGACCTACCCGGACAGAGAGAATCAGAGTGTCCACCTGTGTAAGCAGATGTCGACCACTCTCTGAAATGAATGTATAAGTGTTGACCGGTGATTCCTAGTATCGATCGTTGAAAAGACCCAAGAGCAATGTAGTGTCGACTGGTGTTTCCGGTGTCGACCGATGAAAAGCCCGAGACCACTTAAGTGTCGACCGGCGTTTGCTGGTGTCGACCGGTCTATTTGATTTTATGTTTTAAAATGTGAAGTTTATTTAAACCGATTTTAAATGAATTTTTCTTTGCACTGCTGATTAAAATGTTTTCAAAAATGTCATTTTAAGTCGAGGAATAAAAGTTTCAAAATTGTACGAAATTTTTGGGATACGAGTATAGAAGTTGGTATCAGAGCAGTAGCAAACCGTAAATAGGTAGGGTTTTCGGGGCGTTACAGATGGCATTGATCGACGAGGACAACTGAAGCTGGTACGCAGTTCTACCAAATCCTCTTGGCCATCAATAATGGCCACACAAATCGAGGGTTGAGCTTCCCTCGCTTTCCGAACCTCACCACTCCCTTGAACGGCAAGATCTTTAGGAATAACTCGTCGCCCTCACTAAACTCCAACTCCCGACGCCTCTGATCTGCATAACTATTCTGTCGACTCTGAGCCGCTTCAATTTTCTTCCGTATCACAGAAATTTTGTCGACAGTGTGCTGTAAAATCTCAGAACCTATCAATCGGGCCTCCTTAACCTCATCCCAATACAATGGCGACCTGCACTTCCTCCCGTAGAGGGCCTCGTACAGCGCCATACCAATGATGGACTGATAGCTATTATTATACGAGAACTCCACTAACGGTAACAACTTACTCCAAGCCGCTTGAAACTACAACACACAGACACTGAGCATGTACTCCAGAATCTGTATAGTCCGCTCTGACTTCCCGTCGGTCTGAGGATGAAAGATCGTACTAAAATCTAATCTGGTGCCCATGGCCTTATGCAGACTTTTCCAAAACTTGGACGTGAATCTGGGGTCTTGGTCTGAAACAATCGACACTGGAATCCCATTAAGTCTGACTATCTCCTGAATATATAACTGGGCAAACTGATACATGGTATAAGTCATCCTCACAGGCATAAAGTGAGACAACTTTGTCAACCTGTCTACAATCACCCAAATAGCATCATGGGCCTTGGCAGTTCTCGGCAGTCCCACCACAAAATCCATAGTGATCCACTGCCACTTCCACTCCGGTATTGGCAATGGTTGGAGCATCCCAGACGGTCACTAATGTTCCGCCTTCACCTGCTGGTAGACTACGCAGGTCTCAACATACTCAGCCACTGCTCGCTTTATGTTCAGCCACCAATAGTGCTGCTTCAAATCCCTGTACATCTTAGTGCTTCCGGGATGCACAGAGAATGAAGATGAATGAGCCTTTGATAATATCTTCTTCCTCAGCTCCTCATCCTTCAGGACGTACCACCTCTCCCGAAATTTCAGAATCCCGTCCTCCGAATAGCGGAGCTTAGAATTAGGCATGGCCTCCATACTCGCCTTCAGCTCACTACACTACGAGTCAATCTCCTGGCCTGCCTAATCCTGTCTAGAATAGTTGGCCTCAACGACAAGGCCGAAAGAGTGGCTGCCAGATCAGAAACTACCTACAGGGCAAAACTCTGTATTTATGTCATCAATTCAATAGGCCCCATCGAAGTCATGGAAGAAATCAAAGTTGTCACCTGTCTAAAGGCGCCTGCCACCTTATTTTACCTTTCCCCGGTGGTACTTGATCTCCACATCGTAATCCTTGACCAGCTCGACCCATCTCCTCTATCTCAAATTTAGCTCCTTCTACGTGAAAATGTACCTCAAGCTCTGATGGTTTGAGTAAATCTCGCACTGCTATCCATATAGATAATTCTTCCAAATCTTGAGTGCGAATACAACTGCCGCCAGTTCTAAATCGTGAGTGGAATAATTTTGCTCGTAAGCCTTTAACTGCCTAGAGGCATAGGCAATGACTCTCCCACTTTGCATCAAAACACACCCCAAACCAATCATGGAGGTTTCACAATAAATGCAAAACTTCTCTTCTTCCACGGGTAGCGTCAGTATAGGAGCTGTAGTCAACTTCCGCTTCAGTGTCTGAAAACTATCTTCACAACTGTCAGTCCATTCATACTTCGCATTCTTTCTGGTTAGCCAGGTCAAGGGAGCTGAGATGTTGGAGAACCCCTCAATGAATCTCCGATAATATCCAGCCAACCCCAAGAAAACTACGTATCTCGCTAGCACTGGTCAGCCGCGGCCACTCCTTTACAGCCTGAACTTTCATCGGATCAACTGAAATACCATTAGAGGAAATAACGTGCCCCAAGAAGTGAATCCTGTCCAGCAAAAACTCACACTTAGAGAACTTAGCATACAGTTGATGCGGGCTCAGAATAGTCAATACGGTCCTCAAGTGCTCTTTGTGCTCCTCTTCACTCCGCGAATAAATCAGGATGTCGTCGATAAACACGATCACAAACTTGTCCAGGTACTCACTAAACACTCGGTGCATCAGATCCATAAATGTTGCAGGGGCATTGGTCAACCCGAGTGACATAACCAGGAACTCAAAATGTTCGTACCTCGTCCTAAGGGCCGTCTTCAGTACATCCTCACCCTTTACCTTCAACTGATGATAACCGGACCTCAGGTCGATCTTAGAAAACACCCGGGCACTTTGTAGATGATCAAACAAATCGTCAATTCTCGGCAATGGATACCTGTTCTTCACCGTCAACTTATTCAGCTCCCGATAGTCAATACACATACGTATGGATCCGTTCTTCTTCTTGACGAATAGAACTGGTGCGCCCCAAGGTGAAAAACTAGGGCATATAAAGCCCTTATCCGTCAGCTCTTCCAACTGAGCCTTTAGCTCTTTAAGTTCAGTATGTGATAACCTGTACGGGTTCTTGCACACTGACTCAGCACCTAGAAAAACATCTATCTCGAATTCGATCTACCTGTTAGGGGGCAGCTCTGGCAAATCATTACGAAACACCCCCGGGAACTCCTGCACAATAAGGATATCCTGTAATCGGGTATCACCCTGTGACTGTGCATCCCCGACACTTGCCAAAAACCCCTAACAACCCTTGTCCAACAACCGTGGAGTCTGCCGAGAAAAGATAGCAGAAATCCTGGCAAAACCTTTACCTGCTTTGAATGTGTAGCTTTCCCCGTCCGGTGCTGAAAATAAACCTCTCTGGTCTTGCAGTCAATCTAGGCATGATGTCTGAACAGCCAGTATATTCCCAAGATCATCTCATAGCCGCTCATATGGAGTATGACTAGCTCGGCATATAACTGCTTTTTCCTCATTGTCACCACATTGCCACGCACCACCTGTTCTGAATACAAATGTTCCATTGATGGCAAGGTCACATCATAATGTCGTCCGGCGGGGCTGAACTCTAAATTTGTATTAACAACGAAACTCGTCGACACAAACGAGCGTGTAGCGCCCATATCAATCAAGGTATAAGCCGCCACACCAGAAACAAAAATGTTACCTGCAATCACTGATGGTTGGGCAGTATCATCTGGCTCAAAAAGGGCAAAGACCCTCGGTGCAACTCTCACTGACGTCTTGCTCGCAGCTGGGCATCTGTTGGCAAAGTGTCCCACCTTATTGCAGTTGAACCAATGGTTCTGACGCAGCTTCTGGCACTCTCTACACATGTGGCCCACCCCGCCACAGTTATAACACCGCACTGAGCCCACTCTGCACTCGCCAGGGTGACTGCTTTGACACTTCAGGCACACTAGAAACTGTCCCGACCCCTGCGGTCTCTTGGTGCCCCCTGGCTGCTGGAACTGTCACTACGCCTCTTCATGCCCTTCTGCATGTATGCCCCCTCTCGGCTCGACTGTGGCAGTGACTCTTTGAATGATCTCGGAGTCTATTCCATGGGTACCTCTCTATAACTAGGAAGCTTCGCCCGAGCCTGCTCAATATCAAGGGCCTTCGCTACCACCTCTTTGTATAGCATGCCTCGAGTCCCCGTAATCCGCATGCCCATATAAATATCTGGCTTCAGGCTCTGTACAAACTGTTGCTCCTTATTCTCGTCGAGGCTCACCAAATGCCCCGCAACCTATGACAAAGCCTCGAACTTTCGGACATACTCAGCCATAATGCCTGTCTGCCTGAGCTGTGCAAACTCCACCATCTTTCGTGTTCTGATAGAGTGGCTGAAATACTTACCGAAGAACACCGACCTGAACTCCTCCCAGGTCATGGCCCCCACGTCTCTCGTGGCCACTACGGTATCCCACCAATGGCTAGCATCCTTATCTAGATAGAATGCCGCACTAGACACTTTGTCATGCTCCTCCACCTTTGCATAACTGATCCTCCTCTCCATGTTACGTATCCACTCCTCAGCACTGAGAGGATCCGAAGATGACCCGTCAAAAGTTGAGGGTCTAAGTCTATGTAGCCTATCACCCCCTCTGTCAGCCGAACTCTGGGCACTAGACTGACCCTGATCGTCGCTGCTCATAAATCTCTTCAGCTGCTGAGACTGGCAGTAAACTAATTCGGTAAGCTGCCGGACGGTATCATCCATATCACCCACAACTCTATGCGTCTCTCGTCATGGTCGATCTCTGCCCCTCGCCTCTTTTGATATTTTTTACCTTTAAAATATAGAAAACTCACATTAGTATTACAATAAAATTAAATCTAAACACTTATAATTGGTGGAGTGCTCCCGTGCAGCGGTTGGCGCTGTTAGGTAATGCTCTGAACGACGTCTACCCCGTGGCTCTGATACCGTAACTATAACGCCCCGAGAACCTACACGTTCCTGGTGTGCTCCCTACGTCTACGCACCATTACATATAGAAACTTGATGCGAACTCACTTAATTTAATACCACTTTCATTTTCAAATAATATTCAAAAGAACATTTGCAAGTATAAAAATTTTTGACTCGATTCGAAACAACTCGCGCCCCGAAGAAGAAACACGTAATTTCTTAATTTAAAATATGCAGCGAAAAAGATAATTTAAGGTAGTTTTAAGAATAATACAACAAAACTTGAAATTCTAGGAAGAATTCCGACACACACCTCGAACTACACAAATTCGGTGCTTCGCGCCCACGTCCCCACTTCGACGCCCCACGCCCACTCTATCGGTGCCACGCGCACCAACTCAACATCACCGCGTCACGTGCACGCTCACAGCGCCGCGTGCCCCACGCACCCTGCCTCCGTACAGCACGTCCGTACGCATGCCCTCAGCCGACGCCGCACGAACGGTGCGCACCTGCAGGGCCGCGTGCCCCGCGCACCTACGACCACGCCACACTCCCGCGTACACCGCCACTCCACTAGTATACCACCATGCACACTGCAACCTATTCCATAACTTCTCGTCACCCAATCTTTCTCCCAAAAATCTGGCAGAGTAACGTCTAAAAATTGGCTATCCCAAAAATTCTAAACCTGCATACAGTTCACCCAAAATTTCCAGCATACCTATCCAGAGACCACCAAATCAGAGTTTTAAAAAGAAATGAATTACAACAATCCATCAACCATCAAATGAAGAAAACTCATAGTATAGAGCATTACCAAGCTGTTACATGTAAAGAGTATGCGTGCGTCACCCAAAATCACAAACACTTCATAAATCCCTACACAGCTGACGCCTATACAACTAGTCAAATCAAATATATATCCCAACACAACAAAAGAAAATACCCCAATAGTATAGCTACCACCTACCATCTCGACAGGTCGTGTCGCCCTAACAATCTGCAATCAGGTGCCTTGGTCGCACGCCGCTAATCGTACTACACCTCAAGACTAGGTTTTCGGGGCTCAGCAGCAATATCGTCAGCACCTACACCATATAACACACATCATAAGCATGACGCTCAGTAAGTAGTACAATATGAAAGTAAAAGCCGACAATGCAATCATATCACATGCAATTTCTACAATCACACTCATGTTGTCACATCTATGATGCGTAGTGCAGCTGCACCAGGGTAAAAATGAAACTAGCGCCACCCCACACCCTGACACGTTACTACCGTCCCGGACTCCTCAGCAACGAGGCCCACAAGCTACACACACGCATCACCACACAGCAACCACATCAGGGTAAGGGTGTACCTCGCGCCACACTACACTCTGACACGTCGCTCCTGTCCTAACATCCCAAGTAGCGAGGTTACAGTTGCCACACACACATTTCGTGACAGGCCAGTCGGCCCACTACTTGAGTGGAATCTGCGACTGGTGTTGCACTGGCCCACACACTAGTAGAATCTGCGGTACCACTGTACATCATTCTCACCGTCGACACATACACGCCGCATGATGGCCCAGCCGGCGCTCTGCTCAAGCGAAATCCGCGGTTGGTTACGTACCAGCCCACACACTAGCAGGATCCATGGTTCCACCGCCACGCGTCTCACCACTTACTAAAAATATGTTAAAAACCATTTTCGTTTCCCTTTTAAAAAAATAATGCATGTCAAACAATATGCACGCACACCACAATTAATAACATAAATCTTAAAGTTCTATGGTGTAGGCCCACTTGGGCAAAACATATGCATGCACTACTTACCTGACGTGATAAGCTTCGCACAGGTTCACCAAAAACACTTCAACCTAAAACATAAAAAATCACTCATCAATATTCGTGTCAAAATTCACTAAATACGCTACAAATCACATTCCTTAACTAAACCCGTGAAATCTAAAGATGTTTAACGAGCGGGTTGGCTCGCTAGCCCGCTCGCTCGGCTCGCTACAGTAGCGAGCCGAGCTTGGCCCGGTCTCACGAGGCGGGCCGAGCCGAGCTTAAATGTTCGGCTTGTGACCCCGCTAGAGACCGAGCCAAACGAGCGAATCAACGAGTTGGCTCGTTAGCTTGGCGGGCTAGGCTCGCGAACCAAGCCGTTCCCTTTTTCCACCGGTGGCCGTTAATTTCAATTTTTTTTACAAACAAAACTATTTTTCCCTTTCAAAAATCAACGTTTATAGTGCTGCTCCAACATTTAACTAAAAAAATCGGGGAGAAATTTCGACTTACGGTGGGATTTTTAGTCACAAAGTTGACGAACATAAAAAAGATGATTGATTTAAGACTAATTTCGTCAAAATCGGCGCCGATCAGCCGATTTCTTCTTTCTTCGTTATTTGTCTTTGCTCACTCCTCTCTGTTTTTTGCGGCGCCAAACTCAGTAGGAAAGAAAGAAATCATATTCGAAATAATTGTAGGGTGTCGAGGAGCGATGTATCGCAAAAAAAGGGGCGACGCATCGCCCTAATTTCTAAAGTGGGGTGATGCAAATCAATCAGTGAGGCGTTGCATCGCCCCAAGGGGCAATTGATCGGCTCACTTGCTGAAGTGGGGCGTTACATCGCCCCAAAGGGCGATATTGGGGCGATTGAGCGCCCCACTTGCTGGAGTGGGGCGATCAATCCCCCAAGCACTGTTTATTAAGTTTTAATAATAATTTAATCGAATGCGATATCGAATTAAATCATTTAAAAAATATCTAAGTATTTCAAAACGTTGTCAATTGATTTAAAGATAAAAAATTATAGATAAGTTAGTGAGTTGCGGTCTGAGCACTATACGATTTTTGAGTCGTGACAAATTTTGCTGAGAAAATGTTGTATTTTTTGCTATAAAACTCCATTTTACTTGCTGTTTGAATTAGGTGACTCTATCAATGAATCAAGTGATAATCACGATCTTGTATTTATTAATTGTTTCTTTTGTTTGTTGATTTTTTATATATCATGGTGAAAATTGAATGTTTGATAGATTTTTAAGATTTTACTCTGTTTTGATTTCTTCTATGACTAGTTGTAGTGTTAGTGTTCAAAGATAAAGAACAAAGACATCTGATATTTAAAATTATTTTAATATTGTTAACGATGACGATGATAAAAATTTAAGAACTAAATGTAATCACTGTGTAAATTAGTGGATAGCGAAAACATCTAATTATTATAGTGTATATTTGATTATTTTCTATTTCAATTTTTATTTAACTACATTGTGTCATTTACTATATGTTTTTTTATCTTTTTTTGTGGCTTTGACTTTAATATTTTACATAAATCGCGTTATGCGTTACAAAAAAGAAATTTTTTTAAATTGTAATTTGCAGACAAGTTTAGAGAGAGAGAAGAATAAAAGAAAAACGGGAGGATCAGAACCGAGACCAGAAATCTGGCTCGGTTCTGAAAAATTTTTTAGATTTATTGATACAAAACTTTAAAAATCGAATTTTTGTGGTCCGGTTCTAATTTCTCTAAAAATTGGATCATCCCAACCACGATCATCTTGAAAAAGAGCGACTTAGACAATTCAAGTTGCTTTTATTATTTACTGATAGTAAAGTATTTGAAAAAATTATATTATATTAATATAAGTTGAAAATATTTATATACGCTCAGCTCATTAGGCTCGGCTCGTTAGACTCGTTGGGCTGGCTCGGCTCGGCTCGTTAGGCTTGTGGCTCGCGAGCCGGCTGGAATTGAAAATTTTTTTGGCTCAGCTCGTTAGGCTCGGCTCGCTCGGTGAGCCAAACTTTTTCAGGCTCGGCTCGGCTCGGCTCGCTCGTTTAACATCTCTAGTGAAAGCTCAACTACAACGAGTCGCTAATGCGATTCGGTCGAAAACTAGCCTAAACTTCGTACGCGCATAACTTTTGCATCCGTCATCAGAATCGAGCGATTCAAGTGGCTAAACGTTTCCTTAGAAATCTAGTTTAACATACTATGACGGATTTTAAAACGATAAGCCGCAGCTAGGTGAAAAAATAACAAAACCGAATCTGCCATTTCAACCAAATTTCACATTTTCGTTTCTTTCAACCAAAACTCACTAAAAACTAGCATTACGCATTAAAAACAGCAATGCTACTACCACGCGTCACAATTCTATGAAAAACGCTCAATAATTTGACTCGGTTCAAAATCTGGCATAAAATTTCGACGCGTATAACTTTTGCGTCAGATATCGGAATCGAACGATTTCAGCGGCCAAACGTTCCTATAACAACCTATTCTATCTACAAAAACAGAATTGAAAACGATCAACTGAAGCCAGGCCAAAATGGCCAAAAACAGAATCTGCTCTTAAAGAAAACAAAAATTCGATTTTGATTTCAATTCAAATTCCACAATTTCTATACATAGTTAGCCACATTTCACTCATACACTTCGGCCAAGCTCATAGAAAATGAAAGGAAGCCGAGCACTAAGCTCTGCCAAAACAGGAAACCGATTGGGCTCACCTTTGGTTCCTCTCGATTCACAACATCTCCCATCCAACCTCTTCTACAATTCAATCACAACCCACCCCCTATATCGAGGTAAACCTTGCGAGAAACGGAAGAAATCGAGCCCTCCCGCTCGGTGGACAAAACCGTAACAAGGGAAAACTCACCTTCGGTCTTTCAGCGCGGGAAGGTCGAACCAACTTCTTCCTTCAGCTCGTCGGAGTACTCTGCACACCGGCGTCTCTCCCTCGGCAGTCAATCGTCGGTAGTTTCCCTCTCGGCCTCTCTCTCTTGCGTCTCTTTTATCGGGTGTTCGGATCGCAGATCACCGAAGTGGAATGGCTTCTTCGGGAAGGCATTCCACTCAACATACTTTTTTTAATTTAAATAATTAAATTTACCAAACCGCCCTCACGTGTTTTAACCGCCCGTGTTTCATTATATTCTCGTATTCCCGACCTTAAATTTTGAAAACCATCACAAAAACTAAATTCCGCGTTTTATGACTTAATTTACCTGTTAAGGTATTTCTCGAAACTCCAACCGAGATTAATTTAAAAATTTCAGAAATTAGATTTAAAAATCTGAAATTTTCTAGGTTATTACATCTTCTTTAGGTGCTAGATCAATGTGACACATATCGCGATCCATCTCACGGGACAAGGCCAACCTCGATCTTGTAAAGTGACACAACTCGCAGTCTATCTCATGGGACAAGGCCACAACGTAAAGCGGAGGAAGAAGTGATACACCTCATGGTACACCTCACGGGACAAGACCATTCAACCCCACCTTCATTATCTTCTTACATACGTTTTCGTTTCGTTTATCACATCCTACTGTTTCATTTCGTAAAAACGTAGAAATTCATTTTCGTTTCGTTCTCATACTTTAAAATCATGATACATAATCAGTAAAGCATAACATAAAATAAATGTGTATGCAACCTACCAAAACTTTGATGTAGGCCCGAAGGCGAAAGCACCTACTACAATACTTACCTGGCGTTCTTAGCAACTCGTTGGTAACTTCATACGCTAACTGGAAAACCTATAAAACCACACATTTATTAGATCTACTTTCCTTTCAATTCATAAAACCCTAAAGGGAATCACAGTTTTAACTCCTAATCCATCTAAACCGAAATTCCATACAATTTCTAACCAAATTTTGAAATGCATAACTTATCCAATACTCGTCTGATTTGGACGAATCGAAATGCTACGGATTTCTTAGAATGCCTAGTTCCTAGCATTCTCATTAATTTCCCATTACAACATTATAGCTGGGCCGAATGTGGCCGAATAGAAACCATTTTGTAACCCAAGTATCCAGTTATCCAAACACTAAATCTTCTCCATAAAACCTATAATCTACTCCTATTCCCAGCTTGAACACCAATACTTGGATAAAAATTAACTTTAACCTCAAAATCTCGTATCTCCGTCCTAGGCTTCACCAAAACTAACCAATACCCTCTCTAACTTCACTTTTACCGCTAAAAAATAATAGAAAGACTAACAATCTACTAAAAACTAACTAAAACTTACCGTAAATGTAATGCCCAGAATTTTTGTTAAATAATTTTTGAATTTTCAGAACGGTAATCGGCGAAATTCTAGTCGGAATTATGGACGAAAAATTTAGTCGGTTAGGTAGAAGATTATTTTGGGGCTAATGTAGGAGAGAAAGTTATAAGATTTCGACCGGAAACAAACTGTTAGCAGTTTGATTAAACAGTTATAGGTTGATGGTGATTTAGTAATTAAGATTATTATAAAAAAATAAAAACATAAGAACACCTTACGGTGTTTTCTTCCCTGCACCAAACCCCTATTTCTCCCCTCCCTCATCCGCGCAAAACCCTCCTCTTCACCGATTTCTCCTACGCAGCCGACGATTCTCCGTTTTTCCTCCGTTTCTTCAAATCTACAGTGAGTTTTGATTAGTTTTTAGTAGATAGTTATTCCTTTAGTTGTTTTAAGTGTTAAAAGTAAAGTTACAAAGAGTATTGGATAGTTTGGTGGAACCCTAGGAGGGAGATACAAATTTGGAGATTTATAATGATTTTTATCTGTGTATTGGTGTTTAAGCTAGAGGTAGTAGTAGATTATGAGATTTTATAGAAAACATTGAGCGTTTGGATAGCCGAATACTCGGGTTACATAACGGTTTCTGTTCGGCCACGTTCGGCTTAGCGGTAGGTGAAGGATTAAACCATTAGAAATCAGACGTCCTACGAAATCCGTAGTATTTCGAATCGTCCAATCGGACGAGTATTAGATAAGTTGTGCATTTCTGAAGATTGGTCAGAAATTAGATTAGAATTCGGGTTTAGATAGATTAGGTATTAAATTGTCATTCCATTTAGAGTTTTTATGAATTGGAAGGAAACTAGAGCTGATAAATGTGTAGTTTTATAGGTTCTCCAGTTAGCGAGCTATTTACGAACGAGTTGCTAAGGATGTCAGGTAAGTAGTGTAGTAGGTGCTTTTGCCTTCGGGCCTACATCACAGTTTGGTAGGTTGCATGCACATTTATTTTATGTTATGTTTTAGTTGATTATGCATTAATTGTTTTAAAGTACGAGAACGAAATGAAAATAAATTTTCATATTTTTACCAAATGAAAAGTAGGATATGATGTGACGAATGAAATGAAAATGTACCTAAGAAGATAATGAAGGTGGGGTTGAGTGGTCTTGTAACAAGAGGGGGACCGCGAGGTGTATCACTTCTTCCCCCACTTTAGTGGCCTTGTCCAGAGAGATGAACCGTGAGGTGTGTCACTTTACTAAATTGAGGTTGCCATTGTCCCGTGAGGTGGACCGCAAAGTATGTCACCTTGATCTAGCTCCTAAAGAAGAACCAAGTAGTAAGAAGATAAAAAATATGTAAGAAAGAGATGAAAACAAAAGTAGAGACGAAACTGTAGAAACTACATATGTTAGAATGTGTTTATTTTAAGTGTTTAATTTTTTATCGGCATTACTTACTTAGCATGAGACTAATAGATGAGTTCTGTGATATTGGTGACGAGACAGTAGCTGGTTAGTAACCTGAGCAAGCCCAAGACTAGCAGGTAGTTGGAGAAGTGTGCTTGTGGATGGTACGGCCGACTGTTAGGGCGTTTTGACCATGGAGGGGATATGTAAGGGAGTTTAGTTATTTCGAATTTGGTCGGAGTTGTTTTGAGTTGATTTGAAGTGTAAATGAATTTCAAACTTTTGTAGTCGTTTTGAAGTATATAATGGTTTTGAATTGATTGGAAAATGCATGTTTTTTTATTTTTAACATTGAGTCGAAATACAGTTGTTTTTGGAAAGTTTAAGGTTTTTATGCAAATTTCTATAAAGAAGGTGTCGACCTATAGCCTGCGTGGTCGAGTAAGCCTAGCAAGTGTCCACCAGTATACTGGATGTGTTGACCAAACTTGGCCAATGTCGACTGCGAGGGTCGACCTGCGAAGGCATAGTCGATCAAAGTGTCGACCTCTGCAAGAAAGTGTCGACCACTTAGTGTAAAATTGAGTACAGAGTGTCGACCTGCAAGGGGGTTGACCAAACTCTGTAGGTGTCGACCGCTTGGGTCGACCTACTCGAACAAAGAGGAATGAAGTGTCAACCAGTTCATACAAGTGTCGACCGGCAGTGTAAAATAGATGGGAGTGTCGACCTAAAGGATCGACCGACACAGGCAGAGAGAAATGAAGTCTCGACCGACCTTCACAAGTGCGATCGGTTAGCGTGAGCAGCACAGAGGTGTCGACCGATGAAAACAAAGACAAATGATATGTCGACCGGGTTTACAAGGGTCGACCGAAAATGAATTTTTTTATGTTTTAAAAAACTTGAAACTTTATTTAAACTGATTTTTATCAAAGTATTCCGCTGCGATTATTTTAAATATTTTCAAACAGGTCATTTTAATTCGATCGATGAAGTTTTTAATTTTTACACGAATTGTCTTAAGTGCGTGTGTATGACTAGTAGTAGTAGTAGTAGTGAGCGTAGAAAAAATGTGTGGGTTTTCGGGTCGCTATAGTAGATCTGAAGATTGAAGAAGAAACGAAGAGTATCATTGGCTGCAAGGAGGATTCGCCAAAGAAAGGAGTGGAGAGAGGGGTTCTTCTCACAGGGGAGGGGGATCTCACAATCTTTCTCTCCTTTTTTTTTTTTTTTTAATTATATTATTCAATATAATTAATCTTAATTATCTTTTCGCCATCAATCTTTAACCGTTTAATTAAACTGTTATTTGGCTCCTTTCCGGTCAGAATATTATAAATCCATCTTGTCCATTAGCTCCAAAATAATCTTATACCTAAACGGGTAAATTTTTTGCTATTAATTCCAACTAGAACTCCGCTGTTTACCAATACAAAATTTTAAAAATTATTTAATGGAAATTCTGGGCATTATAGTATATGACAAGTAAATGGTTCAACAAAATTTTTTTGTATGCTTTCCTTTTTTGGTTTGGTATATACCCCAAACCGACTTTATCAAACATAACTCTTTGTTTAATCGCCCTTGCAGCTCACTAGCTCGTGCCTCCAGCACTCTTAGCACCTTCCGACATGCACTACTTTATGTTTTTCATTGGGTTGGCTTACAAGCTGAAATCCAAACATCTTTTTGGCTTGTTCTTGTAAATTTTTAATAAAAAAACTATTCTTTTACACTTTCAAAGACATCACCTTTCTTAAATGAATATTTACCCATGCTTGAAAGATTTCTGATCGAAACGTTAATTTTTGGCCTTCCTTGGTTCATATAATTCCCTTTCCCTTTAATGAAATCGTCCTTGAATCTCATGGATCATACACAAAACAATTCACACTAGAATCGAGTAAGATTGTTAGAAAAGTAAAATATTTGGAACAAGTAACAAGTGCTTGATCCATTGCCAACATGACTATTTTTCTCACTTTTTTCATCAATTTTTTTCATCTATTGAGCCTCAACTTCGTACAGTTTTGGCTCATGGTTCAACAACAATTTTTCTTTTTAAATCTCATGGATTTCTTGTACAATTCCCTCCATTGGAAAATTGTCTTCCTCTTGTTGAAATGTCATCATAAAAGTTAGATCATTTTGAAAAAAACTAACCTCCTCTTTTACGTGCTCTTCAATTGGTGTCTGTTCTTCATAAAGTTCTTTGCACTCTTGCAAAATTGCTTCTTCCTCTAAAGATTAAGCTTTTAGAGGAAAAATAATCTATTCTTCTCGTGCTCTTTAACCTCTTGTTTCACTTATGGTTCCTTTAACTCTTGTTTGTTCGCCTCTTATGCCCTCTCGTATTTCTCCATTGTCATGTCACAAAATTGTTTGAAATTTCTCCACAAAGTTTTTCTCTCCCAAATTTGCTTTCGTTTGTAGTATAACTCCTCGACCTCTTCTTCGTCTCTTATGTATTGTATTTGAAAGATTCTCCTTCCACTAGTCATGGTGTAAAGTCCTCTTACTTTTTACCTCTCAACTTTCTTTGTAGCTCTTTATTTGGAAGTTGATCAAAAAGAAATTCAACAAGCAAACAAGGTAGATAAAACTTTGTAAGAAAGAATACCAAATCTTCAAGAAAGGTTGAATCAAAGATATTATCGAAGAAAATATTTTATACCAAAAGAAACAAGTTTCATGAGTAAAGGAAGTACAGAAGAATTTACAAGAATACGAAAGGAATTGCGTAAAGAAAAAAAGAAAACAAAATTTTATCTTTCGCAAGAAAGATTGAAGTTCTTTCTTCCTTTATTTTATTTTACACACTCACGCATCCTCCTTGTTTGTAATAACCCAGAAATTTCGAATTTAATTTTTATTTCTGGAATTTTGAGAAATTTTTCAACGGAAAAATTTAGATTTTAAGACGCGAAGCCTACTTTTGCGATGGTTTTCGGAATTTAAGTCGGGAGGTCGAGAAATTAATGACATCACGGAAGATTAAAACATGTGAGGGCGGTTTTGTAATTTTGTTATTTAAAAATATAAAAAAAAAATAGATTTAAAACACCCGAATGGCTTCGGGAGGAAGCCACTCGATTGTTTCCTCTGTGCACCCGAGAGAGCCGAGAGAGAAGACGACCGGGAGCCAGGGCGATCGTGTGCCGGAGTCGGAGCTGCGACGACCGACGAGCGCGAGTGTGAGGTGTGAGTTGCGAGCAGGGGCTGCTATTCCGACGAAACGGAGCCGTTCGGTTCCAGCAACTCGAGTTCCCGAAGTGAAAGCCGAGTGTTCGGCCGACGACCCCGAGGGGCTGGTTTCCGGCCAATTCTGCCGCCAACAACCAGACGTGTTGTTGGAGTCCTTCTCCCACCCGAGTGTCGGACGCCACCACTTTGTAAGTCCTTCTCTCTCTCTCTGCTGTCCTGTCCGAATTGACCAAGACTGAGGTTCAGCTCCCTTCCGTTTTTCTTTGATTTTGGCTGCAAGTGTGAGGGGATTAAGAGGGTGAGTGTCTAGGTTAACAAGTGGACAGCAGGAGACCGGTGAGAAGGAGAGAAACCAAGGGAGAAGGTTGAGCAAAAATTTAGATTTTGTGCTTGAATTTCTAATTTCGGGTTAGATTGTGCTTAATAGGTTGAAATGTGAGTGTTCGGTGCAGATAACTTGCGGGATTTGCTCGAAGTAGAGATTTCGGCTATTTTTCGTATAAAAACAGTTTCTGTTTTTGGCTGTTTTTGCTGTTTTGGCTAGGCTTAAGTTGATCATTTTAAATTCTGTTTTGTGGGTTAAAAATAGGTTGTTAGAGGAACGTGTGGCCGCTGGAATCGTTCGATTTCCAACATCCGACGCAAAAGTTATGCTCGTCGGAAGTTTAGGCCGGATTTTGGTCCAAGTCGAATTTGAGACCATTTTTCGTGGAAATTCGACGTGTGAGAGTAGCATAGCCATTTTGATGCATGTAACTAGCTGGGAGTGAGTTTTGGTTGAAGAGAAGTGAAAATGTGAAATTTTAATAAAGGTGGCAGATTCGGTCTTTAGCGTTCTTCGCCTGTCTGCAGCTTATCATTTTAAAATCCTTCTAAGGTTGTTAAACTAGTTCCTAAGGGGACGTTTAGCCACTTGAATCGTTCGATTCTGTTGACGGACGCAAAAGTTATGCGCATCCAAACGTTAGGCTGGTTTTCTGCCAAACCAAACCAATGGACCGTTTTAGTTGGAATTTCATGAGTGTAGTTAGAGAAGGTTATTTTTAGCTAATTGGTGAATGTTGAGATAAATACTGATGAGAAATTAGTTGTGTTTTAGGTTGAGGCTTTCTTTTGGCGAAGCTATGCGTCGAGCGAGCTTAGGACGCCAAGTAAGTAGTGCATGCATGTGATTTGCCCAAGTGGGCCTACACTGTAGAACTTTAGGGTTTATGTGATTGATTGTAATGTGCGTGCGTATTGTTTGACAGGCATCATATTTAAAAAAAAAACGAGAACGAAAATAATTTTTAGTATGTTATGATGTATGAGGTGAGACGTGTGGCTGTGGTACCGTGGATACCGCTAGTGTGCGGGCTGGTGTTTCACCAGTCGCTGATCCTACTCGAGGGGTGGGCCGGCTGGGCTGTCATGCGGCGTGAATGTGTTGACGGTGAGGATATGAGCAGTGGTACCGCGGATCCTACTAGTGTGTGGGCCGGTGCAACACCAGTCGCGGATCCTACTCGAGGGGTGGGCCGGCTGGGCTGTCGCAAAACGTGTGTGTGTGGCAACTGTGGCCCCGTGCTGGGGAGGCTGGGACGGGGGCGACGTGTCAGGGTGTAGAGTGGCGCGAGGTACACCCTTACCCTGATGTGGTTGCCGTGTGGTGATGCGTGTGTGTAGCTTGTGGGCCTCGTTGCTGGGGAGTCCGGGACGGTGGCGACGTATCAGGGTGTAGGCTGGCGTGAGGTTCCTCCTTACCCTGGTGCGGCTGCACTATGCGTCACAGATGTGACAACATGAGTGTGAGTGTAGAGACTGCATGTGATAGGATTGCATTGTTGGCTTTTACTTTCATATCGCATTACTTACTGAGCGTTAGGCTTATGTTGTGTGTTCTGTGGTGTAGGTGCTGACGATACTGCTAGTGAGCCTCGAGAGCCTAGTCCAGAGGCGTAGGATGGTTGGTGGCGTGCACCCGAGGCACCGGATGGCGGATTTTTGTTAGGGCGACCCGACCCGTGGTGGTGGTAGGTGATAGTGGATTTATCATTTCATGTTGGGTATTTGTGTAGATAGCGGGGTTGTATAGACATTGATCTTTTGAGATTGTATAGAGGGGTTGTAGTGTTTTGGAGGACTTTCTTCATTTGTATTCGATGGGTTCTTATTGTCTTCTTACTCTGATTTGGTTATGGTGATTTCTCTGGATGATGGATAGATAAACATTGTTGGGTTATGGTGAATTGTGTGCAGGGTTTAAATTTTGGGATAGTCATTTTTTTAGCCGTTACTCTGCCGAAATTTCGGGAGAGAGGATGGGAGTCGAGGAGATACGAAATAGGTTGAGGTGTGAACAGTAAATGCTAGAAAAAGGTAGATGAGCGTGAAAGTGCGGCGTGATCGCAGGTGCGCGGGGCACGCGGCCCTGCGGGTGCACACGGGTCATGCGGCGCCGGGTGAGAGCGTGCGCGTAGACGTGCTGTACAGAGACATGGTGCGTGGGGCATGCGGCGCTATGAGCGTGCGCGAGATACAGTGACGTTGGGTTGGCACGTGCGGCACCGTGAGGGTGTACGCGGGGTGTCGGAGTGGGGACGTGAGTGCTTGGGACCGGACTGGGTAGTTCGTGGGGTGCGTGAGATTCTTTCCTAGGATTTCAAGTCTTACCGTTTTATCTCAAATTGTTTTAAATGGTTTTCTTTTCCGCTGCGTAGTTTTATGTTGAGGACTTCGTGTTTCCTCTTCGGGACGCGAGTTGTTTTTCGAATCGAGTCGAAAAATTTTCATACTCACAAATGTTCTTTTGAAAATGATTTGAAAACGAAAGGGGTATTGAATTGAGTTAGTTATGTCAAGTGTTAATGTGTATGTGGTGTGTAGACGTACTGTAACGCACCGGGAATGTGTGGGTTCTCGGGGCGTAACATTGTTAGCATCTACCCATACACATTACGTAGTTTCGTGTGCATTGTCTAGACCAGCCCATTATTCTCGCCTTCCAGCCTAGCGTGCACACCGCTAGTCCAACACATGTGCCAACCAGCCCAGCGTGTGTCGCCCAGCCCTATACACACTTGCTCTAGCCCCACGCACACCCACGCGTGCACTTTTTTGTGGCCTTCCACCGCTGAACCTTTCTTTTTGTGTTTTTTTTTCTAATTTTTGCATTTGTTAAGTTTTCTATTTCATAATTAGATTAACTTTACATATTCTTAGCTGCTAGATTATTTAAACACCATGGATCTACTCTGAAAAAATACACAACTTTTTGCTATTGAATTTTCTTCTTGAGGATTTCTTCTTGGAATTTTCTTTTCGGTTCTTTGTGAAAAATTAGGCTTTCTTCAAGTTAAAGCTAGGAGAACTTGATAGCTTTGATTCTTATCAACAAGTTTTATTTGGGTCATGCTCCTCTTATTTGATAACTTTGGTTTTATCGACAATGTTCGATTGGGGTCTAGTTCCTCAGACTTGATTCTAAGGCATTCCTGAGTTTTATTTTGCATTATTGAAAGGTCTTGATTTTTCATTATCTGTGGTTCTTATCACATGACTATTTCCATCTCTTTATAATACTCTTCCACGCGTTTATATCGTTAAGTCCAATTTTGGAGTTTTCGACAAAAGTCTCTATAATAGTGTGGTGGAACAAATCTTTTTTTCATGTGTGCATTCATGTCCTCCCATGGGTGGATGAGTTGCTCACTATACCTTATCTGATTCTTAACTAATTGATCCCACCAAATGCTAGCGTAAATTGGAAACTCCATTGTGACCATTTTAAGCTTTTTATTCTCTATGTAGTTTTGACATTTAAACACTAGATCTATTTTTCTTTTACATTCCAAATATGCCTTGGGATCGCTCTTTCCTTGAAAAGAAGGTATAATTACCTTAATATTTCCTCGATTTTCTTCAAACCCTCTTTCTGTTTCTTAATTATCTTATGCAAACGATTCCTCTTGTTCATGTACTATTCGTGCTTTTCCTTTCTTTGCATGGCAAGTCGTTGGGGACTCCATTCTATCCAGCCTCATATTTAGTGATCTAAATTTATATTGTGGAGTGCTCATAAACATCTTTCGATCAAAATTAGTGTAACACCAGAATTTTCGTTTAAATTAATTTCAGATTTTTGTAATTATAATCGGTGAAGTTTTAGTCAGAATTGATAACGAAGAATTTCAGCCCTCAAGTAAAAGATTTTTTTTAGGCTAATGCAGTAAAGAAAAATTTAAGAATGCAACCGGAATCTAACTGTATAACAGATTTATTAAACGGATTATAGTTAAAGGTGAAATAGTAATTAGGTATTATTATTTTAAAAAAAAAAAGAGAGAACACCATCGGTGTGCTCCCTCCCCAGCGCAGAACTTCTTCTTCTGTTTTTCTCTCTCTGCAGTATTCCCCTTCCCCCGCGTGAAAACCCCCGACGATTCCTCTGTTCCTCTGTGAATCTTCAAATCTAAGGTATGTTTTAGTTAGTTTCTAGTAATTAGTTAGTCATTTAGCCGTTTCAAGTGTTAAAATCGAAGTTAGTGAGGGTATTTAGTGATTTGGTGAAAACCTAGAAGGGAGATACGGGAAATTGAATGTAGAGTTGATTTTTATCCACATGTTGGTGTCAAAGCTAGAAATAGGAGTAGATTACGAGATTTGGTGAGAAAGATTGAGTGGTTGATTAGCTGAATATACTAATTTTGGAACGGTGTCTATTCGGCCATGTTTCGCCAAGTTGTGGATGTGCAATTAGGAAATGGATGGGATCATCGGAAACTAGACATCCTCTGGAGTTTGTCGCACGTTGGATCATCCAATTCGGATGCGTATTGGAAAAGTTGTGAATTTCGAAAGTTGGTCCGAAATTGAGGGGATTTTGAGTTTAGGGCAGAGTTTTGGTTTTGGTATAAGTTATTACTTTCAAGCTAGGAATTTAGGAATTTAACGATCATCGGAAACTAGAGGTCCTGTGGAGTTTGTATCATATTGGATCGTCCAATTCGGACGAGTATTAGAGAAGTTGTGAATTTCTGAAGTTGGTAGGAAATTGAGTGGGATTTTGGGTTTAGTGGAGAGTTTTGGTTTTGGTATGAGTTATGACTTTCAAGCTAGGAATTTAGAAATTTCACGAGTTAGAATTGATGAATGTGTAATTTTATAGGTATTCCCAGTTGGCATACGAAGTTACGAAGTACAAGGAAATTTCAAGAACGCCCGGTAAGTGATGGATTGTTTATGGTTTGCATTCGTGCCTACACCATGGAATGATAGGTTTGTTTGTTTTGATTGTTGTTTTGTTGTTTGGTCAGTTGGTTGTGCACATGTGTTGTCATGCATCATAGTTTTGAACTACGAAAGAATGCGTTTTGAGCATGTTTTGAATTGTGCATATGAAATGTAATAAGATAATAAAAGATGCCATGCATGGGCAATGCCTCGTCGTTAACGTGTTAATGAGAAGCATTAGAGGGTTCCCATGGATGAAATTACGTAAGATGACACGGTTTGTGAATGCCTTGTCGTTAACGCGCTAGCGGGAAAGCACTAGAGGGTTCTATGATTGATGTTGGGAGGAGATTATGTTTGGCCGTCCTATGTGTGAACATGATGTGTGCCTGTAATCTCGCTCCGTGAGTCATGGTTTGGTCGTCTTGAGTGTGATAGGATGGGTGCCTACTTGACTCACACGTGAAAATAGAAGATGATAACAATGAAAACGAAACCGAGCATAGAAACTGCATGTGTTAAGGGTTGAGTTGTGCATTGATTTTTAATTCATGCTCCATACTGCTAAGCATTAGGCTTACGTTTTGTGTTTCGTGGTGTAGGTAACGACGACCTTTTCGGTGAGTTATTAGGTGACGGACATGCCTAGGACAATGTTGGTGGCATACGCCGTATGTCGGTGCAGGCAGGTGTTGGGGTGACTCGACCATAGCGGGATATAGGATGTATGGTATGGTTATAATCGGGATTGGAGTAGTGATTATGTTTTCTTTTTAAAATTCCTTGAAGAAATTATGTTTTAAAAATATAGGTTTTTACTTTGTGGATTTAATCGTGGGAATGTCATCGTGTGTTTTCTCTGAACCGATGTCATTTTTATGTATACTAGTGCAAGGTGTCGATCGAAGTATACATATGTCGACCGGTCAATATAAAATGAAAGGTAAGAGGCGACCGTGAGATTCGATCTGCAAGGGCAGAGCCAAAGTAAGTGTCGATCCCTAGTTATAGGTGTCGACCGGTAGTGAAAAAAATGGCAACGGTGTCGACAGCGAGAGTTGACCTGTGTGGATAGAGAGTATCAAGGTGTCGACCTGTGAAAGCAGGTGTCGACCACTCTCTGAGATGAGCGTAGAAGTGTCGACCGATATTACCAGTGCTGACCGACAAAAAGACCCGAGAGAAATGTAGTGTCGACCGGTGTTCCCAGTGTCGACCAATGAAATACCCGAGACGATATGATCGACGCTTACAGGTGTCGACCGGGTGTCTCTGTTTTACGTTTAATCAAATGAACTTTTATCCAAACTGATTTTAATTGAGTTTTCCGCTGCAATGCCATTTAAAATCTTTTCAAAAATGTCGTTTTAAGTCAAGCAATAAAAGTTTTAAAAATTTATGCAATTTTTATGATACGAGTGGAATATGGAGTAAGTGGCAAACAAGTCCAAGGTAGACCAGGACATACAGAGTTGGTATCAGGGTAGTGAACGAACCAGAAACGGATAGGTTTTCGGGGTGCCACATGAGTTGGTATTAGAGCCATTATGGTCAAGTTGTTCAAAGAATTACCCAACATTGCCGGCTGCCATGTAACATGTTGCACCAACTGTAAGTAGTTGTTTATTTTAGTTAGATTGTAACTAAGGCTAGATTACGCTAACCTTTTATAGGGATTAGCCAAAATGGATAGACGACCGAGACAACCTAGAGTTCCGAGAAAGGCAGTAGGATCAGAGAATGATGATAACTTGGCTACGATTAGACGACTGACCGAGTTGGTAGACAGGCAGTCCCAACAATTAGAAATGCTATTGAATCAAGGATATGGGAGCCATGTAGCGGGCTCTAGTGGAGAAAGTTTTATGAGATTGAAGCCTCTGACGTTTGATGGTCAGATGACATATCCGACGGCTGTGGAAAGATGGATCCGTACCATTGAGAATATGTTCAAGTATGCCAATGTGCAGGAAGGAAATATGGTTACATGTGTGACATTTCACCTCTCGAATGACTCTCAGAGTTGGTGGGAGACAGTAGAGGCCACCATAGCTGCTAGGGACTTGACCTGGAAAAGATTTAAAAAGATATTTTATGACAAGTATTACAACCGGACAGTTCAAGCGGCAAAGAGGTTGAAGTTCTTACAGTTAAAGCTGACTGGGCCAGTAGCTGAATATGTCAGACAGTTCGAGTTGTTGTCTGGGTTTGCAAGCCAATTGGTGAGTAACAAAGAAGAAAATGTGCTACAGTTTGTGCAAGGGTTGAAGCCGGAGATATATAGAGGTGTGACAATCTTTGAAACTGAGGGAGTACTGTATGCATGAGTTGTGGCCAAAGCATTGACAGTGAAGGGAGCGGAAGCCAAGTGTGTGAGGCAAGGGTAGGCCACTAAAAGGTTCTTTAAGGAGATCACACCACAGACAAGCAAGGGAGGATATTCTTCTGGAACCAAAAGGCTAGGTGGCATTGTATATGATTCGAGGGGAGGAAAGAAACCACAAATGCAAAATAGGTACCTGCAGTGTTCGAAGGCCTTGAAGAGCCATCCGGGAGAATGCAGACAGTTTGCAGGCAAATGCTACAATTGCAATGAAGCTGGTCATATTTCCCGGAACTGCACAAAGCCGAGAGTCAACCGATGCTTCACCTGCAATGAGACCGGTCACATATCTAAGGATTGCCCTGCAACAAAGAAGGATCCGGCCAAGATGACGCCCAGGATCTTTGCTATGATAGAGCCCGAGAGTGAGGATCGACCAGCTGTTATTTCAGGTACGGTACTAGTTGATATGGTGCCTGCATTTACGTTGATAGATTCAAAATTGTCACACTCCTTTGTTGCTACGGCTTTTGTGGTGAAAGTAAATTTGTGGGCTAAACCCGCCGGATGTACATATGAAATGAGGCTACCATTTGGTGAGCGCATGCACTCCGATCAACTGGTGTGTGACAGTGTCATATAAGTGGGGACTAGGAGTATGCTTGCTGATTTGATTGTGATGGGGATAATTGTCTATGACCTGATATTGGGCATGAACTGGTTGTTTCGGCACTACGCAACGATTGATTGTAGGGCTGTAACTGTTAATTTCCAACCCCCAGGTGGTGCAAAACATTCATTACAAACTATGAAGAATGTGGGGAAACTATTTGTGATGGCACCCATCGAGGCTCGGAGATTATTAATGGGTGAGCATTTTTGTTTTATCGCAACAATTTTAGATACTCAATTTTACGTGGAGACAAAATCACAGGATATTGTGGTAGTTCGTGAGTTTCTTGATGTGTCGTGTACGATTTGCCAGGCTTACCCCCAAACTGGGAAGTCGAATTTGTGATTGACACATATCCTGGT
This sequence comes from Begonia peltatifolia, assembly GCA_022433055.1. NCBI lineage: Eukaryota > Viridiplantae > Streptophyta > Magnoliopsida > Cucurbitales > Begoniaceae > Begonia > Begonia peltatifolia. The sequence goes on along the minus strand of CM039517.1, from coordinate 17,244,081 downwards.
GTAGAGCCAATATCAAAGAATCCTTATAGGTTGACTACTCCTGAATTGAATGAGTTAAAAAAGCAGTTGGAAGAACTATTGGAGAAAGGATTCATACGCTCAAGCTTTTCACCATGGGGCGCACCAGTTCTATTTGTAAAGAAGAAAGACGGATCGCTCCAAATGTGTATTGAGTATAGGGAGTTGAATAAGCTAACTATAAAAAATAAGTATCCACTGCCGAGGATAAACGACTTATTTGACCAACTCCAAAGAGCTCTGATTTTCTCGAATATAGACTTGAGATCAGGGTATTATCAGTTAAAGTTTAGATCACAGGATATTCCGAATACAGTCTTTCGGACTATATACGAATACTATGAATTCTTGGTAATGTCGTTCGGGCTGACAAACACCCCAGTCATTTTCATGTACCTGATGAATCAGGTATTTCAAGAGTATCTAGATAAATGCACTGTCTACCGGACAGAGAGAAGTGCAATGTCGACCAGTGCATTCAAGTGTCGACCGGTACTGAAAAATAGACGGAAGTGTCGACCGGTGTTTACCGGGGTTGATCGAAAATATTTTTTTTATATGTTTAGAAAACTCAAAATTTTATTTAAACTAATTTTTATCAAAATCTTCCACTGCGATGATTTTAAACATTTTCGAAAACCTCGTTTTAAGTCGAGGAATGAAAGTTTTAAATTTTTTAACAAATTTTTCCGAGCGTACTTTTGAGAGTAGTAGTAGTGAACGCATCGGGAACAGTGAGGGTTTCAAGGTCGCCACGGAGATGGAATCAGATCACTTAAGTAGTAGTAGGGAGAGTAACGGAAATCAGCGAGTTGGTTTTCAGGTTACTACAGTGATGGTATCAGAGTCAAATGGTCAAACCATTCAAATGATTACCTAACAGCATCGATCGCCGTACTACGTGCTTCGACAACTGTAAGTGTTTGAGTTTAGCCTTAGTTATTAGATACTTATTAAAGTAATTAACCCTTGTTCAAGAAACTAGCCATAATGTCTAGATGACCAGGATGTCCGAGAGTACCGAGAGAGGCCGCTGATTTGAGAAGTGAAGATGACTCGATGATGATCAGACAGTTGACTTAATTGGTAAACAAACAGTCTTAGTAATTAGGGATTTTGCTGAATCGAGATTTTCAACGAAGTGCAGGCTCTAGCTCTAGCAATGATCAGTCGGGTGGCAGATTTAGGAGGTTGTGACCCCCGACATTTGAAGGTCAGACGTCAGATCCAATTGCTGCAGAGGAATGGGTCCGTAAGATTGAAAGTATCTTCAAGTATGCGAAGGTGGAAGAAGAAGATAAGGTTTCACTGGCTACAATTCATTTAGCGAAGGATGCTAGATTTTGGTGGGAGTCTGTGGAAAGCGCAACGGAGGTACAACACATGTCGTGGGAAAAGTTTAAGGATGCTTTTTATGAGAAGTATTTCAACAGCACAGTACAAGCAACGAAGAGAATTGAGTTCCTACAGTAGAAGCAAACTAGGTCGGTAACTGAGTACAACTGACAGTTTGAGTCCTTATCCCGGTTTGCCAGCAATTTGGTGAGCCGGAAAGAGGATAAGGTGTTTCAGTTTGTATAGGGGTTGAAGCCAAAAATATACAAGGAAGTAAAGATAGCCGGAACTCAGAAAGTGTCATATTCGAGGGTTGTGGCAAAGGCACTAGAAGTGCAGGAAGCTGAAATGAAATGTGTTAAGCAGAGAGAGGCTTACAGGAGATTTTTCAAGGAAATTGCCCACATCATAGTAGAAGTACCTCCCAGCAACAATAACAGAGAGGTACTAAGAGGTTAAGTGAGAGTTCAAGCAGCCAGGGCAGTAGCAAAAAGCCTCAGGGGTCGGTGCAGTATTCCTAGTACCCTAAGTGTTTGAGTTATCACCTAGGGGAATGCAAGCTGAATTCGGGAAAGTGCTACAATTGCAACGAGGTTGGACATTTAGCTAGAGATTGCCCGAAGCTCAGAGCGACTTGGTGCTTCAATTGCAATGAGGTGGGCCATGTTAGCAGAGATTGCCCAGCTCTGAAGAAGGACACGCACAACACTAACGGTATTCGCCATGATTGAGTCAGACGATGATTACCAGACAGCTGTAGTGTCAGGTACCATATTGGTAAATTCTGTAGCTGCATATACTTTGATTGACTCTGGTGCAACACAATCGTTTATTGCGACCGCACTTGCGGTCAGATTAGATGTATGACCTGTATCAACGGACTATAGTTATGAAGTAATGTTGCCTTCTGGTAGGCATATCCATTCTAATCAAGTCATACGAGATAGTGTAGTATCTGTGGGAAACAAAAATTTATTACTCAACCTTATTAATATGGGCATAATTTGGTATAATACGATATTGAGAAAGGATTGGCTGATCAGGCACTACGCTAGAATCGATTGCAGGATAGGTACAGTGAGTTTTCAACCCCCAGATGGTGGGAAGCACACATTTTAGGCCGCGAGAAATGCCCAGAAGATATCTGTCATGTCGCTGGTCAGTGCTCGTCAAATTTTAATTGGTGAGTCTTTTAGTTTTCTCGCTAATGTTATTGATGTACGAGTTTCCAATGAGTCAAAGCCTCAGAATATTTTTGTTATTCAAGACTTCCCAGAAGTTTTCCTAGATGATCTACCTGGTCTGCCTCTAGATCGGGAGATAAAGTTTTCTTATTATGTATGTCCAGCAGCTGAGGCAGTATCGAAAAATCTTTACAGATTAGCTTCGACAGAACTAAAAGAATCGAAAAAGCAATTAGAGTAGTTGGTAGAAAAAGGATTTATACGCCCCATCTTCTCACCATGTGGTGCGCCGATCCTTTTTGTCAAAATGAAGGATGAATCATTACATATGTACATCGACTACTGGGAGTTGAATAAGTTGACAATCAAGAACAAGTACACTTTGCCAAGGATAGACGATCAATTTGATCAACTCCACGGTGCACGAGTGTTTTCAAAGATCGACCTGAGATCGGGTTATTACCAGTTGAAAGTCAGGTCAGAAGATATTTCGAAAATGACTTTTTAGGCGCGGTATGGAAATTATGAATTTTTAGTGATGTCTTTTGGATTGACGAATGCTACAGCCGCCTTCATGTACCTGATGAACAGAGTATTCCATGATTATCTTGATAAGATTGTTGTAGTGTTTATCGATAATATATTAGTGTACTCTCGTAGTGAAAAACATCATAAAGAGCACTTGAGGTTGGTGTTGTACACTTTGAAGTGGTACTAACTTTATGCAAAGTTTTCTAACTGCGAGTTTTGACTACATAGAATCCATTTTCTGATTGATTTCATCTATAGTGATGGCATATCTGTTGATCCAGCGAAGATCCAAGCAGTTAATGTAACGCCCTGAAAATCTACCCGTTTTCGGTACGTTCACTGCTCCGATACCACATCCCTGACGACCCAAAGTCATCTCCGGACTCGGGTCGTCAACCGTACACTCACTATTCACCCCGACAAAACTCGCGTAAAATTTGAACTTTTGTTTTCTCGACTCAAAAGGACATCCTTCAAAATTATTCACGAATAACTGCAGCGGAAAAACTCGTTTGAAATCAGTTTAATAGACTTACCCATTTTAAAACACAGAACTACAGAGACCGGTCGACACTTGTAAATGCCGATCGACACCTGGGTCGTCTCGAGTTTCCTTTGGTTGACACTGGCAAACGTCGGTCGACACTGACAAATGCCGGGTCCTGGCATCGGTCGACACCAGAAATCACCGGTCGACAATTCTATGCTCAGATAGGAGAGTGGTCGACACATGCTTTCGCAGGTCGACACTTTGACCCTCTCTGCCCGCGCAGGCCGACCCCCGCGGTTGACATTATTGCTGAATTTGCATTAATCGGTCGACACCCGCGGTCGCCGGTCGACACCTTGTTACTCTTTGCTCGCGTCGGTCGAAACTAGTGGTCGACACTCACCCTCCCATTTACACTGACCGGTCGACACCTATGGAATTCAGTCGACACTTCACACCAGCAACCTAAAAATCGCAGCAACTCTACGAAAGAATAACACAAAAACTTTTCCGAATTACAACGACCAATTGCAAACCTGAATCATTCATTTAAATTCTTTCAACAAATTCCAAAACACACCTATACATCAAATTCCGATTATGGACTCCCAAACCCAACTGTGCCTCAAAACTATACACTCGACACAACCTCACCAAATCATTACTCAACGGGCCGGGCCGCCGCGACAATCTCCACTTGCCGGCACACGTTAGTACGCCGCTAACTGCATACTCGTCCTGACTAGGCTCTGGCAACTCACCTTCGGAGATCTGTGCACCTACACCACGAAATACACAACATAAGCCTAACGCTCAGTAAGTAGTGTAATATGAATCGTAAAACAACAATGCAATCCTATTACATGCAGTTTCTACATTCTCGCTCATGTTGTTACAACCAGTGACACGTGGCACGGCCGCACCATGGTGAGGCTGGACTCTCTTGCCACCTCACACCCTAGCACGTCACCATCGTCCCGTTTTCTCCAGCAACGAAGCACTCAATTCGTACCCACGCGTCACTTTGCGCACCGTAACCATTCCAGGGTGAGTCTGGACGTACTCGCCACACCACTCCTTGACATGTCGCTATTGTACCGGTTCCTACAGCAACGAGGCCATAGTTGCACACCACCACACGCACACCGCGACAGCCATACCAGGGTGAGGCTGAACACACTCACACACCACCCCCTAGCACGTCGACACCGTCCTAGTTTCTCTAGCAACGAGACCTAGCTACCCACACAACCATCGTTCTCGCCATACCTCGCACTTCACACTCGCACATAAATCCATGTACAAATTCATTTTTGTTCTCGTTTCAAAAAGCATGATGCATGTCAAACAATACACACGAACATCACAATCAACCCACACAACCTAACATTCCTTGTTGTCGGCCCGCCTGGTTAAAACGCATGCATACACTACTTACCTGGCGTCCTAGCTTTTCGTGGTGATTGTATCACCCGAAACTTGCTCAACCTACAACATAACCATCTTCCCGTCAATATTCATCCCACTACTCTACTTACGCACTAAAAGCACCACACTAGCTCAACGCTCCGCACACTCACCAAAATTGCTCATCAACCTATCTCAGCCCCAAATTCAACCTAACTTCTGATGCGCATAACTTTTGCGTCGGTTATTAGAATCACGCGATTGCAGCGGCCAAACGCTTCAATCGTAGGCCTAGTTACCACAACAAAAGGGTTTCTAAAACAAAGGCCCCTAGCTAGGCTGAAAATTCACAGTCAACTATGTTTTAGTGCTTAAGATCCCACATTCCCTATCTTTCAATTAAACTCAACAATTTTCTTATCAAACTATCACATTTATCGTCAACACTTCTACATTGATTGATATCAACGCCAATTAACCTTCCAACCCTAAAGCCTTAATCCCCACCAGTCAAATCTCTCCCCAACTCTGACACTATACCAACATTGAACTGTAAACTTTTTAAGATTACCTTGCACTATTAAAATGGTGGAGAAAACCACGATTAATCGCCGGCAGAATGTTGTGGGAAGGAGAGCAATCAAGAGAATCGCGCGGTGGATGGGGGGAAAAATAACAGAGAAGAGAGGGAGTGTG
>CM039517.1:17222514-17237920 GCA_022433055.1 Begonia peltatifolia | reverse complement strand
GCCCCATGATTCGTTAAAGTCTGGGCACTAGACTGGCCCTGGTCCTCCCTACTCATAAACCGCTACAGTTATTAAGACTGGCGGTTGACTAACTCCGTAAGTTGCCTAACAGCGTCATCCATATCACCCACGGCTCTACGCGTCTCTTTGACCATGATGTTAATCCTATACGCCACAACATCCAGTAAGTTTAAACGAAACTACTAGGGTTCTAAGAAATACTCATAGTTGGTGGAGCACATCCATGCAACGACGGTTGGTATTAGGAGATTCATCGAACAACATCGACCCCGTGGCTCTAACACTCGTACCATACCCTCTTCCCTTCTTCTAGTCATCCCCTATACCTTTTTTCCCAAGCGGTATCAAAATTGTGATAGACCCTCTTGCCTTCACAATCTCACCCCCCAAAGGCTAGGAAACCCACATGGTTTTGGACTCGCTCTACTCTGTCACCACCTTTATACCGCCCCGGAGTCATCTCCAGACCCGGGTCGCCAATCGTACACTTACTCATTTCCTTCATAAATTTCTTACAAAATTTTAGAACTTTGGTTCTTCGACTTAAAACGACATCCTTGAAAAAGTTTAAACACGTCACAGCGGAATACTCGATTAAAATCAGTTTAAATAAAACTTCACTTTTTAAAAACATAAAACAAAGACACTGATCGACACCTGTAAACGCCGGTCAACACCTTAATTCTCTCTGCCCGCTCCTGTTGATCTTTGCGGTTGACACTTCCACGCACATAACAAGACGCGGTTGACACCTGCATTCAGTAGTCGACAATTCAATTCTCTCTGCCCGCACAGGTCAAACCGCAGTCGACACTCTCACTGATTTTACACTAACCGGTCGACACCTGTAGACACCGGTCGACACTTTACTCCTCTCTGCCCGCACAGGTCGAACAACGCGGTCGACACTCACATCCCATTTTGCACTGATCTGATCGACACCTACAGACACCGGTCGACACTCTACTCCTGTCTGCCTGCACATGTCCAACCCTGCGGTCGACACTCACATCTCATTTTACATTGGTCGACACTTTGCACCTCTCTGCCCGCATAGGTCGAACCCCGTGGTCGACACTCCCGTCATATTTTACGCTACGCGTTTGACACTTAGAGGCTTCGGTCGACATCTTGCACCAGTAGCCTAAAAATAACACCAGTTCGAAAGAAATTTAGACAGTGAAAACATCCACAATTAGAACAAAAAAGTAAAGTCCTATATTTTTAAGACAAAATTCCTCAAGTAGTTTAAAAAACACAACTGTACACAAATCCCGACTATAAATGTTCAACCTTGCATATGCCTCAAAATCTATAAACTCGACATAGCCTCTACAAAACACAACTCTCATAACCTACCATCCGGCTTCGCTCCACGGGTCGGGCTGCCTTGATGAACTGTAGCTACCGACACATGGTAGCACGCAGCCAACTACCTACTCATCCTGCCTGGGCTCTCATAACTCACCAGCAGAATCTCTGCACCTACACCACAGAACACACAGCATAAGCCTAACGCTCAGTAAGTTGTGCAATATGAAACGTAAAACCGACAATGCAATCCTATCACATGCAGTCCTATCACATACAGTCTCTACACTTAAGCTCATGTTGTCACAACTAGTGCCGCGTGGTACAGCCGCACCATAGTGAGGCTGAACTCTCTCGGCACCTCATACCCTGCCACGTCACCATCATCCTGGTTGCTGCAGCAACGAAGCCCACAAATCGTAAACACACGTCACACCACATACCGCAACCATTCCAAGGTGAGGATGGACGGACTCGCCACAGCACCCCTGGCACGCCGCCACCGTCCCGGTTCCTCCAGCAAAGGGGCCAAAGTTGCTGACCACCACACAAACACCGCTACAGCAACCTAGGGTGAGGCTGGACGCACTCGCCATATCACCCCTAGCACGTCACCACTGTCTCGGTTCCTACAGCAACGGGGCCAAAGCTGCCCACAGAAACATCGTTCTCACCACCCCATATCACATTTCACATTCGCACATAAAACCATGTTAAATTTCATTTTCGTTACAATTTTCAAAACATGATGTATAACTGAACAAAAAGAGGCAAAACAGACAATACCACCCTACCATCCCATGGTGTTGGTTCGTAAGGGCAATGCACATGCAAACACTACTTACACTACTTACCTGACGTCCTATCTATCTGTGGTGCTCGTTTCTATCACTTACTCAGGTTCAACCTATCACATAACCAATTCAAATTAAAACTCATCTCACAACTCATTCCACGTACTAAAATTACGTCTACGAATTCACTCCTCCAAATCCCTACTAAAACAGGTCGTTAACTCAAATTTCGGCCAAAAATCAACCAAACTTCCAACGCGCATAACTTTTGCGTCGGTTACCGAAATCACTCGATTTCTAGGCCTAAACGCTCCACTCATAACTTCGTTTAACGCACCAAAAAGGGTTTCTAAACCAATGCTCGTAGTTAAGCCCAAAATTTGAAATCAGTTCCGTTTTAGTGCTTTTTTCTATCCATAAATCTCTCATCAACTCTAACCTCAACCCCAAAAATACACTATAATTGCACAACTTACTTAGAATCGCTGAAAAAGAGAAGGAATTGGAGCGCACTTTCGGCTGAATGGCTGGAAGAATGATCGCTGAAGGAGAGGAAAAGAAACTCACATGCGGGGTGGGAAGAAGAGGAAAAAAAAATTGCATAGGGGAAGGGAGGGGTTTTCGGCTTCCTTCCCTTTCAACACACACACACACACACACACACACACACGCACACACACGCACACATATAAAATTAATTTTAATTACATTTTCACCCTCACCTTCAACCGTTTAGTTAAAATATCATTCGGGTCACGCTCGGCCAGAATCCTATAAATTTTATTGTCCATTATCCCAGAAATAATCCGTCACCTAATGTTACAAATTTTTCACTCTCCATTCTGACCCAAACCCCGCCACTTATCGCCCTTTCTATCTGAAAATCGATACAACAAAAATACAGGGTGTTACATGTCTTACCTATTCTCTTCATAATAGGAAACGACCCTATTTATCTAGGATTCAACTTGCCCCTATTTCCGAATCTTACAACTTCTTTGAATGGCGAGATCTTTAGAAAGACTTCATTATTTACTTCAAATTCTAGCTCTCTCCTATGAAGATCTGCATAATTATTCTGTCGGCTTTGAGCTGTTAAGATCTATTGTCTAATAAATGCAACCTTTTTTGTAGTTTGTTGCAAAATATCTGGACCAATTAATCTTGCTTCGCCTCCTTCGTCCCAATATAGCGAAGATCTACATTTTCTCCCGTAAAGAGCCTCGTAAGGAGTCATAACTATCGTAGCTTGAAAGTTGTTATTATAAGAAAATTCCACCAAATGTAGGTATTTGCTCCATGAACCCTGAAACTCATGTATGCAACCGTGAAGCATATCCTCTAACATCAGGATAGTTCTCTTCGATTGACCGTACGTCTGAGGATTAAATGTCGTGCTAAAATTGAGCTACGGACCTATAGTTTTGTGCAGATTCTTTCAAAACTTCGATGTAAATCTAGGATCTATATCTGACACAATCGAAGTCGAAACTCCGTGCAACCATACAATCTCTTGAATATACAGTTCGACGAACTGGTCTATAAAGTATGTCATCTTTTCGGGCAGGAAATGGGTTGACTTGGTTAACCGATCCATAATCACCCATATACCATCATAACCCTTTGTTGTGCGAGATAACCTGACAACAAAGTCTATCGATATTTGCTCCCATTTCCATTTAGTGATAGACAATGGTTGTAGCTTTGCTGCTGGCCTCTGATTTTCAGCCTTAATCTGCTGGTAAATTAAACACATCTCTACGTACTTTGCCATAGTACTCTTCATATTAAGCCACCAGTAATGCTGCTTAAAATCCCTACTATCACAATTTCGAAAGGAGGCTAATAGAAACACCAAGTTAAACGATCAACCTCTGAGAGTTCCACCGTCTAACCTAAGGCTGAGTGCGGAAGATTTTGTTAGCAATCCCAAAACTACTCGAAATAACAAATGTGTGAATATAGGCAATAATAGAGATATAGGAATTAAAAAGAATATATGCTAATGCTCAGTACAATATCAAAGAAAATACTTACATGAAACAAATAACAATATAAAATATTTGGGAAAATCCACAATATTGGGAGCCGATCAATCTCAGTTCCTGCTCTTCTTTCTTCTACCTGTCGAGGGGGAGTCCTTGGGGTGAGTCACAAACTCAGTATAGGATGTTATACCTTCTACTTATCTCATTATGCATGCCTGCTTAAAATTGATGCACGTGTTTTCAAAATTCAAAATCCGTTTTAATGTTATCAAATTCTCTTCTCATTTTCAAAATGATTGACGAAGCTAGTTTCAAAAACACGGTAGGTATAGTAAAAATAAACCCGCATCAACCATACAATCATATAAAACCAGGTGAACAGTGAAAATGTAGGTCGCTCAAGTATCCTGCTAGCCATACCACAAAGAAAGACCGAGATAACATCGGCAAGGCCTCATAAGGAGAAGAGAATTGGTCAACCAACCAGCAGGGAATCAAACGAATCCACTCAACCCTAGGCCATCGCAGATACATGCACAGAGCACACCAGTAGAGACATAACCACTCAACCTTGGGCCCAACGAGACTGCACAATGGACTTATAAACCGAGGGTAACAATGAACAGACACTAGCCAGGTTGGGTAACAAGACTAGCAAAGCTCAGAGTCCATCACTTCATTCGCGAGGAGTACCGCACAATAATCAATCATCCAGGAGGGTACACGGCCTGTCAACCCTGGGCTCCAAGAGGGTACACGACTCGTCAACCCCTGGGCTATATACAAATAAGTGTGGCGAGTACCACAGGAACCCTCAAACACGGGTGCATTTAGGCAAAATCCCCTGATACTCTCAGTGTATGGGCCCAGCTGATAGTGTCAAACAATTATCTCCAAAATCAAACTGCAATACACATCAGAAAACGATGGCGTGCATCAGAAAACCAATGCATGAATAAAAACACATATACATGGCAATATAATAAATCTCACAGTAAATCTCAAATCCAGCCTGTCGGCAAAGGCGAGTAAAACAAGGCATCTAAAGTCAATTAGGTAGTATAAATCCAGCAAAACGTGTACATGCCTAAACAATGTAAAATGCTCATGCTCGTAAAAATGCCGACATCAATACAAGTGGTATCCTACCAAAAATAATATACGTGCATGCTAGGCTAGGTATAACGTAATAAGTGTAATAAACCATACCCCTATGGCGAGTACTCTTAATCTCGGCAGCTGGTGGCTACTCGGGAATCGCCTCAAACTCAGAAAAATCCTGCAAATCTAGAAGTCAACACAAAAAAAGAACCCCATTAAGGTCAAAAAGTGGTCAAAAGTGATATAAATGGGAAGCCGGGGCAAGAACGAGCCCAAACGGCTCAAGTTGACTTTTGGAACGAAAAAACAACGGGACCTGTTACTGTCCAATCGGGGTCCGAAACGATATAAACAGGAAGCCGAGGCAAAAACGAGACCAAACTGCTTGAGTTGACTTTTTGGTTAAAAAGTCGACGGCCAAAGTCAGCATTGGCTGGTCAAAGTCATCGGTCAATGTCAACGTTGACTTTAACCCCGATTCGGGCTGGATCGAACCAACTGGATTCAGATTGGGTCAGACCCGAACTGACTGGGTTTGGGTCACAACTAGGTCAGGTCGGACCGATTCAATTGGATTTGGGTCGGACCCAAACCAGCTGGATCCTGACCCTGCCCAAGCCTAGCCTGACCTTGGGCCTGAAATAACCCGACCCAACTGGGGTCGGGTCAGCCCTAGCAGGCTTTTACTGGGCTCGGGTCGGACCCTGCAAAACCCAACTGGGTCCGGGTCGAAGCCAACCTGGCCTTGGCCAAACTCAGCCTTGGGCCTAAGTCAACTCGACCCAGAGACCGAGTTGACTCCGCCCACAGCCGCGTTAACTCGCTATCAGCCGAGTCAACTCAGATGCCGATGGCCGATCGCTTTGGGTCACAAAAAACTACGATTTTCGACCCTGTTTTTTGCCAAATCTTGTTTCCAACACGTTTCTCACCTTAGATCCGGCTGAATCTTGTCAAAACAACAAGAAAAACGACTCAAATATCTGATCTTGAAAATATCAAAAACCCAAAACGTCTTGGGCAAATATAGTGAAATACAGAGGTTATCTTCAAAAATTCCCTTCACTAACATTGCTGTACTCTTCAAGACGAAGAGTTTGGCACCAAAATCACTCCGAACGGACGTCGTTTGACCTGTATCGCCTTTTCACCTCTCTCTCGGCCGTTCTCTCTCTCTCTTCTTCTCTGCTGAAAGAAAACAATGAATTATCTAAAAAGAAAGTCTATTGTTTTAAATAAATTATTTTATTATTTTTAATTTCTTTTATTTTATATTAAAATTATTTATTTTATTAGTATTAATTTCATTTAATAATTTCAGTTTTTCGATTATTGAGTTTTTCTCGATTATTTCTTCGTTAAGTTTTAACGTCAGTTACTCGTGAATTAATTTACTTATATTACGTGATCGTTACCGACAAATTTTGTTTAATTCTTTAAATTACACGGACGTGCTACGCGTAACTAAAAATTTGTACGCTGCACTTTGTTTAAATTTACACTTAAAATCGGCAAAAAATTTATACAAAATTTACATTGAGTAAATTTTTGACGGATTTTACACCTGTACATCTTGGTGCTTCCCGAATGTACAAAAAACTTAGAAGAGTGAGCTTATGATAATATCTCCCTTTGTAACTTTTCATTATTCGGAACGAGCCCTCTATTTCGAAACTTGGGGATTCCGTCGTCCGAATAACTGAATTCTAACCTGTCATTAGAATCCATGCTCGATTTAATTTCATTGCATTCAGCATCGTCCTTCTAGGCTTGCTTAATCTTTCTCAGAATAGTAAGCTATAAAGACATAACTGATAACATGGTCAAGACATTCGACACCACCTATAAGTTGAATTTCTAAAATTCTGCATCCGAAGCTAACGACATACTTGGAGTCATGGCTGAAGTGGATGTCGTCACTCTGCTCAATGCATCAGTCGCTACGTTTGCTTTGCCGGGGTGGTATTTAATCTCTAGGTCATAGTCCTTCAAAAACTATAACCACCATCGTTGCCTCATGTTCAACTCCTTATGAGTGAAACTATACTTCAGACATTTATGGTCTGAATATATCTCGCACGGCTGTCCATACAGATAATGTCCTAACTTTTCAACGCGAAAACTACCGCAGCTAATTTCAGGTCGTGTGTCGGATAGTTCTGCTCATAGCTTTTCAATTGTGTAGAGGTATAGGCCACCACTTTTCCTTCCTGCATCAGTACACATCCAAAACCTATCTTCGAAGCATCACAGTAAATGATAAATTTTTCATTTTCAACAGTAAGCGTCAATACCAGAGCAGTAGTTAATCTCTACTGCAATGTCTGGAAGTTGAGCTCGCAATCTTCGTACCACAGATGCTTCACATTTTTTCTCGTCAAACGGGTCAGAGGTGCCGCAATCTTTCAAAATCGCTCAATAAATCTTCTGTAATAACCTGCTAATTTGAGTAAACTTCATATTTCAGTGACATTCTTCGGCTGTGGCGACTATTCAACTGTAACACCCCGTAATTTCACACTACTTATTTTGGGTTGTCGGGGCGATAAACGACTAAGTTTCAGTCGGAATCGAGAGCGGAGAATTGACATTATTAGGTAAAAGATTATTTCGAGGTTGATGGTGGGGAGAAAATTTTAGTAATCCGACCATAAACGGATTTAATGACCGTTAGATTTAAAGATTAAAATTTGAGAGCAAAAATCTAATTAATTTATTATTATTTTAATTAAATTTTTTTTTATTAAGGAAGGGAGAGGATCGGCAGAAGCTAACCCCCCCACCCTCTCTTCTCTATTATTTTTCCCCCCATCCACCGCACGATTCTCTGGATTCCTCTCCTTCCCACAACATTCCGCCGGCGATTAATCGTGGTTTTCTCCTCCGTTTTAATAGTACAAGGTAAGCTTAAAAAGTTTATAGTTCAATGTTGGTATAGTGTCGGAGTTAGGGAGAGATTTGACGGGTGGGGATTAGGGCTTTAGAGTTGGAAGGTTTATTGGCGTTGATATCGATCATTGTACAAGTGTTGACGATAAATGTGATGGGTTGATGAGAAAATTGTTGAGTTTTATTGAAAGACAGGGAATGTGGGATCTTAAGCCCTAAAACGTAGTTGACTGTGAATTTTTGGCCTATCTAGGGGCCTTCGTTTTAGAAATCCTTTTGTTGTGGTAAACTAGGCCTACGATTGAAGCGTTTGGCCGCTGCAATCACGTGATTATGATAACCGACGCAAAAGTTATACGCGTCGGAAGTTACGTTGAATTTGCGACCGAGATTGATGAACAATTTTGGTGAGTGTACAGAGCGTTAAGCTAGTGTGGTGTTTTTAGTGCGTAAGTAGAGTAATGGGATGAATATTGATGGGAAGATAGTTTTGTTATAGGTTGAGCAAGTTTCGGGTGGTACGAGCACCACGGAAATCTAGGATGCCAGGTAAGTAGTGTATGAATGAGTTTTGCCCAGGTGGGCCTACACCAAGGAATGTTAGGTTGTGTGGGTTGATTATGATGTGCGTGTGTATTGTTTTGACATGCATAATGCTTTTTGAAACGAGAACAAAGGGTGAGATGTGGAGAGTGTGAAGTGTGAGGTGTGGCGAGTACGATAGGTGTGTGGGTAGCTAGGCCCCATTGCTGGAGAAACCAGGACGGTGGCGACGTGCTAGGTGGTAGTGTGGCGAGTGCGTCCAGCCTTACCCTGGTATGGCTGTCGCGGTATGCATGTGGTGGTGTGCAACTATAGCCTCGTTGCTGCAGGAACCGGAACAATGACGAAGTGCCAGGTGGTGGTGTGGCGAGTGCGTCAAGCCTCACCCTGGAATGGTTGCGATGCACAGAGTGACGCGTGGGTATGGATTGAGGGCCTCGTTGCTGGAGAAATCGGGACGATGGTGACGTGACAAGGTGTGAGGTGGTGAGAGAGTACAGTCTCACCATGGTGCGGTCGTGGCATGCGGCCCTGGTTATGACAACATGAGCGAGAACGTAGAAACTGCATGTGATAGGACTGTATTGTTATTTTACGATTCATATTAAACTTCTTACTGAGTGTTAGACTTATGTTGTGTATTCCGTGTGGTAGGTGCAGAGATCTTCGAACGTGAGTTACCGGAGACTAGTCAGTATGAGTAGGCGGTTGGCGGCGTACTACCGTGTGCTGGCAGGTGGAGCTTGTCGCGGTGGCCCGACCTGTGGAGTAATGTCGGGAGGTAGATTTCTGTGAGTAGTGTTTTGGTGAGGTTGTGTCGAGTGTATAGTTTTGAGGCATAGTTGGGTTTGAGAGTCCATAATCGGAATTTGATGTATAGGTGTGTTTTTGAATTTGTTGAAAGAATTTAAATGAATGATTCAGGTTTGCAATTGGTCGTTGTAATTCGAAAAAGTTTTCATGTTCTTCTTTCGTAGAGTTACTGCGATTTTTAGGTTGTTGGTGTGAAGTGTCGACCGAACTCCATAGGTGTCGACCGGTCAGTGTAAATTGGAGGGTGAGTGTCGACCGCGAGTTTCGACCGACGCGAGTAGAGAGTAACGAGGTGTCGACCGGCGACCGCGGGTGTCAACCGGTTAGTGCAAATTCAGCGAGAGTGTTGACTGCGGGGGTCGACCTGCGCGGGCAGAGAGGGTCAAAATGTCGACCTGCGAGAGCATGTGTCGACCACTCTTCTATCTGAGTATAGAATTTTTGACCGGTGATTTCTTGTGTCGACCGACGCGAGGACCCGAGGGGAACACGGTGTCAACCGGCGTTTGCCAGTGTCAACCAAAGGAAACCCGAGACGGCCTAGGTGTCGATCGGCGTTTATAAGTGTCGACCGGTCTCTGTAGTTCTGTGTTTTAAAATGGTTAAGTCTGTTAAACCGATTTCAAACGAGTTTTTCCGCTGCGGTTATTCGTAAATAATTTTAAAGGATGTCGTTTTGAGTCAAGGAACCAAAAGTTCAAATTTTACGCGAGTTTTGTCGGGGTGAATAGCGAGTGTACGGTTGACAACCCGAGTTCGGAGACGACTCGGGGGCGTAAGGGATGTGGTATCGTAGCAATGAATGTACCGAAAACAGGTAGATTTTCGGGCCGTTACAATTATGGTATCAGAGTTTTTAACCAACTGGAAGTGTGGCAGACGAGGATGTCGGATCCCTCGGTGGTGGGGTGAGATTGTGAAGGCAAGAGTAACTGTCACAATTGCCACACCGCTTGAGGAAAATGTAGAGGGGACGGTTGATAGGTGGGAAGAGGGTATGTTATGAGTGTAGAAGCCATAGGGTCAACGTCGTTCGATGGAACTCCAAATACCTCCAGCCGATGCATGGGAGTGCTCCACCAACTGTAAGTATTTCTTAGAATCCTAGTAGTTTCGTTTTGGAATCATTAGATGTTGTGGTGTTGGTTAGAGAGGCACGTAGAGCTGTAGGGAATATGGACGACGCCATTAGACAGCTGATCGAGTTGGTCAATCGCCAGCCACAACAGCTAGAACGGTTCATGAGTAGAGAGTACCAGGGCCAGTCTAGTGCCCAGACTTCAACGGATCGTGGGAGTGATAGGTTGCACAGGCTTAGACCCTCAGTGTTTAATGGAGCATCTTCGGACCCACTCAGTCCTGAGCAGTGGATTCGAAGCATAGAAGACATGATGGATTATGACAAGGTAGAGGAACAATACAGGGTATACAGTGCAGCATTCCACCTTGCCAAGGATGCCCGATTTTGGTGATATTCGGTGAATGGGACCACCGATGTGAAATCCATGACTTGGGAGGAATTTAAGACGACGTTATTTGGCAAGTATTTTAGCCACTCGGTCAGAACTCAGAAAATGGTAGAGTTTGCCAAGTTGAGGCAGACAGGTACAGTGGCCGAATATGTGAGGCAATTCGAGGTGCTATCTCGGTTTGCTAGTCATCTGGTGAGCTTTAACGAGAACAAAGTACACCAATTTGTACAGAGCCTAAAGCCGGACATATATATGGGTATGCGAATAGCTGGAACTCGAGGGGTACCATATGAGGAGGTGGTGGCAAAGGCGTTGGACATTGAGTATGCTAGAACGAAACTTCCCAGTTATAGAGAGTTGCCTAAGGACCAGCCTAGGAGGTATTTCAAGGAAGTGTTGCCATAGTCGAGCAGAGAGCAGTTACCTCAACGAAAAGGCCTGAAGAGGTCCAGTGATAGCTCCAGCAGTCAGGGGAATAACAAGCGGTCTCAGGTACCCGGGCAGTTTCCGATGTGCCCAAAATGCCAAAAGAGTCACCCCAGTGAGTGTAGGGGAGGTTCAGGGCAATGGTACAACTGTGGCAAGACGGACCATATGTCCAGAGATTGTCAGAAGCCGCGACAGAATCGGTGCTTCAACTGCAACGAAGTGGGGCATTTTGCTAGAAGTTGCCCGAATTTGAGCAAGGCCCCAGCAAGAGTGACGCCAAGAGTTTTCTCCCTCATTGAGCCGGATGATGCCTCCCAACCATCGGTAATTTCAGGTAGTATTCTTATTTCGGGCATGACGGCTTATACCCTTGTCGATACAAGTGCTACTTGCTCGTTTGTGTCCACTACCTTCGTGGTCAACGTGAATCTAGTGCCCAGCTACTTTGGGCAATTCTATGATGTATTGTTGCCATCGAGGGAGCGCTTATACTCATATCAGGTGGTACGCGTGATATTGTGACAGTGGGAGAAAATAGGTTGTACACGGATCTGATCATACTCGACATGAAGGAGTATAAGACTATTTTGAGGATGGATTGGTTGTCTAGACACTTTGCCACGATAGATTGCAAAGCAAGAGAGATCCACTTTTGGCTCCCAAGTGGAGAATGTTGCTCCCTCATGACACGAAAGGTTTGAGTAGAATTTCGGCAGTGTCATCTATGAGAGCCCAACAAATGTTACGAGGTTGATGCATGGGTTTCTTAGCTAGTATCATGGACATGCAGCTTCAGAGCAACACTCCAGGACATCCCGATCGTGCAGGAATTTTCGGGGGTACTCCTTGAGGATCTGCCAAGTCTGCCCCCTGACAGGGAAATTGAATTCGTTATCGACGTATACCCTGCAGTTGAGTCAGTGTGCAAGAACCCGTACAGGCTGGCGCCTACCGAGTTGAAAGAGTTAATGACACAATTAGAAGAGTTGACGGATAAGGGCTTCATACGCCCTAATTTTTCGTCGTGGGGAGCACCGGTGCTTTTGTTAAGAAGAAGAACGGATCTATATGCATGTGTGTTGATTATAGAGAACAGAACAAATTGACGGTGAAGAATAAATACCTGTTGCCAAGTATAGATGACCTGTTTGATCAACTTCAAGGGGCACGGGTATTCTCTAAAATTGACCTAAGGTCCGGTTATTATCAGTTGAAGGTCAGGGAGGAAGATGTCCCGAAGACAGCTTTCCGGACGCGGTATGGACACTATGAGTTTTTAGTGATGTCGTTCAGACTGACTAATGCCCAAGCTACCTTTATGGACCTGATGAACTGAGTATTCAGGGAACAACTAGATAGATTCATGATAGTATTCATTGATGACATCCTGATATACTCTCGGAGCAAAGAGGAGCACATAGAGCATTTGAGGATCGTGCTGACGACTCTAGGGCAGCACCAACTATATGTTAAGTTCTCTAAGTGCAAATTTTTGCTGGATAGGGTCAAATTTTTAGGGCATGTTATCTCTCGTGATGGCATTTTTGTGGACTCGACGAAGGTTCAGTCTGTGAGGGAATGGCCGCGACCGACTAGTGCCAGCAAGATACGTAGTTTTTTGGGGCTGACAGCATATTACCGGAGGTTTATTAAAGGATTTTCCAAGATCGCAGCTCCTTTGACTCGATTAACTAGGAAGAGCGTGATGTATGGCTAGTCCGATGAGTGCGAGGACAACTTTCAGGTGTTGAAGCAGAGGTTAACTACAGCTGCTTTGCTGGTGTTGCCAATAGAGTGGGAGAAATTCAGCGTTTATTGCGACGCCTCTAGGGTAGGCTTGGGCTGCGTGGTGATGTAAAATGGAAGGGTGATCGCCTATGCTTCAAGGCAACTGAAGCCCTACGAGCAAAATTATCCCACGCATGACTTGGAGTTAGCAGCAGTGGTCTTCGCACTTAAGATCTGGAGACATTATTTATATGGACTACAATGCGAAGTCTTCTCGGACCATTAGAGTTTGAAGTACATCTTCACGCATAAGGAGCTAAACGTGAGACAAAGGAGGTGGCTTGAGTTAGTTAAGGACTATGACCTGGAGATCAAGTATCATCTAGGAAAAGCAAACGTGGTAGCAGACGCTTTGAGCCAAGTGTCGACTTCGATGTCTACTATGGTTTTAACACTGCCTACTGAGCTAAGAACTGAAGTACATAAGTTCAGCCTGGAAGTGGTCTCAGATTTGGCAGCCACGTTGTCGGCAATGTCGTTGAGGCCGGCCATCTTGGACAAAATATAGCGGGCCCAAGAAAATGACCCTTAGTGCAACGGGCTGAAGGCAGGTATGGAGGCCAATGCTGACTCTGAGCTCAGCTATTTGGACGATGAGATTTTGAGATTTCGGAATAGATGGTATGTCCCAAAGGATGAAGAGCTAAAGAGAGCAATATTGTCCGAGGCCCACTCGTCTCTTTACTCTGTGCACCCTTGAAGTACTAAGATGTACAGAGATTTGAAACAACACTATTGGTGGCCCAATATGAAGCGGGAGATAGCCATGCACGTTGAAGCTTGTGTGGTATGCCAGTAGGTAAATGCGGAACATTAGAGACCGTCAGGAACGCTTCAGCCATTACCTATACCCGAGTGGAAGTGGGAGCAGGTCACTATGGATTTTGTGGTTGGAATGCCAAAAGCTGCTAAGGGCCACGATGCAATTTGGGTGATTGTAGACAGACTAACAAAGTCGTCTCACTTTTTACCAGTGAGAATGAATTACTGGATGGATCAGTTCGCTCAGCTGTACGTGCAGGAGATAGTCAGACTACATGGGGTCCCTGTGCCGATAGTGTCAGACTAAGATCCCAGATTCATGTCTAAGTTCTTGAGGAGTCTGCATAATGCCATGGGTACCAAGTTGGAATTCAGCATGGCCTTCTACCCTCATACCGATAGACAATCAGAGCGAACTATACAGGTACTGGAAGAAATGCTCAGAGCCTGTGTGTTGGAGTTTCAGGCAGCTTGGAGCAGGTTCTTACCATTGGTAGAGTCCTCATATAATAACAGTTATCAGTCTACCATCGGCATGGCGCCATACGAAGCTTTGTATAGAAGAAAGTGTAGGTCATCATTGTATTGCGACGAGGTTGGAGAGCCAAAACTTATAGGTTCAGAGATACTGTAGCTGACGGTCGATAAGATTGCTATTATAAAGAAGAGGGTTGAGGCAGCCCAAAGTCGGCAAAAGAGCTATGCCGATCGAAGGAGCCAGGAACTAGAGTTTTACGTAGGTGATGAAGTATTCTTGAAGATCTCCCCGTTTAAAGGAGTGGTCAGTTTCGGGAAGCGAGGAAAGCTCAATATTTGTTTTGTTTGGCCGTTCTCTATTGTGGAAAAGATTGGGAGGACCGCCTACAAGCTTCAGCTGCCTTCCTCGATGGACGCCATACATAATGTCTTCTATATCTCCATGCTAAGGAAGTGTATATGTGATACTTCTCAGGTGGTTACACAGCAGGATATAGAGGTGCAGCCGACATTATCTTACGAGGAAAAGCCAGTGGCCATACTAGGATCAGCTGTGAAAGTGTTACGGAACAAGGAGATCCCCTTAGTCCAAGTTTTATGGCGCAATGACAATGTGGAGCAGACCACTTGGGAAAGGTGGCAGGACATGTAGCAACAATACACAGAGTTATTCGGTACGTAAATTTTGGGGATAAAATTCTTTTAAGAATGGGAGAATGTAACACCTCGTATTTTCACGGTACTGATTTTGGGTTGTTGGGGCGATAAACGTCTGAGTTTCAGTGGAAATGTAGAACGGAGAACTGGCATTATTAGGTAAAAGATTATTTCGAGGTTAATGGTGGGGAGAAAATTTTAGTAATCCGACCGTAAACAGATTTAATGACCGTTAGATTGAAAAATTAAAGTATAAGGGTAAAAAGTAAATTAATGTATTATTATTTTAATTAAATTTTTTTTTTATTAAGGGAGAGGATTGGAAGAAGCCCAACCCCAACCCCAACCCCAACACCCCCCC
>CM039517.1:17200586-17222014 GCA_022433055.1 Begonia peltatifolia | reverse complement strand
GAGGACCAGGGCCAGTCTAGTGCCCAGACTTTAACGAATCATGGGGCCGATAGGTTGCACAGACTCAAACCCCCAGTATTCGACGGATCATCTTTGGACCCACTTAGTGCGGAAGAGTGGATTCGAAGTATGGAAGACATGATGGATTACGCCAAAGTCGACGATCAGGAAAGGGTATCCAGTGTGGCATTCCACATTGCCAAGGATGCCCCATTTTTGTGGGATTCGGTGAAGGCAACCACCAATGTGAAGGCCATGACTTGGGAGAAGTTTAAGACGGCGTTCTTCGGCAAGTATTTCAGCCAATCAGTTAGGAGCCGAAAAATGGTGGAATTCGCCTAGTTGAGACAGACAGGCACAGTAGCTGAATACGTGAGAAAATTCGAGGCGCTGTCTTGGTTTGCTAGTCACTTGGTGAGCCTGAATGATAACAAGGTACATTAATTTGTGCAGGGCTTGAAGCCAAACATATACATGGGCATGCAATTAACTGGAATGCGAAGGCTACTTTACGAGGACATAGTTGCAAAGGCCTTAGACAATGAGAAGGTTAGTACGAAGCTTTCCAGTTACAGAGAGTTGCCTAAGGAACACCCCAGGAGATATTTCAAAGAATTATTGCCATAGTTAAGTGGAGAGGAGTCGCCTTAGCGAAAGGGCCTGAAAAGGACTAGTGACAGCTCTAGCAGCCAGGGGAGCAACAAGCGGCCTCACGGACCAGGACTGTTTCTGTTATGCCCTAAGTGCCAGAGTAGTCACCCTGGTGAGTGCAGGATGAGCTCGGGGCAATGTTTCAACTGTTGTGAGGCGGGCAACATGTTTAGTGATTGTCAAAAGCCGTGACGGAATCGGTGCTTCAACTACAATGAGGTGGGGCATTTTGCTAAGAATTGCCCAAACTTGAGCAAGGCCCTAGTAGGGGTTCGCCGAGAGTATTCGCCCTCATCGAGCCGGATGATGCCGCACAACCATCGATGATTTCAGTTAGTATTCTTATTTCGGGTATGGCGGCTTGTACTCTTGTCGATAAGGGTGCTACTCATTCATTTGTGTATACTGCCTTCGTGGTCAAGGCAAATCTAGTGCCCAGCTATTGTGGGTAGTTCTATGACGTGTTGTTGTCGTCGGGGGAGCGTCTATACTCAGATCAAGTGGTACAAGGTGATATTGTGACAGTGGGATAAAAGCGGTTATACGCCGATATGATCATACTCGACATGAAGGGGTATGAGGCTATTTTGAAGATAGATTGACTATCTAGACATTATGCCACGATAGATTGGAACACCAGAGAGATCCACTTTCGGCTCTCGAGTGAAGAGGGTTGCTCATTCAGGGCGGGAAAGGGTTTGAGTAGTATTTCGGCAGTGTCATCTATGAGAGCCCAATAGTTGTTACGAGATGAATGCATGGGCTTTTTTACTAGTGTCATGGACGTACAGTTTCAAGGCAAGACTCAACTCCAGGACATCCCCATTTTGCAGGATTTTTCGGGTGTATTTCTTGAGGATTTGCCAGGTCTGCCCCCTGACAGGGAAATTAAGTTCATTATCGACATGTACCCTGGGGATGAACCAATGTGCAAGAACCCGTACAGGCTGGCGCCTACCGAGTTGAAAGAGTTAAGGGAACAAATTGAGAAGTTGAAGGATAAGTGCTTCATACGCCCTAATTTTTTGCTGTGGGGTACGCTGGCACTTTTCGTTAAAATGAAGAACGGATCCCTATGCATGTGTTGACTACAGGGAATTTAATAAGTTGAAAGTGAAGAATAAGTACTCATTGCCAAGGATAGATAACTTGTTTGATCAGGTGCACGGGTGTTTTCTAAAATTGATTTGAGATCCGGTTATTATTAGTTGAATGTTAGGGAGGAAGATGTCCCAAATACAGCTTTCCGGACGCGGTACGGGCACTATGAGTTTTTAGTGATATCGTTTGGACTAACTAACTCCCTAGCCGCCTTTATGGACCTGATGAACCGAGTATTTGTGCAGCAATTGTATAGATTCGTGACAGTATTCATTGATGACATCCTGATATACTCTAGGAGTGAAAATGAGCACAGATAGCACTTGAGGACCGTGCTGACGACTCTGGGTCAGCACCGACTATATGCTAAGTTCTCTAAGTACGAATTTTGGATAGATGGGATCAAGTTTTTTTGGCACATCATCTCTCGTGATGGTATCTCAGTGGATCCAGCGAAGGTTCAATCTGTGAAGGAATGGCCATGACCGACTAGTGCCAGCGAGATACGCAATTTTCTGGGACTGGCAGGATATTACTGGAGATTTATTGAGGGATTCTCTAAGATCGCAGCCTCTTTGACACAATTGACCAAGAAGAACGTAACGTATAGTTGGTCTGATGAGTGTGAGGACAGCTTCCAGGCATTAAAACAGAAGTTGACTACAACCCCTTTGTTAGTACTGTCGGTAGAGGGAGAGAAGTTCAGTATTTATTGTGATGCATCCAGGGTAGGCTTGGGCTTGTGTGTTGATGCAGAGTGGAAGGGTGATTGTCTATGGTTCAAGACAACTGAAGCCCTACGAGCAGAATTATACCACGCATGACTTGGAGTTGGCGGCAGTGGTTTTCACACTTAAGATCTGGAGGCATTATTTGTATGGACAACAGTGCAAAATCTTCTCAGACCACCAGAGTTTGAAGTACATCTTCACGCAGAAGGAGCTAAATTTGAGACAAAAGTGGTGGCTCGAGCTGGTAAAGACTACGACCTGAAAATCAAGTATCATCCGGAGAAAGCGAACGTTGTAGCAGACGCCCTGAGCTGAGTGTCAGCTTTGATGTCTGCTATGATGTTAACGATGTCTACTGAGCTAAGGACTGAAGTGCAAGAGTTCGGCCTATAAGTGATTTCTGATTTGGCAGCCACATTGTCAGCGATGTCATTGAGACCGACCATCCTAGAAAGAATTACATGGAACCAAGAGACTGACTCTGAGTGCAGTGGACTGAAGGCAGGTATGGAGGCCAATGCTAGCACTGAGCTCAGCTATTCGGAGGATGGGATTCTGAAGTTTCGGGATAGGTGGTACGTCCCGAAGAATGAGAAGCTGAGGAGAGAGATATTGTTCAAAGCCCACTCGTCTTCCTTTTGTGTGCATCCTGGAAGTAATAAGATGGACAGAGATTTAAAACAACACTATTGGTGGGCTAATATGAAGCGGGAGGTAGCCAAGCACGTTAAGACCTGCGTGGTATGCCAACAGGTAAATGCAGAGCATCAGAGACCGTCGGGTACGCTTCAGTCACAACCTATACCTGAGTGGAAACGAAAGCGGGTCACTATTGATTTTGTGGTCGGACTGCTAAATACTGCTAAGGGCCACGATGCAATTTGGGTGATTGTAGGCAGACTAACAAAGTCGTCTCACTTTTTACCAGTGAGAATGACTTACTCGATGGATCAATTCGCTCAATTGTACATGCAGGAAATAGTCAACTACATGGAGTCCCGGTGTCGGTAGTATTAAACGGAGACCTCAAGTTTACATCTAAGTTTTAGAGTAGTCTGCATAAGGCCATGGGTACCAAGCTTGAATTCAGCACAGCCTTTCACTCTCAGAACGACGGGCAATCAGAGCGAACCATACAGATACTGGAAGATATGGTCAGAGCTTGTGTGTTGGAGTTTCAGACAGCTTCAGGTTCTTGCCGTTGGTTGAATTTTCATATAGTAACAGTTACTAGTCTACTATTAGCATGGCACCGTACGAGGCTTTGTATGGACATTATACTGAGACGAGGTTGGAGAAGCAAGACTTATAGGCCTAGAGATACTACAACAGACAGTCAACATGATTGCTATTATAAAGAAGAGGGTTGAGGCAGCTTAGAGTCGGCAAAATAGCTATGCCGATCGGAGAAGACGAGAACTGGAGTTTGGCGTGGGTGATGAGGTATTTCTGAAGAGCTCCCCGTTCAAGAGAGTGGTCAGGTTCGGGAAGCGAGTAAAGCTCAACCCTCATTTTGCGAGACCGTTCCCTACTGTGGAAAGGATCGGGAAGACCGCCAACAAGTTTTAGCTGCCTTCCTCGATTAATGCTATACATGATGTCTTCCATGTCTACATGCTGAGTAAGTGTATGCGTGATCCTTCTCAGATGGTTGCACAGCAAAATATAGAGGTACGTCCAACGCTATCTTATGAGTAGAAGACAATGGGCATACTGTGATAAGCTGTGAAAGTGTTGCGCAATAAGAAGATTCCCTTGGCTAATGTTTTGTGGCATAATCACAATGCAGAGGAAACCACTTGGAAAAGACAGCAGTACATGTAGTAATAGTACCCAGAACTATTCGGTATGTAAATTTTGGGGACAAAATTCTTTTAAGTAGGGGAGCATGTAGCGCCCCGTATTTTCATTATATTGATTTTTGAGTTTTCGGGATGACAAGCGGCGAGGTTCGGGTCAAAATAAAAAGCAAAAAATTTGTAAGGTTAGGTAGAGAATTATTTCGAGGCTAACGGGTAAGAAACGTTTGTAGGATTCTGGCCGAGAGCGACCCGAATGATAGTTTAAATTAAACGGTTAAAAGTGAGGGTGAAAAGGTAATTATAATTATATATACATATATACATATATGTATATGTATATGTATATATATGTATATATATGTATATGTATGTATATATATGTATATGTATATGTGTGTGTGTGTGTATATTGAAAGGGAAGGAAGCAAAAAACTCTTCCCTTCCCCTTGGCAGATTTTCTTCCCTCTTCTTCCCACACCGCGTGTGAGTTTCTCTTCCTCTTCTCTGGCAGTCGTTCTTCTAGCCGTTCAGCCAACAGTGCTCTCCAATTCCTTCTCATTTTCAGCGATTCCAAATAAGTTGTGTAGTTATAGTGTAGTTTTGGGGTTGAGGTTAGAGTTGAGCAGGGATTTATGGATAGAAATTTAGAGTTCATGGTTTAGGGATGCTTACTAGATTGTTACCGATTGTTGTGGGATTATTAATGGTGAATACGAAGGAATGGTGAGCAAGTAAGTGAGCATGGACGAGAAGCCGTGAATGTAGGATCTTAAGTACTAAAACAAAACTGATTTCAAATTTTCAGCTTAACTACGAGCGTTGGTTTAGAAACTCTTTTTGGTGCGTTAAACAAGGTTATGAGAGGAGCGTTTAGTCACTGGAATCTAATTATTCCTATAACCGACGCAGAAGTTATACGCATTGGAAGTTAGGTTGATTTTTTGCCAGAATTCAAGTTAGCGAGCCGTTTTAGTTGGGCTTTGGTGGACTGAGTTAGTAGCTATAGTTTTTAATGCGTAGAATGAGTTATAAAATGAGTTTTTAATATGAATTGGTTATGTGATAGGTTGAGCCTGATTAATTGATAGAAACGAGCACCACGGAAAGATAAAACACCAGGTAAGTAGTGTAAGTAGTGTTGCACGTGCATTTCCTTTACGGGCCTACACCATGGGATGGTAGGGTGGTATTGTGTGTTTTGCCTATTTTTGTTCAGTCAAACATCATGTTTTGAAAAGTGTAACAAAAATGAATTTGAGCATGTTTTATGTGCGAATGTGAAATGTGATATGTGGTGGTGAGAACTATGTGTATGTGGGCAGCTTCGCCCCCGTTGCTAGAAGAACCGGAATGGTGGCGACGTGCCAAAGGGATGGTGTGGCAAGCGCGTATAGTCTCACCCTAGGATGGCTGTTGCAGTGTTTGTGTGGTGGTGAGAAACTCTGGCTCCGTTACTGGAGGAACCGGGACGGCGTCTAAGTGCCAGAGGGAGGTGTGGCGAGTCTGTCCAGCCTCATCCTGAAATGGTTGCGGTGTGAAAAGTGACGCATGTGTACGGTTTGAGGGCCTCGTTGCTGGAGGAACTAGAACGATGGCGACGTGTCATGGTGTGAGGTGGCGAGAGAGTACAGCTTCACCATGGTGCAGCTGTACCTTGCAGCACCAGTTATGACAACATGTGTTTTAGTGTCGAGACTGTATGTGATAGGATTGCATTGTCGGTTTTACATTTCATATTGCACTACTTACTGAGCGTTACGCATACGTTGTGTATTCTATGGTGTAGATGCAGAGATTACTGCTGGTGTGTTTTGACAGCCTAGGTAGGATGAGTATGTGGTTGGGGGCGTGCTATCATGTGCCGGCAGGTAGAATTCATCAAGGCGGCCCGACCCGTGGAGCGAAGCCGAATGGTAGGTTCGGAGAGTTGTGTTTTGTAGAGCCTATGTCAAGTGTATAGATTTTGAGGCATAGGCGGGTTTGAACATTTATAGTCGGAATTGGTGTACATTTGTGTTTTTGAAAATACTTGAGGAATTTTGTCTTAAAAATATAGGTACTTACTTTGTGGTTTTATTCATGGAAGTTTTCGCCGTCCGTTTTCTTTCGAACTAGTGTTATTTTTAGGCTACTGGTGCAAGGTGTCGAACAAAACCTCTAAATGTCGACCGCGTAACGTAAAATATGACGGGAGTGTCGACCGCGGGGTTCGACCTGTGTGGGTAGAGAGGTGCAAAGTGTCAACCAGTGTCCATAGGTGTCGACCGGTTAGTGTAAAATGGGATATGAGTGTCGACCGCGGGGCTTGACTTATGTGGCCAGAGAGGAGTAAAGTGTCGACCTGTGTCTGTAGGTGTCGACCGATCAATATAAATTGGGATGTGAGTGTCGACCGAGGTGTTCAACCTGTGCGAGCAGAGAGGAGTAAAGTGTCGACCAGTATCTGTAGGTGTCGACCGGTTAGTGTAAAATCAGTGAAAGTGTCGACCGCGGGGTTCGACCTGTGCAGGCAGAGAGAATTGAAGTGTCGACCGCTAAAGGTAGGTGTCGACCGCTTCTTGTTATGTGCGTAAAAGTATCAACCGCGAAGATCGAGCAGGGCAGCCAGAGAGAATTAAGGTGTCGACCGGCGTTTACAGGTGTCGACTGATTTGTTTTATGTTTTAAGAAGTGAAGTTTTATTTAAACTGATTTTAATCGAGTCTTCCGCTGCGACGTGTTAAAACCTTTTCAAGGATGTCGTTTTAAGTAGAGCAACCAAAGTTCTAAAATTTTGTAAGAAATTTATCAATGAAATGACTAAGTGTACGGTTGGCAATACTGGTCCGGGGACGACTCGGGGGCGCTACAGAGGTGGTGACAGAGCAGAGCGAGTCAGAAACCATGTGAGTTTCCGGGATGTTACAGCAAGTGTCGACCGGTAGTGAAAAAGATATGGCAATGTCGACCAGTGTTTACCGGGGTTGACCGAAAATGTTTTTTTTATATGTTTAGAAAACTCAAAATTTTCTTTGAACTGATTTTTATCAAAGTTTTCCACTGCGATGATTTTAAATATTTTTCAATGTCGCGGAACGAAAGTTTTAAATTTTTTTACGAATTTTTCCTATCGTATTTTTGAGAGTGGTAGTAGTGAACGTATTGGGAACAGTGAGGGTTTCCGGGTCGCCATGGAGATGGTATCACATCAGTCAAGTACTAGTAGTGAGTGTATCGAAAATCGGCGAGTCGGTTTTCAGATCTCTACAACACATGTGTCATAACATGGACATGTAAGAATTAAAATGGACATACGTCAAGCACATGCTTACACGAGAATTAAAAGTCACATGTATAAGCACATGTAAGTGTAAGCGAATCTTATAGAAAAGATCTTATCTGTTCGAATATACTCAAATCAATCCAAAGAACAAGCAGAATTTAAACATGAGATGACATTCGATCACGCAAATAATCCTTATCCAGTAATTTTATTAGTTATTTTATCTTTATTTCTTTTATTTTAGCATTTAATTCAATTTGAACCTCTATTATATTTAGTGGACAAATACTTTCAATTTAATAGAACAAATTTGAATTAAAAATTGAGGTGTTTTAGAGAGGATTTCTATTTGTTTCTTTGCGAAGAATAATGATCTTCTTAAAATAACTCTTGACGAATTTTGCTTGATAGATTTGGTTCTTACCAACGAGTTTGGTCTAAGTCATACTCCTATTTTGATAGCTTCGGTTCAGCCAACAAGTGTAGCTCAGGTCAACTCCTGTTTTGATAACTATAAAATTCTTTAATTGGGGTCTTAGTTCCTTTATTTATTCTTGAATCAAAAGGCGTTCCTTTGAACTATTCTGGTTATTAAAGAGTCTTTGATCTCTTAATATCCAGAGTTAACGTCAATTGGTATTAGAGGTTTGGCTCCTTGATTCAAGAAGCTATCTTTATTGTTTTGTTGTCTTTCTTCTTTATTTTTCCTTCCTTACAATAAAAAGTTTTTTTCATGATTTTTCTTATAGCCAAACATTCAAGATTTTATTTTTTTGTCAATCCTTTCTACTCCTTTGATTTCGTTTTCTTGAAAATTTGCAAGTACAAAAAAAAAAGAGAAATCTTTTTTCTTTGCTTGAAAGTTGCAAAGGTCAAAAAAAAAGGAAGGAAAGATTTTTTTTTCCTCGAAAATCTTAATCTTTTCTTAGCATTTGGAAATTGTTCATCATCAATTTAGATCATTCAATTCAAGTCTTTGAGTTGTTGCCTTATTCAAAATTGATTCAAAAGTCTACTCTTGATTTATTCATTCTTAAAGATTTGAACTTTGAGCTTAAAGGTGTGAGTTTTTTTTGTTTGACTTGTTGAATTTTTATTACCGGATTAAGTTCTTACATAAAGAACTAAAAAAAAGATCAAAAGGTAAAAGGCAATAATGAGAGATTATCTTATAAAAGCCATATTTCGAGTGAAACACGAGTGGAATGACATCCATAGAGTGTAAACAGGTGAGGGAGAGTGTGATTACTAACACTTTTTCTTTGTTTGAATCTTTTAATAGAAAACAATGACGTTGATTTTAAATTGTTCATGAAAGGGATGCAAGAACAATACGACGACTCTAACCCGGAGAATGGAACGATTGGAATCTTCGTCCCCTAGCCATGCACAACGAAAGAAGGATCTTAATGGAGAATTTTGAGATGATAGTGGAGATTGTCAAATGGAAAGGAATGATAGGTCGTACGGAGAAGATTGTGACCTAGAAAACATCAAGGTAAATAACCCTCATTTCCAACGAAAAAATGATTCTGATGTGTATTTGGAATGGAAAGAAAGGTGGATCTATTGTTTGAATGCAAAACTACACGGATGAGAAAATGCTTAAGTTAGTGACAATTAAGTTCACTAATTATGCTAACAATTGGTGGGATTAACTAATAAAGTACCGAAGGAGGTACGGTGAGTCACAAGTTCACACATGCGAAAAAGATATATTCCATCACATTATTATAGAGACTTGTGTCAAAAACTCCAAAATTTGACTCAAGGTTATAAAAGCTGATGTGCCTCAAAATGGGTGAACTTTGAAGCACAAGAAAATAAGACTTGTGCTTTTTTGCTAGAAACGGATTGCAACTTTGAACAGTAACATCTCGAGCTGTTCTTGAATTTTGTGTCTAAAATTTTGATAGCTTCTATCCATGGATGTGAGAAAGATTCCTGCCAAACATTGCACAGAGATTTTCTATGGAACGGAAGTTATGCTAGAAGAAGGGGATGTCGGTGGAGCTCAAATTATTTCTCTGGCCAAGGACAAGGTGTCAACTTGGGAAAGACATAACTCTCTCTCGTGAAAACGCATGTATGCAATTCTTGTGGCTAGTTAAAGCTATGTGTACGAGGTTTATTGTCTCAAATAATGAGAAGCTGATCACTATGGT
Source organism: Begonia peltatifolia (assembly GCA_022433055.1). Classification (NCBI taxonomy): domain Eukaryota; kingdom Viridiplantae; phylum Streptophyta; class Magnoliopsida; order Cucurbitales; family Begoniaceae; genus Begonia; species Begonia peltatifolia. The sequence continues at coordinate 17,212,302 of CM039517.1, read as the reverse complement.
TGGAGAGATATAGTTGCGGGAGTGATGACTACTCGGCTTGGAACAAGCAGATTTTCTGAAAAAATAGCTTGTACCAACTTGGGGATGATGTGGCTTCAATGGTTGGACTTCAGAGTTTCTATGTCAGTCCCAGATTTTTCCACTTAACAAAGAGAGGGGAATAATGATATAGTAGAAGTACAAGCCACCTACACTCACAAAGGATGGATTCACTCTTCACACAACCTACTTGGATATTACTTCCCAAGAAAGAGGCATGACAACTTGAAGAAACTTTAAACTTAGGAGATGAAGACTTCACCACAGTTTTTCATTCATCATCAACTGGTAAGAGCATCCCTTACGGATGGTATTAATACCTCCTTAATCCGGGTGAGGGGCTGGGCCAGATGAGGAAACCAAAATTACAAAATATTAAAGGATAATGTTTATAAAAGACTCAAAATAAAATAAACACAAGGTTCCCTAATAGTCTTCTAGAATCGGCCATGGGCTCGGACTTCTTTGTGAGAAAAAAATATCTTTGCATCTCTATAATCGGTTTAGTTGGCCAAGCAAATAATGGCAAATTTCTTTGATGCAACTCATTCTATAAATCTTAAGATGTCATCTACATTCTTTATGAAACTTACTTTAAAAAAATAAGTAATGATGCCAAATATTGCAAATATTCCTCAAAGGTCAATGCAAAGACATATTTTTTTGAAAGGTCAAATAAGGAAATGTGTCACACCCCGACAGCAACATTCTCGAAAACTCTGCTCTATGACATCTAGAAACTCAACATGGACTCACTCAATTTAACACCACTTTCGTAATTAAAACATATTTAAAAGAACATTTGTAAGTATAAAATTTTTTGACCTGATTCGAAAACGACTAGCTCCCTGAAGAAGGAACGTGTAAATCCTAAATATAAAATACGCAGCGAAAAACAACAATTTAAGGGAGTTTTAAAAATGACAAGTCTTAAAATTTTGAGAAGGAATCCAACACGCGCTCTGTGCACCACTCGAGTTCGGCGCCGCGCGCTCCACATCTCGAGTTCATGGCCCAGTGCTGCACACCCCAGACGCGGCGCAGCGCGCTCAAACCGTACCCCGTGTGCATCCCAGCAACGGCATCGCGTGCAACACGCGTGCACCCGACATGGCGCCATGCGCCCCGCCCTCATGGCGCGTGCACACATCTCCACCTTGGCGCCTCGTAAACGCCCTCCCGGCGTCGCGCGCTCACCGTCCCAGTGACCCCGCATCACACACATGGCATCAACGCCGCTTGTCTCGGGCGCCCTACCTCCACGCCTCACATCCGCGCCCGTACCCACTCTCGACACCGCACAACCCACGGACGCTTATAGCGCCGCGTGCCATGCTGCCATGGTGCACTCTCCGCAAGCGCCTTCGTAATGGTCAACACGCCGCGCATGCACGACAGGCCCACCGTCCTGCCCTGTGCCCCTGGTTCTTGTACCCGACACTCCACCTCTATCCCAAAAATTTGGCAGAGTAACACCTTTATCTACTGACCCCAACCTACAAACACTACACCATATAAATTCTCATAGTGCATCAACCAAATCCATCCAGAAATTACAGAAGGAAAAACAGAGTAGCAAGAAATAAATCTGACAACTATCGATGAAGAAAATTCACAGTATGGAGCAACACAATGTTCATACATATATAATATATACACGCGTCCTCAAAACCACTCAAACAACAAGGAAAAATCCACATCTATACACTATACATCATGTAAATCAAATTGTCCCCAAAATACAATAGAGGAAGCCCCGAACACCTCACCAAAACTCACCACCTCCACGAGTCGGGTCGCCCTAACAGTCCGCCATCTGGTGTCTCGGTCTTACGCCACTAACTGTACTAATGCTTAGGACTTGGCTCTCAAATCTCACTAGAGGAAATCTCTGCACCTACACCACAGAACACACAACATAAGTCTAATGTTTAGCAAGTAGTACGATATGAAAGTAAAACCTACAATGCAATCCTATCACATGCAATCTCTACGCTCATGCTCATGCTGTCACAATCTGTGACGCGTAGTGTAGCCATGCTAGGGTGAGGTTGAACCTTGTGCCACGCTACACCCTGACACGTCGCCACCGTCCCAGACTCCCCAGCAACGAGCCCACAAGCCACACACACGCACCACCTTACGGCAACAACACCACGATGAGGGTGAACCTCGCGCCACACTACACCCTGATGAGTTGCCACCATCCCGATCTCCACAGCAACAGGGCCATAGTTGCAACATTCACACATTTCGCGACAGCACAGCCGACCCACCCCATGGGATCCGCAACTGTAGATGCACCGGCCCACTACCCAAGCAGGATCCGCAACACCTCCATCCATCATCCTCATCGTCAACACATGCACTGTAATACCCCGTATTTTTGCTGTACCAATTTTTGACTTGTCAGGATGATAAACGGCTTGATTCGGGTCAGAATTTAAAGTGAAAAATTTGTGAGGTTAGGTGGGGAATTATTTCGAGCCTAATGGTGGAGAGAAAATTTTAGTAATCTGACCGGAAGCGGTTTGGATAGCCGTTAGATTAAAAGATTAAATGGTGAGCGCGAAATAGTAATTAGTTATTATTATTATTATTTTAATAAAAAAAAAAAGAAGAAAGGAGAAGAGAGTTCATCAGTTTTAAACTGATGATCGGGGTTTCTGTGAGAAACCCCCCTTTCCTGCTAACCTCCTGCGAGAAGAAACCATGCACCGGCGATCGGAGCTGGCCGCTCTCTGCTTTCTGTTCTCCCCTCCCGTCCACGTACAGAGCATGATCCCCCTTTGTCTCAAGTAATCCCTTCCTCTCCTCCCCTCTGTTGATCGGTAATATAGGGTTTGGTTTCGGTTTAAATTTTTGGATGCTTATGCTAGGATTTAGAACGGTTGATGTGGGAGCTAATGGTTCGGAGCGGGTGAGGTGAGAGAGTTCTGAAAAAATTAAAGAATGTCCAAGAGGGGGGTACCGTACAATTCAGGTTTCTAAATTCAAAATCTCCAACGGTAGTTAGATGATGGGTAATAGGTTGGAGTGTGATAGATTGGTGAGAAATTGATTGAGTTTTGTCTAGAGAACCGAGAATGGAAGTCTTGGGCGTTTTAGTGTGAAATTTGATTATGTTTTTGGGAGTTTTAACCTAGCCGCAGTTGATGGATTTAAATTCTGTTTCAATATGTCAAACTAGGTTACAATTGAAGCGTTTAGCCGCTGGAATCAGGTGATTCCAATAACCGACCCAAAAGTTATGCTTGTCGGAAGTTGGGTTGGTTTTGGAGACAAATAGGTTAGTAAGTGATTTTGGTGAGTTCGCGAAATATTGAGCTAGTGTGGTGATTTTAGTGCACAAGTAGAATAGTGGGATGAATATTGACGGAAAAATTGGTTTTGTTGTAGGTTGAGCAAATTTCGTGTGAAACGAGCACTATGGAAAGCAAGGACGCCAGGTAAGTGATGAATTGATTGTGGTTTGCCTTTGGGCCTACACACCATGGAATGATAGGATTGTTTGGTTGCTTTTGTTGTTTGTTTGCTTTGATTATTGTTTGGTTGTTTGGTTAGTAGGTCGTGCATTTGTGTTGTCATGCATCATGATTTTGAACTACGAAAGACGAGTTTTGAGTATGTTTTGAACTGTGCATATGAAATGTAATCAGATAAGAAAAGATGTCATGCATGGGTGAATGCCTCGTCGTTAACGTGCTAGTGAGAAAGTACTAGGGGTTTCCCAAGGATGAATGTACATAAGATGATATGGTTTGTGAACGCCTCGTTGTTAACGTGCTAGTGAGAAAGCAATAGAGGGTTCTATGATCGATGTTGGGAGGAGATTTGGTGTGGTCGTCCCATATGTGATCACAATGTGTGCTTTCAGTCTCGCTCCGTGGGTCATGATGTGGCTGTCCTGAGTGTAGCAGCATGTGCGCCTACTTGACTCACACGTAAAAGTGAAAGATGATAATAATGAAAATGAAAATGAAACAAAGTATAGAAACTGCATGTGTTAGGGGTTGAGTTGTGCATTGATTTTAATTCATGCTCCATACTTGCTAAGCATTACTCTTACGTTTTATGTTCCGTGATGTAGGTGACGATGAACTTTTGGGTGAGTTACAAGAACCAGCAAGGATGAGTAGGTGGTTGGCGGCGTGGTACCGTGTGTCAGCAGGTGGAGTCTATCAAGGCGACCCGACCAATGGGGGCAAGGTTAGATGGTGGTTCTTTTTAGTGAGTTTTGAGAAGTCTATGTCGAGTGTATAGATTTTGAGGCATAGTTGGGTTTGAATGTTCATAGTCCAAATTGATGTATAGGTGCATTTTGAAATTTGTTGGAAGAGTTTGATTGAATGATTCATGTTTTGAATTGGTATTTTTAAATCGTGTAAGTTTACGTCGTTTGTTTTCCTTCTAACTGGCGTTGTTTTTATACCACTGGTGTGAAGTGTCGACCAAAATTCATAGGTGTCTACCAGTCAGTGTAAATTGGAGGGTGAGTGTCGACCGCAGCGTTCGACCGGTGCGGGCAGGGAGAAATGAGATGTCGACCAGCGACCATGGGTGTCGACTGTTTAGTGTAAAATTGGTGAGAGTGTCGACCGCAGGGTTCAACCTGCGTGGGCAGAGAGTATCAAAATATCGACCTGTAAAAACAGGTATCGACCACTCTCTGAAATTAATGTAGGAGTGTCGACCGGTGATTCCTAGTGTCAACCGACGAGAAGACCCGAGAGAAACGTGGTGTCGACCGATGAAAAACCCGAGACCACTCAAGTGTCAACCGGCGCTTGTAGGTATCAACCGGTCTCTTTATTTTGATGTTTTAAAAGGTGAAATTTATTTAAACTGATTTTAAATGAGTTTTCCGTTGCAATGCCGATTAAAATGTTTTCAAAAATGTCGTCTTCAGTCGATGAATTAATATTTTAAAATTTTATACGAAATTGTTGAGAAAACAAGTAAGTGTACGGTTGGCGACCCGGGTCGGGGAACGACTCGGGGGCATTAAAAATGTGGTATCGGAGCAATGAACGTACCAGAAATGGGTAGGTTTTCAAGGTGTTACATGCACACCGCGTGACGGCCCAGGCAGCTCACTCCCCAAACGGAATTTTGTGTCTAGTTATCCACTGACCCACTTCTTAAGCAGGATCCGCGATACAACCGCCATGCGTCTCACCACCACTTACTCAAAACATGTTCAAAACCATTTTCGTACCCTTTTCAAAACATGATGCATGTCAAACAATACCTACACACATCACAATCAAACAACACAATCCTAATGTTCCTCGGTGTAGGCCCACCTGGGCAAAACACATACATGCCCTACTTACCTGACATCCTAAGCTTTCTCAGTGCAAGACTTCACCAAAATATGGTTCAACCTAAACATAAAACAATTCTCGTCAAAACTCGTTTAAACACTTAACTCATACTCAAAACCACTACCATTAACTTAACGTACCACAAACTAACCAAAATCGATCACTAAACCGACTCGTTCCAAAACCCAACATATATTTCCGACACCATAACTTTTGCGTCAGTTATTGGAATTGAACAATTCTACCGGCTAAATGTTCCTCTAAAAACCTAATTTAACATACTAAAACAGAATTTAAAATGAATATCTGTAGCTCGGTCTAAATGTCCAAAACAGAACTAGTTTTTTAAGCAAAATCCCCACCCCTCCTGGTTTCTCAGCATTTTCATCCAACTCGATCATAACTCCACCACAAATTGATCATCTAAACACAACCTAAAACACATATACACATCTATCTGAAAACCAAGCAAAAACACAACTCCCCCCTCTCAGCCTACTCCCTCCCTCGGACATCTACTGCCGACAACGCACTCACCCTCACAGACCCTCCAAAACTGACTAAACACTCCACAATTTTCATAAAAAATTGTAGAGAAAATCGAGCATCAAGTTTGGCTGAATAGCACCGGAGACAAGGGGACTTACTGACGACTTCCAGCTCTGAAAAAACCAAACTCACACCTACACTTTAGTCCACCGGGGTTCTCTACTCATTGGCGTTCAGCTCTCCTCCGTCGTCGGCATCGACAGGTCATCGGGTTCTCTCCCTCTCCCGGTTTCTCTCGCTCTCTCTCGCGTCTGCTCTGTCTCGGGATCAGGCGAAGTGGAAATGGCTTCCACCCGAAGACATTCAACTTATGTTATAAAAAATAAAATAAAATTTTAATTAATACAAATTACCAAAATTTACTCACGTGTTTTAATCATCCGTATTTCCGTTAAACTCGCGTGCTCCCAACTAAAAATTCAAAATTTCTTCTAAAAATTAAATTCCAAGTTTATAATTAAAGTTCTCGTTAAAATCTCCCGAAAGCTCTAACGGGTGAAATAAATTAAATTACAGAAATTTTTGGATTATTACAAAAGGAGCGGCCTTGATTAGGCGAAAGGTGTTTCCACGCACGTTGCGCCTTGAGCGTGCTTCTTCTCCTTGTTTACTAACTTTCGGCCCATCTAGTTTGTAGCCCAAATCTTCTTCAAGGTGCAGCCCTAATCAACTTCAACGTGCAGCCCACTTAGTCTTTTATAGGTGAGCCCAATACACCACCTTGTGCGCGTGCTTGGATGGTAGCTGCTACCTCCTTTCAAGTGCTTTGTTTTAATCCAATTGTACTACTCTTTAGCCTCCCCAAACATACGTAATCTCAATACATAATAAACTAATAAAATACTAAGGTTTTTTAAGTAAAAATAAAAGTATGCTTGACATTTACAATAATTGGCAAAAGGAAGACAAATTCATTCTTCTTTTATTATTGGTGCCAATGCCTTGCTCCTTTTAATGAGTTGTGTCGAGGTCATGCTCCCATATTATTAAATAGCATGACCTTTTCTTGTCATATATGCTAAGTGTGATCTCCATTTGTTCTTTAAGAATGTTTCCTACAAAACGAACAAACAATTTAATTAATGCTTTGGCTCGAGCACGTGTGATTGCTCCTTGAAGTGCATCATCCTCCCTACATTGTTGAGGATTTGATCTCAAATCCAAAGGGGTGTCCCCATCCTCCTCTTCTTCTTCCCATGGTAAGGAGATAGGTCTTGTATGTTGAAGGTCGGCGAAACTCCATATTCCCTAGGCAACTCAAGCTTGTAAGCGTTGTTGATTCTTTCCACAACTTTTAATGGACCATTGGCTTTTAGAAATAACTTAATTTCTGTTGGTTGGGAAATCTCTCTTTCCTTAGATGGAGCCAAACGAGATCTCCCTTTTGAAAACAATCTCTTTTCTTCCTCGGTTGGCATGCTTGGCATATGCCTCATTCTTTCTTTGAATAATTTTTCTAACTGTTTCATGCATGCTCTTGGTCTTGTTGGCATATGCCTCATTCTTCGTTTTAGAAATCCCCTTGGGGTGGTAAACTAGGTTATGAGCGGAGCGTTTAGCCGCTGCAATCGTATGCTTCTGACAACCGGCGCAAACGTTATGCACGTCAAAAGTTAGGTGGAATTTATGGTCGAGATAGATTAGTGGGAGATTATGGTAATTCTTTGAATTGTGGTGATTTAGTGCGTAAGTGAGTAGTGGGATGAATATTGACGGGAAGATGATTTTGTTGTAGGTTGAGCAAGTTTCGGATGATACGAGCACCACGGAAGGCTAGGAGACCAAGTAAGTAGTGTAAGTAGTGTATGCATGCGTTTTGGCTAGTTAGGCCTACACCAAGGAATGTTAGATTGTGTAGTTTGATTGCGATGTGCGCGTGTATTGTTTGACATGCATCATGTTTTTTAAACGGGAAGGAAATGTATTTGTGCATGGTTTTATGTGCGAGTGTGAAGTGCGAGGTGTGGCGAGTACGATGGGTGTGTGGGTAGCTAGGCCTTATTGCTAGAGAAATCATGACAGTGGCGACGTGCTAGGGGTGGTGTGGCGAGTGCGTTCAGCCTCGCCCTGATATGGCTGCCGTGGTGTGCGTTGCGGTGGTGTGCAACTATAGCCTCGTTACTATAGGAATCAGGACTATGGCGACATGCTAGGGGGTGGTGTAGCGAGTGGGTCCAGCTTCATTCTGGAATGGTTGCGGTGCGCGGAGTGACACATGAGTACGGATTGAGGGCGTCGTTGCTGGAGAAACCGGACGATGGTGACGTGGTAGGGGTGTAAGGAGGCGAGAGAGTCCAGACTCACTAGGGTTCGGCCGTGCCACGCGGCGGTGGTTGTGACAACATGAGCGAGAATGTAGAAACTGCATGTGATAGGATTGCATTATAGTTTTATGATTCATATTGCACTGCTTACTGAGCGTTGTATGTTCCGTGGTGTAGGTGCAGAGATCTCTGAAGGTGAGTTGCCAGAACCTAGGCAGGATGACTAGACAGTTAGCGGCGTGCTACCATGTGCCGGCAGGTGGAACTTGCCGCGGCAGCCCGACCCGTGGAGTAATGCCGGGAGGTAGATTTCTGTGAGTAGTGTTTTGGTGAGGTTGTATCGAGTGTATAGTTTTGAGCACAGTTGGGTTTGGGAGTCCATAATCGGAATTTGATGTATACGTGTATTTTGGAACTTGTTGAAGGAATTTAAATGAATGATTCAGGTTCACAATTAATCGTTTTAATTCGGAAAGGCTTTTGTGTTCTTCTTTCGTAGAGTTGCTGTGATTTTTGGGTTGATGGGGTGAAGTGTCAACCGAAGTTCATAGGTGTCACTGGTCAGTGTAAATAAGAGGGTGAGTGTCGACCGCGAGATTCGACCGATGCGGGCAAAGAGGGACGAGTTGTCAACCGGCGACCGCGGGTGTCGACCGGTCAATGCAAAGAAGCGAGAATGTCTACCGCGTGGGTGTACCGACGCGGTCAGAGAGGGTAAAAGTGTCGACCTGCAAAAACAGGTATCGACCACTCTCCTAGCTGAGCGTAGAAGTGTCAACCGGTGATTTCTGATGTCAACCGACGTGACGACCCGATAGGAACGCGGAGTCGACCAACGTTAGCCAGTGTCAACCGGTGGAAACCCGAGACGACCAAGGTGTTAACTGACGTTCACCAGTGTCGACCGGTGGAAACCCGAGACGACCGAGGTGTTGACCGATGTTCGCCAGTGTCTATCGGTGGAAACCCGAGACGACTGAGATGTCGACCGGCATTTGCTAGTGTCAACCATAGGAAACCCGAGACGACCCAGGTGTCGACCAGTGTTTATAAGTGTCGACCGGTCTATGAGGTTCTGTGTTTTTAAAATTGTTAAGTCTGTTAAACCGATTTCAAACGCGTTTTTCCGCTGCGGTCATTCGTAAACGATTTTTGAGGATGTCATTTTGAGTCGAGTACCCAAAAGTTCATATTTTACGCGAGCTTTGTCGGGGCGAAGAGCGAGTGTATGGTTGATGACCCGAGTCCGGGGACGACTCGGGGGCCTTAGAGATGTTGTATCGGAGCACTGAACGTACCGAAAACAGGTAGGTTTTCGGGGCGTTACAGCTATGGTATCAGAGCTTTTACCCAACCGGAAGTATGGCCCACGAGTATGTCAGGCCCCTCGGATGAAGGGTGAGGTTGTGAAGGCAAGAGGGACTGTCACAGTTCCCACACCACTTGGGAAAAAGGTAGAGGGGACGGTTAATAGGTGGAAGGAGGGTATGTTACGAGTGTAGGAGCCACGGGGTCGACGCCGTTCGATGGATCTCTTAATACCGCCAGCCGATGCATGGGAGTGCTCCACCAACTGTAAGTATTTCTTAAAACCCTAGTAGTTTCGTTTTAGACTTATTAGACATTGTGGTGTACAGGGTTAACAATATAGTTTGAGAGGCACGTAGAGCTGTAGGTGATATGGATGACGCCATTAGACAGCTTAACGAGTTGGTCAACCGCCAATCGCAACAGCTGGAACGGTTCATGAGTAGAGAGAACTAGGGCCAGTATAGTCCCCAGACTTCAACGGATCGTGGGGGTTATAGGTTGCACAGGCTTAGACCCCCAGCGTTTGACGGAGCATCTTCGGACCCACTCAGTGCTGAGGAGTGGATTCGAAGAATGGAATACATGATGGATTACGCCAAGGTAGAGGAATAGTACAGGGTATCCAGTGTGGCATTCCACCTTACCAAAGATGCCCGATTTTGGTGGGATTCGGTGAAGGCGACCATCGATGCGAAGTAAATTACTTGGAAGGAATTTAAGACGATGTTCTTTGGCATGTATTTTAGCCACTCGGTCAGAACGCAGAAGATGGTGGAGTTTGCCAAGTTGAGCAAGACAGGTACAGTGGCTGAATATGTGAGCCACTTCGAGGCGCTATCTTGATTTGCTAGTCATCTGGTGAGCCTCAACGAGAACAAAGTACACAATTTGTACAGGGCCTAAAGCCGGATATATATATGGGTATGCGAATAGCTGGAACGCGAGGGGTACCTTGTGAGAAGGTGGTGGCAAAGGCGTTGGACATTGAGCAGGTTATGACGAAGCTTCCCAGTTACAGAGAGTTGCCTAGGGACCACCCTAGGAGGTATTTCAAGGAAGTGTTGCCTCAGTCGAGCGGAGAGACGTCGTCTCAGCGAAAGGGCCTGAAGAGGTCCAGTGAAAGCTCCAGCAGTCAGGGGAGTAACAAGCGGTCTCAGGGACCCGGGCAGTTTTCGGTGTGCCCAAAATGCCAAAGGAGTCACCTCGGTGAGTGCAGGGGAGGTGCAGGGCAATGCTACAACTATGGCTAGACGGGCCATATGTCCAGAGATTGTCAGAAGCCGCGACAGAGTCGGTGCTTCAATTGCAACGAAGTGGGCATTTTGCTAGGATTTGCCCAAATTTGAGCAAGGCCCCAGTAAGAGTAACGCCAAGAGTTTTTGCCCTCATTGAGCTAGACGATGCCACCCAGCCATCGATAATTTCAGTTAGTATTCTTATTTCGAGCATGGCGGCTTACACCATTGTCGATATGGGTGCTACTCACTCGTTTATGTCCATTGCCTTCGTGGTCAAGGCGAATCTAGTGCCCAGCTACTCTGGGCAGTTCTATGATGTATTGTTGCCGTCGGGGGAACACTCATACTCAGATCAGGTGGTACGAGGTGATATTGTGACAGTGGGAGAAAATAGGTTGTATGCGGATCTGATCATACTCGACATGAAGAGGTATGAGGCTATTTTGGGGATGGATTGGTTGTCTAGACACTTTGCCATGATAGATTGCAGAGCCAGAGAGATCCACTTTCGGCTCCCGAGTGGAGAAAGTTGTTTCTTTAGGACAGGAAAAGGTTTGAGTAAAATTTCGGCAGTGTCATCTATGAGAGCCCAACAAATGTTACGGGGTGGATGCATAGGCTTCTTGGCTAGCGTCATAGACATGCAGCTTCAGGGCAAGAGTCAAATGCAGGACATCCCCATCGTTCAGGAATTTTCAGGGGTATTACTTGAACATCTGCTAGGTCTGTCCCCTGACAAGGAAATTGAGTTCGTTATCGACGTATACCCTGGAGCTGAGCGAGTGTGCAAGAACCCGTACAAGCTGGCACCTATCGAGTTGAAAGAATTAAGGACACAATTAGAAGAGTTGACGGATAAAGGCTTTATACGCCCTAGTTTTTTGCCGTGGGGAGCACCGGTGCTTTTTGTTAAAAAGAAGAACGGATCTCCACGCATGTGTGTCAACTATAGAGAATTAAACAAACTGACAGTGAAGAATAAATACCC
>CM039517.1:17182742-17200086 GCA_022433055.1 Begonia peltatifolia | reverse complement strand
GTCAACTATAGAGAATTAAACAAACTGACAGTGAAGAATAAATACCCGTTGCCAAAGATAGATGACCTGTTTGATCAGTTACAAGTGGCTCGGGTGTTCTCTAAAATTGATTTGAGGTCTAGGTATTATCAGTTGAAGGTCATGGACACTATGAGTTTTTAGTGATGTCGTTCGGACTGACTAATGTCACAGCTGCCTTTATAGAACTGATGAACCGAGTATTCAGGGAACAACTGGATAGATTCGTGATAGTATTCATTGATTACATCCTGATATACTCTCGGAGTGAAGAGGAGCACAGAGAGCATTTGAGGATCGTGCTGACGACTCAGGGGCAGCACCAACTATATGCTAAGTTCTCTAACTACGAATTTTGGCTGGATATAATCAAATTTTTGGGGCATGTTATCTCTCGTGATAGCATTTTCGTGGACCCGCCGAAGGTTCAGTCTATGAGGTAATGGGCACAACTGACCAGTGCCAGCGAGATACGAAGTTTTCTAGGGCTGGCAGGGTATTACCAGAGGTTTATTGAAGGGTTTTCCAAGATCGCAGCTCCTTTGACTCATTTAACTAGGAAGAGCGTGATGTATGGCTGGTCCGATGAGTGCAAGTACAGCTTTCAGGTGTTGAAGCAGAGGTTAACTACAGCTCTTTTGCTGGTGTTACCAATATAGGGGGAGAAATTCAGCGTTTATTGCGACGCCTCTAGGGTAGGCTTGGGCTGCGTGGTGATGCAAAATGGAAAGGTTATTGCCAATACTTCAAGACAACGGAAGCCCTACGAGCAAAATTGTCCCACGCATAACTTGGAGTTAGCAGCAATGGTCTTCGCACTTAAGATCTGGAGGCATTATTTATATGGACAACAATGCGAAGTCTTCTTGGACCTTCAGAGTCTGAAGTACATCTTCACGCAGAAGGAGCTAAACTTGAGACAAAGGAGGTGGCTTGAATTGGTCAAGTATCATCTAGCAAAAGCAAACGTGGTAGCGGACGCTTTGAGCCGAGTGTCAACTTCGATGTCTACTATGGTTTTAACATTGCCTGCCGAGCTGAAAACTGAGGTATAAGAGTTCGGCCTGGAAGTGGTCTCTGATTTGGCAGCTACGCTGTCGGCGATGTCGCTGAGGCCGACCATCCTAGATAAAATTAAGTGGGCCCAAGAAAATGACCCTGAGTGCAGCGGGATGAAGGCAGGTATGGAGGCCAATGCTGACTCTGAGCTCAACTATTCGAACGATGAGATTTTGAGATTTTAGAATAGATGGTATGTCCCAAAGGATGAAAAGTTGAAGAGAGAAATATTGTCCGAGGCCCACTCGTCTCTTTACTCTGTGCACCCTGGAAGTACTAAGATGTACAGAGATTTGAAACAACACTATTGGTGGCCCAATATGAAGTGGGAGATAGCCAAACACGTTAAAGCTTGTGTGGTATGCCAGCAGGTAAAGGCAAAACATCAAATACCGTCGGGAACACTTCAGCCATTACCTATACCCGAGTGGAAGTGGTAGCGGTTCACTATGGATTTTGTAGTTGGACTGCCAAAGACTGCTAAGGGCCACGATGTGATTTGGTTGATTGTAGACAGGCTAACCAAGTCGTCTCACTTTCTGTCGGTAAAGATAAACTACTCAATGGATCCGTTCGCTCACTTGTACGTGGAGGAGATAGTCAGACTCTATGGGGTCCTTGTGTCGATAGTGTTGGACCGAGATCCCAGATTCACGTCTAAGTTCTGGAGGAGTTTGCATAAGACCATGGGTACCAAGTGGGAATTCAGCACGACCTTCCACCCTCAAACCGACGGACAATCGGAACAAAATATACAGATACTGGAAGATATGCTCAGAGCCTGCGTATTGGAGTTTCAGGCGGCTTGGAGCGAGTTTTTACCGATGGTAAAATTTGCATTTAATAACAGTTACCAGTCTACCATTGGCATGACGCCGTACGAAGCTTTGTATGGAAGAAAGTGCAGGTCACCGTGGTACTGGGACGAGGTTGGAGAAGCAAGACTTATAGGCCCAGAAATACTGCAGCAAACGGTCGAAAAAATTGCTATCATATAAAGAAGAGGTTTGAGGCAGCTCTATGTCGGCAGAATAGCTATGCCGATCGAAGGAGGCGGGAACTGGAGTTTTACGTAGGTGATGAATTATTCTTGAAGACCTCCCCATTCAAAGGAGTGGTCAGGTTCGGGAAGTGAGGAAAGCTCAATTCTAGTTTTGTTGGGTTGTTCCCTATTGTGGAAAGGATTGAGAGAACCGCTTACAAGCTTCAGCTACCTTCCTCGATGGACGTTATACATAATGTCTTCCATATCTCCATGCTACGTAAGTGCATACGTGATCCTTCTCAGGTGGTTATACAACAGGATATAGAGGTGTAGCCGACGTTATCTTACGAGGAAAAGCTATTAGTCATACTAGGATCAGCTGTAAAAGTGTTGCGGAACAAAGAGATCCCATTGGTCAAAGTTTTATGGCGCAATCACAATGTGGAGAAGACCACTTGGGAAAGGCGGCAGGACATCGAGCAACAATATCCATAGTTATTCGGTACGTAAATTTTGGAGACAAAATTCTTTTAAGAAGGGGAGGATGTAACACCTCGTATTTTCACGGTACTGATTTTGGGTTGTCGGGGTGATAAACGGCTGAGTTTCGGTCGAAATCGAGAGTGGAGAATTGACATTATTAGATAAAAGATTATTTCGAGGTTAATGATGGAGAGAAAATTTTAGTAATCCGACCGAAAACGGATTTAATGACCGTTAGATTGAAAGATTAATGTGTAAGTGCAAAAAGGTAATTAACTTATTATTATTTTTATTAAATTTTATTAAGGATGGGAGAGGATCGGCCGAAGCCAACCCCACCCCCCTCCTCCTCATCTGTTATTTTGTTCTTCTCCCTACCCGCACGATTCTCTTTATTTCCTCTCCTTCCCGCGATGATTTCTACCGGCGATTGGTTGTGTTTTCTCCTCCATTTAAACAATGCAAGGTAAGCTTAAAAAGTTTACGGTTCAATGTTGGTGTAGTGTCGGAATTGGGGAGAGATTTGACGGGTGGGGATTAGGGCTTTAGGGTTGGAAGGTTTATTAGCGTTGATATCGGTCATTGTAGAAGTGTTGACGATAAATGTGACGGTTGATGAGGAGTTTTATCGAAAGATATGGAATGTGGGATCTTAAACCCTAAAACGTAGCTGACTGTGAATTTTCGGCCTAGCTAGGGGCCTTCGTTTTAGAAATCCCCTTTGGGGTAGTAAACTAGGTTATCAGCAGAGCGTTTAGTCTCTGCAATCGTATGATTCCAACAACCGACGCAAAAGTTATACACGTCGAAAGTTAGGTGGAATTTAGGGTTGAGATAGATTAGTGGGAGATTATGGTAATTCCGTGAAGTGTGGTGATTTTAGTGCGTAAGTGAGTAGTGAGATGAATATTGACGGGAAGATGGTTTTGTTGTAGGTTGAGCAAGTTTCGGGTGAGACGAGCACCACGGAAGGCTAAGACGCCAGGTAAGTAGTGTAAGTAGTGTATGCATGTGTTTTGCCCAGTTGGGCCTACACCAAGGAATGTTAGGTTGTGTGGGTTCATTGCGATGTGCGTGTGTATTGTTTGACATACATCAAGTTTTTGAAACGGGAATGAAAATGTATTTGTGCATGGTTTTATGTGCGAGTGTGAAGTGCGAGGTGTGGCGAGGACGATGGGTGTGTGGGTATCTAGGCCCCGTTGCTAGAGAAATTGGGATGGTGGTGACGTGCTAGGGGGTGGTGTGGCGAGTGCGTACAGCCTCACCCATGTATGGCTGCCACGGTGTGCGTGCGGTGGTGTGCAACTATGGCCACGTTGCTGAAGGAACCAGGACGATGGTGACGTGCCAAGGGGTGGTGTGGCGAGTGCGTACAGCCTCACTATGGTTGTGGTGCGCGGAGTGACTCGTGGGTACGGATTGATGGCGTCATTGCTGGAGAAACCGGGACGATGGTGACGTGCCAGGGTGTGAGGTGGTGATAGAGTCTAAACTCACCATGGTTCGGCCGTGCCACGTGGCGCTGGTTGTGACAGCATGAGCGAAAACGTAGAAACTGCATGTGATAGGATTGCATTGTTATTTTATGATTCATATTGCACTGCTTACTGAGCGTTAAACTTATGTTGTCTATTCCGTGGTGTAGGTGCAGAGATCTCCCAATGTGAGTTGCCGGAACATAGGCAGGATGACTAGACAGTTGGCGGCGTGCTACCATGTGCCGACAGGTGGAATTTTCCGCGGCGGCCGACCCGTGGAGTAATACCAGGAGGTAGATTTCTGTGAGTAGTGTTTTGGTGAGGTTGTATCGAGTGTATAGTTTTGAGGCACAGTTGGGTTTGGGTGTCCATAATCGGAATTTGATGTATAGGTGTGTTTTGGAACTTGTTGAAGGAATTTAAATGAATGATTCAGGTTTGCAATTGGTCATTTTAATTCAGAAAGGTTTTCGTGTTCGTATTTCGTAGAGTTGCTGTGATTTTTGGGTGCTGGGGTGAAGTGTCGACCGAAGTCCATAGGTATCGACCGGTCAGTGTAAATGGGAGGGTGAATGTCGACGGCGAGATTTGACCGACACAGGCAGAGAGGGACGATGTGTCTACCGACGACCGCGGGTGTCGACCGGTTAGTGCAAAGTCAGCGAGAGTGTCAACCGCGGGGGTCGACCTGCTCCAGCAGAGAGGGTCAAAGTGTCGATCTGCGAAAGCAGGTGTCGACCACTCTACTAGCTGAGTATAAAAGTGTCAACCGACGTGAGGACCCGACAAGAACGAGGTGTTGACCGATGTTCGCCAGTGTCGACCGGTGGAAACCCGAGACGACCAAGGTGTTGACCGACGCTCGCCAGTGTCGACCGGTGGAAACCCGAGACGACCGAGGTGTTGGCCGACGTTCGCCAATGTCGACCGTTGGAAACCCGAGATGACCGATGTGTCAACCGGCGTTTGCTAGTGTCGATCGTTGGAAACCCGAGACGACCCAGGTGTCGACCGGCATTTACAACTGTCGACCGGTCTATGAGGTTCTGTGTTTTTAAAATGGTTAAGTCTGTTTAAACCAATTTCAAATGAGTTTTTCCGCTGCGGTCATTTGTAAACGATTTTTGAGAATGTCATTTCGAGTCGAGGAACCAAAAGTTTGAATTTTATGCGAGCTTTGTCGGGGCGAAGAGCGAGTGTACGGTTGATGACCCGAGTCCGGGGGACGACTCGGGGGCGTCAGAGATGTGGTATCGGAGCAGTGAACGTACTGAAAATGGGTAGGTTTTCGGGGCGTTACAATAGTGTGATGCAATCCAATAATAAAATTCATACTCTCTATCCATGGATGATTTGGAACAGGTAAGGGCAAGTGTAGTACTTGAGGTAGAACTTAGGTTTTGGCCTTCTTAAATATTATGCATTGTTCTATTATATTGTGCACATATTTAATTAAGTATGGCCAATAAAAATGTTACTTGATGGCTTCCAAGGTTTTTTCCTCTCCGAAGTGATTAGCCAACCTGCGACCATGAGAATCTTTAACTAAGGCTTCTCGAATGCTGCTTCTTGGAATGCAAAGTTTTTCCCCTTTTAGAAGGTAGTCATCTACTACATGATATCCTTAATCGATGTCGTTCTTGCTTAGTGCATACCATTGGCCGAAATCTTGATCTTCTTGATACATGCTTTTGCTCCATTTAAAGCTGAAGAACTTAGAGCTTAATTTGGTCAAAAGCATATGTCTCTTTGAGAGGGCGTCGACCACCACATTTGTCTCCCCATATTTATATTTAATGATGTTAGGGTACCTTTCTAGAAACTTCATCCATTTATCATGCCTTCGGTTTAGTTTGTCTTGACTCTTGATGTGCTTCAGAGCTTGGTGGTAAGTATGAATAATAAATTCTTTAGAAAAAAGGTAGAGTTGCCATGCCTCAAGAGCCTGAATGATGGTCAACTCTTTGTCATTTATGGAGTAGTTGAGGACAGTCCGTTAAGTTTCTCAATAAAGTATGCAAGTTGTTTTCCTTCTTGCATAAGTAGTGCTCCAATTCCTAGCCCGGATACGTCACATTCCACCTCGAAGACTTTGTTGAAGTCGGGTAGCATAAAGATGGGTTCATTACTTCTCCTTAATCAAATCAAAACTTCGTTGGAAATTTTTATTCCATTAAAAAGCTTTTCTTTTTTGGTACAATCGGTGATGGGAGCCATGATGGAGCTGAAGTCCTTGATGAACCTTATATAAAAAGATGCTAAACTATGAAACTCCTTACTTCAAAGTTCCCCTTAAGAATTGGGCACTCTTTGATGGCTTCAATCTTGGCCTCATCAACCTCCATGTCATCATTGGTAATTAATGAAACCAAGGAAATAAACTATTTCTTGAGAAAAAGAACACTTCTTAAGATTCCCATTGACTTCTCTAAGTGTCTCAAAAAGGGTGTGAAGATAATCTAAATGAGTTATAAAATCCAAGCTATACATAAAAATGTCATCAAAATAAACTTACCAAAAATTCTTTAAGGATATGATGCATAAGTCTCATGAAAGTATTAGAAGCATTAGAAAGTCAGAAGGGTATAACTAACCATTCAAATAAGCTGTATTTGGTTTTAAAAGCCATTTTCTATTCATCTCCTTCCTTTATTCAGATTTGATGATAAGCATTTTTTATATCCACTTTTGATAAGAATGAAGCTCCATTTAGCTCATCTAGCTTACTTCAAGCCGAGGGATGAGAAACCAGTACTTGATAATGATTTGATTTATGACTCTACTATCCATACACATTCTCATGGAACCATCTTTCTTAGGCACTAGAAGAGTAGGTATCATTGATTCTAGAATATAGCCTTTATCAAGTAGATCTTGAACTTTACTTTGTATCTCATTGGTTTACTCCAAATTCATTCTATAGGTGGGGCGATTAGGAAGCACCACTCCTGGTTGCAAATCAATTTGAGCCTCAATTCCACCAAGGGGAGGTAACCATTGTGGCAACTCCTCCAGAAATATGTCTTGAAAGTGTTTCAAGAGTTCTTGAACGATCGAGGGAACCAAGCCTAGTTTTTCCAATCTTTCCCGAAATATGATCAAAATGAGAGGTTCTCCTCCCAAAAAGTGACTTCTTCAAATAATT
Organism: Begonia peltatifolia; assembly: GCA_022433055.1. Taxonomy (NCBI): domain Eukaryota; kingdom Viridiplantae; phylum Streptophyta; class Magnoliopsida; order Cucurbitales; family Begoniaceae; genus Begonia; species Begonia peltatifolia. The sequence continues at coordinate 17,192,915 of CM039517.1, read as the reverse complement.
TTTTGACATGAAAAGGTCAGACTTATCTTTCCCTTTCTTCTTTGCTTCCTCACCTTGTGTCACTTGCTCGGATTTGAGTGGAGCAAGTTTGATGATCTTTCCTCCAAAATTCAAGAGTAGAAATTAGAGTGTCCATGATGAGATACCCTCTTATCGAATTGCCATGGCCTACCTAATAAAAGGTGGCTATGGGAACCACATCACACAATACCTTGTCCTTGTATCCCTTAATGACAAATTTGATGCATACTTGCTTGATCACCTTAAGATTGTCATGGTCATTTACCCCTTTAGCTTGTAAGGGTTTGGATGAGTGATAGTTTCCCAAGTTTGTCCACAAGTTCTAGTGCAGCCACATTGGTGCCACTACCTCCATCGATGATGAGAGAACAAACTTTTTCTTTGATTAGGCAACGACTATGGAAAATATTTTCCCGATGACAGTCTTCTTCATTGCTCATTGAAATAAGCACCATCCTAATAACCATCAATAATGGACCTTCTTGTGCATGGAATACCTCCTCTTGAGGATTACGTTCCTCCTTGGAAACCTCGACTTGCTCATCTTCACTAATAATTTCATCCGAGCCCTCTCTAAAGACCATCACTCATTTGTTGTGACATTGAGGTGCCATGTGCCCTAATCCAAGACACTTAAATAACTTGATTTCCCTTACCTTTGGTTGAGTACCATCTTCCACAAGTTTCTTGGTTTCCACCCTTTTGAAGGCCAAGTTTGTGGGAATGACTTCTTTATATCGACTTTAGACGGAGGTTTGTAGGAATTCTCAGTTTTTGAAAGGAACGAATTTCCTAACCCTTTGCCTTTCCTCTTGATTTGTGTTTCAATTTTTTAGGCCGTTTGGACAACCACATCCATGGTGTCTAATGGTTGAAGCTCCAGAATATCGCTAGTTTCTTTATTCAACCCTCGTATGAATCTTGTGATCATTTGTTCATCACGTTCTTCCAATCTGGTTTCTTTATTCAACCCTCGTATTCATCAACCGAATGAGAGTTCTGCTTTAAATTCTGCATTTAGAGGAACAACACTTGCTTACAGTGGCTGGTACAAAACTTCTCCTCATTAGAGATTTCATAATTCTCTATGTTGAGATAGCTTCATCTCTATCACGCCTCCTCTGGGCTCTCAAATTGTCCCACTATAAACTAGCATACCCAGTTAATTCAAGGGATCCTAATTGTATCTTTACTCCTTTAGAGTAATTGTAGTAATCAAAGACTTTTTCCAGTTTGACCACCAAATCTACCATTACATATTCCATTGAAGGATGGAATGATTGACTTCACATGCTTTAGATCTTCATTAAGAATGTTCCCATCATGGAGAAGATCATACTCTCCATTATTGAATTCCATTTCATCTACAAATTCATTGTGATGATTTCTTCCTCTTGGAGCTTCGAGTCTTCTCCTTGGTAAGGGATCCCAAGAAACAAATTCATCCTTTAATTCGTCAAACCCTTTCATAAGGCCTTTAATTGTTTGAATAATGTCATCAATTTGCCTTTGGTAGTTAATCTCACCCTCTTTAGGGTTTGGTGCCTCTGGTTAATGATCATTTTTATCTCGGTTTTGATTATGAATGGCACCACTCTGTGTCGTCATTGATCCAACAAAAAATATATCAAAAAAATAGTCAAATAATCAAGGAAGCAACGAGACTCTAATACCAAATGATGTGCTTCCACTATGTTAATTTGTGTGCCAACACAATTACTAGTTCACTTTGGATTTCCAATTGACAATTATCGAAGATCCCTAAATTTACAACAAGTACTAGTAACATAATTCTTGTCCAAATGATATGAACTTTTAATAGAGCTTACTCAATGAATGAATGAGGTTCTCTTAAAATTTTAGGTCCAAAGTAGTTGAGACCGAAAAGTTATGCTTAAAACAAAATGCGTAGTTCCGTGAGATCGGGGTAGCAAAATAACCAAACTTTCTACTTGCACAAATTCTTCAATAAGCAACCAAATGAGTTAAAATTTCAACATCATCTGGCCTTATAAATGAGAAAAATATTCTTTGACTTTCAAGGGTTAAATTGTAGTGGATGAATAGATATGACAGAAGGGCTTTGCTGGTCCAAGGAGATGATAAGTAGGCATCTCTCAATTTTTGTGAATCTTCTTGATGAAAAACACTCTAACTTGCCAAAAGGTGAGATTTTCCTTTTTTTTGGATTTTTATCTATGGGAAGATAGAGAAATAATTAGTAGTAAGAGCTCCTAATTTACTTACAAAATTAGAAGATAATTATACAATACTCTCACGGATATTACTCACCGTGTGGGCACTAGAAAGAGAGACTCAATGAGCTCTAATAGAAGAATAAGAAAATTTAAAGTTTTTTATTCAAACAAATGTGTATTGCAACAGCCATAGGGGGAGATTAAATAGCCCCACAATTAGGTTAAAACTTTGCATAAAAGAAATGGAACTAATAAGGAAAGGAGCGGCCATGATTTGGCCAAAGGTGTTTCCACGTGCGCGACGCAACTTAAGATCTCTTCTTCTCATTGTTTGCTAACTTTTTGCCCTTATAGTTTGTAGCCCAAATCCTCTTCAAGGTGTATCCCAAATCAACTTCAAAGTGCAACCATAATCTTTCTTAAAGGTGCAATCCACTTGGTCTTTCATAGGAGAGCCCAATGTGCCTTCTTGTGCGCCTGCTTAGATGGTGGTTGCTACCTCCTTTCAAGTGGTTTATTTTAATCCAAGTTGTAGTACTCTTTGGCGTCCAAAACATGTGTAAGCCCAATACATAATAAACAAATAAAATACTAAAGCTTTTTAAGTAAAAACAAAAGATGCTCGGTGGTTACAATAGTTGTCAAAAGGAAGACAAATTCCTTCTTCTTTTATTATTGGTGCCGAGGCCTTGCTCCTTTTATTGAGTAGTGTCGAGGTCATGCTCTCATGTTATTAAATGGAATGACCTCTCATTGTCTTGTATGCTAGGTGTGATCTTCGTTTAGTCTATATTTCCTACAAAACAAACAAACAAGTTAGTTAATGCTTTGGTTTGAGTGCGTGTCATTACTCCTTGAGGCACATCATGAAAGGATGGTAGTTCTAACACCATTAAAGCAATGAGAAGCTAGTAAAGGTCAAGAGAAAATCATAAAATAGTTCCAAAAGATTAGGGCCAAAAAAGAAAAAGAAAGTGGTGAAAAGAAATTAGTTGAAAAAGTGGAGAAAAAAAAAGTTGAAAATAGTACAAAGAGGGATGAAAAACCGCAAGAGAAAGATAGAAAAATTGAGAGAAAAGAGAGAAAAACCGAGGGAGAAAGAGAACACAAGTCGAGTGAAAAACAAATTGTGTTGATGAACAAAAGTAAGGATAAACGTGAAATAATTTTGCTTTTATATAAAAATGTTTATTTATCATCTAACGACTTACCAGGTTTTCTTCCAAGTATTTTTTCTTTTCTTTTGTAGAAAAATAAACATCAAATTTTGGAAGAGTTCTAAAGAGAAATTTCTCTATTGAGGGAGATTGAGAATTAAAAAGATTTCGTATCAAGTATGTTAGTTCCAAGTTGACCGGAAACATCAAATAGGTTTGACTAGTTGGTAAGCCCATATGATTTATATATTGTACCTATTATATGTATAAGGTTGATAAATAATATGTCGAAATATTTTATTGAAAAATTTGTCATCGATTACTTTGCACACAACTTGGTTTATGAAAAAAATTTGGATACACATTTTGAGAGCTTCAAATCGGATTTTACTGTTTTAAAAGATTTTAATTATATTAAATATTATTCACTATTTGATATTATTGATAATTTTAATCCATTAAATTTATTAATTTTTTTACTAATAAGTTTGCTTTTGTGTATAAAAGTAAAAAGGATAAATTTATTAAGAAATTGTATGCAATGGTAAGATGTAATTTTAAAACCGAAGATTGGTTTTTACTACATCTACAAAAAGAAAGATTTTCGAACAAACAAAAAAACAAGTTACAACGTTAAGAAGATGGACCTTTCCAAGTTGTAGAGTGCATCAATGATATCGTTTACAAAATCGATCTACTGAACGAATACGGTAATCTAAGCATATCTTTTAACTTGTTCTTATATGATGCTGGAGATTTGAGGACGAATCTTTTTTAAAGGGGAGGGAATGATGTGAACCAATAATCGATAAATCTCAAAGTCAAGTACCATGATCTATATAAGATAAGGAATGTCATAACCCAAAAATCCACAGGTTCTTGGTACGCTCATTATTATTACATACTATGACATCCAGAAATTCAATGTGAACTCACTCAATTTAACTCTACTTTCATTTTCAAATCATATTTAAAATAACATTTGTAAGTATAAAATTTTTTGACTTTATTCGAAAATGACTCGTGCCCTGAATAGGGAATACATAAATTCTCAATATAAAATACGCAACGGAAAATAACAATTTAAAGGAGTTCTTTTTTTTTAAATAAGACGACAAGACTTAAAATTCTGGGAAAGAGTCTGACACACGCCCTCCCCCTCCCCCACACCACTCGGGTTCGGTGCTACGTCCCCGAGGCCCGCGCCGCGCCCCCTAGCACGCGCTCGCGACCTGGCGCTGTGTACCCTGGACTCGACACCCTGCGTGCGTACTCAAAAAGGCGCCGCATGCCCGGCGCAGCACCTCGTGCCATCGACACTATGCTGCTCGCCTCGCACGTGCCCGCTCGACCCAGTGCACCCTGCGCACGCCTCCCGCGCTACACGCGCCTACACCTCAGCACCACGCGCACACCCTTCCAGTGCCACACACGCACACCCTTTCAACGCCACTAGATCACGCCCACGGCTTTAGCGCTGCGTGCTCTACCTTCGCGTCACACATCCGCGCCCGTACCCATTCTCGGCACCGCACAACCCGTGCACCCTTGTAGTGCCGCATGCCCCGCGTGCCTTGCTGCCATGATGCGTTCTCTGCAAACGCCCTTGACCGGGTCAGCACGCCCCTCGGGCGCGACCAGCTCGCCGGCGCGCCCTACGCTCTCGATTCCACTACTCGATACTCCACCTTTCTCCCAAAACTTTGGCAGAGTAACACCTGTACTTATTGACCCCAACCTGCAACCAATACACCATATAATCCTCAAAGTACATTAACCAAATTCATCCAAAAGTCACCGACGTAAAAATAGAGTGGAAGAAAATAAATATAACAACTATCGATGAAGAAAATCCACAGTATAGAGCAACACAATGCTCAAACATAATATATACACGTGTCCTCAAAACTATCCTAACATAGGATAAATCCACATCTATACACTATACGTCATATAAATCAAATCGTCCCCAAAATATATCAAGAAAACAAAACCCCGAACACCTCACCCAAAACTCACCACCTCCACGGGTCGGGTCGCCCTAACAGTCTCCAATCCGGTGCCTCGGTAACATGTCGCCAACCGTCCTACGACTCAGGACTAGGCTCTCAGGGCTCACCAGTGACAATGTCTGCACCTACACCATTGAACATACATCATAAGCATAACGCTCGGTAAGTAATGCAATCCTATCACATACGGTCTTTACTCTTACAATCATGTTATCGTTATCTGTGATGTAGTGCAGCCGCACCAGGGTGAGAATGAATCTAGCGCCACACTACACCCTGACACGTCGCCACCATCCCGGACTCCCCAGCAACGATGCCTTTAAGCTACACACCCACATCACCACACATTAACCACACAAGGGGGAGAGTGAACCTCGCGCTACGCTACACCCTGATGCGTCGCCCCCATCTCGGTCTCCCTAGCAACGAGGCCACAGTTGCCACACACGCCCACATCCGCATCAGTCACGTTAGAGTGAGTATGAACCTTGCGCCATACTACACCCCAACACATTGCTAACGTGCTGGTCTCCCCAGTAACAAGGTCAAAGCTGCCCACATATGCGTCATCCTCACAATCACATATCACAACACTCCACAATTCAAAAACCATGGTCAAATTTGTTTTCGTACAACTTTTCAAAAAACATGATGCATGACAAAAGTAAACACACATATCAACATGCAACAAATCATATCGTTCCATAGTATCGGCCCACCTTGGCAAAGTACATGCATGCACTACTTATCTGGCGTGCTAAGCTCACTCGACGCATAATTTTGCCAAAAAATATACCTCAACCTAAAAAAAAAAACAAAATCCATCAAAACTCATCTCAAAATTGATCTTACACACTAAAACCATCAACACTAAGATCATGTGCAACAATTTCACCAAATACTAAGCTAACTTGGCTCAAAACTCAACTTAACCTTCCGACGTGTATTACGTTTGCGTCGGTAATCAGAATCGAACGATTTCGGCAACTAAATGCCCCTCTAATAACCTAGTTTAACATATTAAAAGGGATTTTAAAACGATAAACCGAAACCAATCCAAAAACACTAAAACATATTCTGTTTTCAAAACTCAAAAGTCCACATTCTCGGTTTAAACTCCAATTCACCAATTTCCTTCACCATTAAATTACATTTGCTCCATTTATACTCAATCTAATGAAATTTGAGATTTTCAAACCCGAGAATCTGAGGTGCCTGAAGGAAAACCCCCCTCAGTTTTCATCCAATTCTCCCACCCCCTCGGCTTTCAACTTTTGCATGTAATCCCCTCAACGCTCCGACCACAATTCGATCATCTATCCACGACCTGACACACATACACACATTCACATATAGAGCTAAAAGCCGTACTAACCAAGCTGAACCCCTCGGTTTTTCTTCCTCCCCCTCGGACGTTTACTGTTCATCCAATAAACACACACATTCTCACTTCCAATTCACTCAAATATTTCAGCCAAGTCCACAGAAAATTAAAGGAAACCGAGTGCTAAGCTCCGCCAAACCAAAAAAATTGAAACAGCGCTCACCTTCGGTTTTGAGCTCAAGAAGACCAAACCACACCCAAGACCTTGCCTCGTCGGAACTGTCTAGCATGCCGGCACTAAACTCTTCCTCGTCGATCGTTGGTGATCGGCAACTCGGGGTTTGGTTTTCTCCTCATGGGCGATCGGTGATCAACAACCGAATGGCTTCTCTTCGAAGCCATTCGGTTCTTTTATATATATTTAAAATTAATTTAATTAATTTTCTTTTTACATAACTAATTACCTAATTGCCCTTCTGTGTTTTCGTTTCTCCGAACCTCCGTTTCTTCGCGTACTCACGACTTCAAAATTCACAAATTCTTCTACGAATTAAATTTCAAGTTTCATAAATTAAACTTCCCACTAAAAACTTCCCAAAAATTTTAATGGAAAAATAATTTAAATTTTGAAAATTTTTTGGGTTATTATAAAGAAGGTCCAATAAACAAAGCTTTGCATGGTTTAGTAGGGAAAAACCGAGAAAAAGTGTCATCACAACATAAGCAAAATACTATGAAAAAGAAGAGCTACGAGGCATGAAGTTGGGTGCAACAAATACCAAAGGTAAAGATTCACGTAAACTATAAAGAGATAAAGATTCATGTGGGTTGGAAATAGATAAAAATTAACATGGGTTGCTTGATGATGTGATCTAAGTTAAGGCCGAGTTAAAATGTAACACCCTGAAATTTTTCGTTAAAATGATTTTCGGATTTACGTATCGGTAGACGGCGGAGTTTTACTCGGAATCAAGAGACGAAAATTTATACTGTTAAGTAAAAGATTATTTTGAAGCTAATGGAAAAGAGAAAATTCTAAAATTCTAAACGAAAGCGAAGTGATTGACCGTTTAATAAAAAAATTAGAGGTTGAGGGCGATTTAGTAATTAAGTTTATTATTATTATTATTATTATTATTATTTATATTATATAAAAAAAAAACTCCTTCGGCTAGCAGCTCACCCCCTCCCCGTAGCCTCCCTCCCTCCCTCCTTCCCCCTCCCTGTTTTTTTTTTTTCTCTCCCGCGTGAATGCTCTCTGTTCTTCTTTTTTTTTTTTTTTCTTTTCCCTCCATTCTCTTCTTTCTTCCTCCCCCCTTAGGCCACACTTCTCATCTCCCTCTCCATTCTTCATTTTTTTTCTCCTCCCTCTCCATCACGGGCAGCAATCATTTCTTTTCCCCTCCGATTCTTCGCTCTCTTTTGGACATCCAAGGTTAGATTTATGTTGCCATTCTTGATGGGTTTCTTTTGCTGGATTTTTCTCTCTTGTTGGATGTTTAATCATGCTATATTACCATAATGATGAATATTGTGGAAAGAAATTGATGATTTGTTTAGATTGGGAGAATCTGAAATTTAGGGCTAAATCCTATGCTGTTTCGGTTTTGGAAATTTCGGCTGAGCTATTGATGTTGTTTTAATAAATGAATACAACCATTAGAAACTAGACATCCTAAGGTTTAAATTGGCTGTTGAATCGTTGAAATCGGTTAAGGATTGAATGAGTTATGAATTTTAGAAGTTATTATGCAAAAACTGGAAAATTTCAACGGGCAGTTCGGTTTTGATGTTTCGGCCATCGATTATGCTTTGATTTTGGAAAATGGATTTCACCAGCATAACCTAGACCTTATAAGGTTTCCAAAACATGTCGAATCATCGAATTCGGCCAAATATACGATTTGATATGAATTTTCAAAGTTGAATAAAAAACTGTGAAACGATTTCCAGGCGGATTCGGTTTTTGATTTTCTGCTATTAATTGAGTTTGATTTTTGACAAATGGATTTCACCATGTTGAAATAGACTTATTTAGAAGCCCTTATCATTTTAAATCATTGAATTTGGACTTATATTCAATTTGTTGTGAATTTTTGAAGTTGGACAAGATTTATGACAAATTTCGAAAGTTGAGTTGTGATGGTTTAAATTTTAATTCCTTGATATTGAGTTATTTGGTTGAAATTGATTGAAGTGTTAAATTGTTAGGGTGGTTGATTGAGGTTGTGTGGATGATAACCTACCCTTGGGATAATTATTTGAATTGGACTTCAATTTTTAGATTGTGCATTATAGAATGATGGGTGTTTGGAGATAGGGGTTATATGCACATGTTTTGAGTTCTATTATGTTTGGATATTGGATATTAGATGGTGTTCATGCTGGTTGATGGATGTTAAGAGAATAGGTTAGCTTAGTTGTTGATTTGGAAGTTAAGTGCATAGAGTTACACTTGATGATTTTGTGGTTGTTTATTTAGTGTTTAAAAATAGAAATTTGTGGATTTGGTTATATGTGGTGGTTGTGAATTATAATTGTAAATCGTGAATGATAACTTATAACTTTATGTTTTAGAATTTCAGGAAAACAGAATCGATCGGGTTGGATCGAATAGTTAAGGACGCCAGGTAAGTAGTGCATGCATGTGTTTTGCCCAAGTGGGGCTACACTGTAGAACTTTAGGGTTTATGTGATTGATTGTGGTGTGCGTGCGTATTGTTTGACATGCATCATTTTTTTTTTTTTAAAAAAAACGGGAACGAAAAGGATTTTTTAGCATGTTTTGATGTATGAGATGAGACGTGTGCCGGTGGTACCGCGGATCCCGCTAGTGTGCGGGCCGGTGCTTCACCAGTCGCGGATCCTACTCGAGGGGTGGGCCGGTTGGGCCGTCATGCGGCGTAAATGTGTTGACGGTGAGGATATGGGCAGTGGTACCGCGGATCCTACTAGTGTGTGGGCCGGTGCAACACCAGTCGCGGATCCTACTCGAGGGGTGGGCCGGCTGGGCTGTCGCGAAACGTGTGTGTGTGGCAACTGTGGCCCCGTGCTGGGGAGGCTGGGACGGGGGCGACGTGTCAGGATGTAGAGTGGCGCGAGGTACACCCTTACCCTGATGTGGTTGTCGTGTGGTGATGCGTGGGTGTAGCTTGTGGGCCTCGTTGCTGGGGAGTCCGGGACGGTGGCGACGTGTCAGGGTGTAGGGTGGCGTGAGGTTCCTCCTTACCCTGGTGCGGCTGCACTACGCGTCACAGATGTGACAACATGAGTGTGAGTGTAGAGACTGCATGTGATAGGATTGCATTGTCGGCTTTTACTTTCATATCGCATTACTTACTGAGCGTTAGGCTTATGTTGTGTGTTCTGTGGTGTAGGTGCTGACGATACTGCTGGTGAGCCTCGAGAGCCTAGTCCAGAGGCGTAGGATGGTTGGCGGCATGCACCCGAGGCACCGGATG
>CM039517.1:17137065-17182242 GCA_022433055.1 Begonia peltatifolia | reverse complement strand
ATTTGAGGACGAATCTTTTTTAAAGGGGAGGGAATGATGTGAACCAAGAATCGATAAATCTCAAAGTCAAGTACCATGATCTATATAAGATAAGGAATGTCACAACCCAAAAATCCACAGGTTCTTGGTACGCTCACTATTATTACATACTATGACATCCAGAAATTCAATGTGAACTCACTCAATTTAACTCTACTTTCATTTTCAAATCATATTTAAAATAACAATTGTAAGTATAAAATTTTTTGACTTTATTCGAAAATGACTCGTGCCCTGAATAGGGAATACAGAAATTCTCAATATAAAATACGCAACGGAAAATAACAATTTAAAGGAGTTCTTTTTTTTTAAATAAGACGACAAGACTTGAAATTCTGGGAAAGAGTCTAACACACGCCCTCCCCCTCCCCCACACCACTCGGGTTTGGTGCTACGTCCCCGAGGCCCGCGCCGCGCCCCCCAGCACGCGCTCGCGACCTGGCGCTGTGTACCCTGGACTCGACACCCTGCGTACGCACTCAAAAAGGCGCCGCATGCCCCGCACAGCACCGCGTCCCATCGCCACTATGCTGCTCGCCTCGCACATGCCCACTTGACCCAGCGCACCCTGCGCACGCCTCCCGCGCACCACGCGCCTACACCTCAGCACCACGCGCACGCCCTTCCAGTGTCGCACACGCACACCCTTTCGACGCCACTAGATCACGCCCACGGCTTTAGCGCTGCGTGCTCTACCTTCGCGTCACACGTCCACGCCCGTACCCACTCTCGGCACCGCACAACCCGCGCACCCTTGTAATGCCGCATGCCACGCGTGCCTTGCTGCCATGATGCGTTCTCTGCAAACGCCCTTGACCGGGTCAGCACGCCCCTCACGCGCGACTAGCTCGCCGCAAGCCCTACGCTCTCGATTCCACTACTCGATACTCCACCTTTCTCCCAAAAATTTGACAGAGCAACACCTGTACTTATTGACGCCAACCTGCAACCAATACACCATATAATCCTCAAAGTACATTAACCAAATTCATCCAAAAGTCACCGAAGTAAAAATAGAGTGGAAGAAAATAAATATAACAACTATCGATGAAGAAAATCCACAGTATAGAGCAACACAATGCTCAAACATAATATATACATGTGTCCTCAAAACTATCCTAACATAGGATAAATCCACATCTATACACTATACGTCATATAAATTGAATCGTCCCCAAAATATATCAAGAAAACAAAACCCCGAACACCTCACCCAAAACTCACCACCTCCACGGGTCGGGTCGCCCTAACAGTCCCTAATTCGGTGCCTCGGTAACATGTCGCCAACCGTCCTACGCCTCAAGACTAGGCTCTCAGGGCTCACCAGTGACAATGTCTGCACGTACACCATTGAACATACATCATAAGCATAACGCTCGGTAAGTAATGCAATCCTATCACATACGGTCTTTACTCTTACAATCATGTCATCGTTATCTGTGATGTAGTGCAGCCGCACCAGGGTGAGAATGAATCTAGTGCCACACTACACCCTGACACGTCGCCACCATCCCGGACTACCCAGCAACGATGCCCATAAGCTACACACCCACATCACCACACATTAACCACACAAGAGGGAGAGTGAACCTCGCGCTACGCTACACCCTGATGCGTCGCCCCCATCCTGGTCTCCCTAACAACGAGGCCACAGTTGCCACACACGCCCACATCCGCATCAGCCACGTTAGAGTGAGTATGAACCTCGCGCCACATTACACCCCAACACATCGCTAACGTCCTGGTCTCCCCAGTAACAAGGCCAAAGCTGCCCACATATGCGTCATCCTCACAATCACATATCATAACACTCCACAATTCAAAAACCATGCTCAAATTTGTTTTCGTACAACTTTTCAAAAAACATGATGCATGACAAAAGTAAACACACATATCAACATGCAACAAATCATATCGTTCCATAGTATAGGCCCACTTTGGCAAAGTACTTGCATGCACTACTTATCTGGCGTGCTAAGCTCACTCGGCGCATAATTTTGCCAAAAAAAATACCTCAACCTAAAAAAAATACAAAATCCGTCAAAACTCATCTCAAAATTGATCTTACACACTAAAACCATCAACACTAAGATCATGTGCAACAATTTCACCAAAAATGCTTACTAAGCTAACTTGGCTCAAAACTCAACTTAACCTTCCGACGCGCATTACGTTTGCGTCGGTAATCAGAATCGAACGATTTTGGCAACTAAATGCCCCTCTAATAACCTAGTTTAACATATTAAAAGGGATTTTAAAACGATAAACCGAAACCAATCCAAAAACACTAAAACATATTCTGTTTTCAAAACTCAAAAGTCCACATTCTCGGTTTAAACTCCAATTCACCAATTTCCTTCACCATTAAATTACATTTGCTCCATTTATACTCAATCTAATGAAATTTGAGATTTTCAAACCCGAGAATCTGAGGTGCCTGAAGGAAAACCCCCTTCAGTTTTCATCCAATTCTCCCACCCCCTCGGCTTTCAACTTTTGCATGTAATCCCCTCACGCTCCGACCACAATTCGATCATCTATCAACGTCCTAACACACATACACACATTCACATATAGAGCTAAAAGCCGTACTAACCAAGCTCAACCCCTCGGTTTTTCTTCCTCCCCCTCGGACGTTTACTGTCCATCCAATAAACACACACATTCTCACTTCCAATTCACTCAAATATTTCAGCCAAGTCCACAGAAAATTGAAGGAAACCGAGTGCTAAGCTCCGCCAAACCAAAAAAATTGAAACAGCGCTCACCTTCGGTTTTGAGCTCAAGAAGACCAAACCACACCCAAGCCCTTGCCTCGTCGGAACTGTCTAGCATGCTGGCACTAAACTCTTCCTCGTCGGTCGTTGGTGATTGGCAACTCGGGGCTTGGTTTTCTCCTCATGGGCGCTCGGTGATCAACAGCCGAATGGCTTCTCTTCGAAGCCATTCGGTTCTTTTATATATGTTTAAAATTAATTTAATTAATTTTCTTTTTACATAACTAATTACCTAATTGCCCTTCTGTGTTTTCGTTTCTCCGAACCTCGGTTTCTTCGCGTACTCACGACTTCAAAATTCACAAATTCTTCTACGAATTAAATTTCAAGTTTCATAAAATAAACTTCCCACTAAAAACTTCCCAAAAATTTTAACGGAAAAATAATTTAAATTCTGAAAATTTTTTGGGTTATTATAAAGAAGGTCCAATAAACAAAGCTTCACATGGTTTAGTAGTGGAAAACCGAGAAAAAGTGTCATCACAACATAAGCAAAATACTATGAAAAAGAAGAGCTACGAGGCATGAAGTTGGGTGCAACAAATACCAAAGGTAAAGATTCACGTAAACTATAAAGAGATAAAGATTCATGTGGGTTGGAAACAGATAAAAATTCACATGGGTTGCTTGATGATGTGATCTAAGTTAAGGCCGAGTTAAAACCTAAGAGACTTAAAAGATTCTTAGAATATCTTTTGAACATAGGGTGCAGTGCATATGCAAGAATTAAAAGACCCACATGTGTATATAAGAATTAAAAAATACATGTGTCATACACATGCCCATGTAGGATTTAAAAAGGACATGCGCTAAGTACATGCACAAGCAGATGCAAGTACATGCCAATCTCATAGAAAAGATGTTATCTCAACGAATCTACTCAAATAAATTCAATGATGTTTGAACGGAGTTTAAACTTGAGATGACATTCGATCATGCAAAGGATCCTTATCCCATGATTTCATTAGTTATTTTATCTTTATTTTGCTTTTTTATTATAGTATTTAATTTGATTTTAACGTGTAGGCTATTTAATGACCAAACACTTTCGATTCAATAAAACAAGTTTAAATTAAAAAATTGAGTTTGTTTTAGAGAGGAATTCTCTTTGTTTCTTTGCGAAAAATAATGATCTTCTTCAAGTCCCGCTGAAAAATCTCGTTTGAAAGCCTTGGTTCTTACCAACGAGTTTTGTTTGAGTCAAACTTCTATTTTGACAGCTTCGATTCAGCCTGTAATAATCCAGAAATTTTCATAATTTAAATTATTTTTCTAGTTAAAAATTTTTGGGGAAAGTTTTAGCGGGAAATTTATTTTATAAAACTTATAATTTAATTCATAGAAGAAATTTCAAATTTTAAAGTCGGGAGTATGCGAATTTAACGAAGTTTTGGACGGTTCAAACACGTGAGGGTGTTTTGGTAAATTTTAATTATTTAAATTAATTTAGTTTTTTTTCTTTTTTTTTAAAACAACTGAATGGCTTCAAAGTGAAGCCATTCGACTGCTTAACACTGAGAGGACGAGAAAGAGAGACTGAGATGGAGAACGGGAACCGGAGAGGGGGTGCCGACGATCAACTGCCGAGCGTGAGAAGCCAGCTGGTGGCTTGATTTCTCCGTGCCAAAAATTTGACCAAAAAACAGGTAGCCTTCCCCTGTTTTCCTCTCTCTTTTGGCGACCGATTGTGATCGGTATGCTTTGAGCTAGACTTCCGAAGTTTGAGCGTGTAAATAGAACGTTTAGAAGGGGCTTCAACGGTGTTTAACCATTGATTTAACGAGTGCTCGGGTTGGGAGGAAAACACGAAACTGTTGATTGTACGGTTTGGATTTTCGGTGTTTGAAATCTCTGGTTTTGTTCAGATTATGCTTAATTGATTGGAATGTGCCTGTTTAGTGAAAAAATTTGTGGAAATCGGGTTGAAGTTGAAATTTGAATTTTTTTGCTGTAAAAACTGGTTTTGCTATTGGGGGTTTCAGCGTAGCTACTGTTACTTGTTTTAAATTCTGTTTTGTATGTTAAATTAGGTTGTTAGTGGAGCATTTGGCCCATTAAATCGTTCGATTTTGATATCCGACGCAAAAGTTATATGCGTCAGAAGTTTACGTCAAGTTTTAGACCGAGTCAAATTATTGAGCATTTTTAGTGGAATCGTGACGTGTGATATTAACGTTGCTAATTTTAGTGCGTAATACGAGTTTTGAGTGAATTTTGTTGAAAAACCAAAAATGTGAAATTTTTGGGTGAAGGGCAGATTTGGTTTTGGTATTTTTTCACCTAGCTGCGGTTTATTACTTTAAAATCTGTTTTGGTATGTTAAAGTAGGTCCTTAAGGGAGCGTTTAGGCTCTTAAATCACTCGATTTCTATGACGGAAGCAAAAGTTATGCGCGTTCGAAGTTTAGGCTAGTTTTCGACCAAACTGAATTAGTGACATGTTTTAGTTGGAATTTCATGGTTTTAGTTAAGGAATGTGATTTTTAGCGTATTTAGTGAATTTTGATGCGAAGATTGATAAGCGATTATTTATGTTTTAAGTTGAGGCGTTTTTGGCAAGGCTGTGCATCAAGTAAGCTTAGGACACCAGGTAATTAATGCATGTATGCATTTTGCCCAGGTGGGCCTACACCATGGAATATTAGTACTTATGTTGTTTGTTTATGATGTGCGTGCGTATTGTTTGACATGCATCATGTTTTAAAAAGAGAACGAAAACGATTTTGAGCATATTTTGAGTAAGTGTTGAGACGTGTGACGGTGGTATCGCGGATCCTATTAGTGTGTGGGCCGGTGCGTAACCAACTGCAAATTTTGCTCGAGCAGTGGGCCGGCTGGGCCATCACGTAACGTGTATGTGTCGGCAGTGAGAATGATGGATAGTCCTACCGCGGATCCTGCTAGTGTGTGGGCTGGTGCAACACTAGTCGCACCACTAGAGGAATGGCCAGCTGCACTGTCGCGAAATGTGTGTGTATGGCAACTATGGCCCCGTTGCTGAGGAGGCCGGGACGGAGGCAACGTGTCACGATGTAGTGTGGCGCAAGATTCACCCTCACCCTGACGCGGTTGCTGTGTGGTATTGCGTGTGTGTAGCTTGTGGGCCTCGTTGCTGGAGAGTCCGGGACGATGACAACGTGTCAGGGTGTAGGGTGGCGCTAGGTTCATTTTCACCCATGTGCGACTGTACTACGCATCACAAATGTGACAACATGAGTGCGAGTGTAGAGATTGCATGTGATAGAATTGCATTGAGCGTGAGGCTTATAATATATGTTCTATGGTGTAGTTGCAGACATTTTTGCTGGTGAGCCCCAAGACCCTAGTCTTGAGGCGTAGTACGGTTGGCGGCCTGCGACCGAGGTACCGATCGACGGATTGTTATGGCGACCCGACCCGTGGAGATGGTAGGTGGTGGTGAGATTTGCTCGGTTTGTTTGCTTTGTGTCAGGATATTTATGTGGTCGAATGAGTTCGTATAGTCGTCGATTGTACAGGATTGTATAGAGTGTTTGTGGTGTTTTGGAGACATGTGTGTACTTTTATATATTCGATTATGTCATTGCTCTATACTGTGAACTTTTTTCATTCGTAGTTGATGGATTTCGTTGTCTTTAAACATCGATTTTTGTTGTGGATACTATTAGAAATTTTCTGTTGAACTGTGTGCAGGGTTATAGTTTTTGGGATAGCCAGTTTTTAGGCGTTACTTTACCGAAATTTTGGGAGAAAGGCCTGGGAGTCGAGGGGGTACGAAATAGGTCGGGGTGTGTGCGGTGAGGCGCGAAGGGAGTGGCGGTGTGCGCAGTATTGTGGCGTGACCGCAGGCACGTGGGGCACGCGGCCTTGTGAGTGCACGCGGGTCGTGCGGCGTCGGGTGAGGGCGTGCATACGGCCGTGCTGCACGGAGGCAATACGCGTGGGGCACGTGGCTCTGTGGGCGTATGCGTGACGCGGCGATGTCGAGTTAGCGTGCGCGGAGTCAGAAGGGCGCCGAAGTAAGCACGCAGGGCCCGTGGCGCCAGGTTGCGTGCTTGCGCACGCGCAGCGCTTAGTGCAAGACCATGGGAGCGCGACACGAAGCCCTGGCGCGCGGCGCCATTACTCGGGCGTGAGGGACCGAGTCGAGTAGCCGCGAGGCGTGTGTTGAATTCCTTTCTAAAATTTCAAGTTTTGTCGTATTATTTTGAAATTCCTTTAAATTGTCATTTTTCACTGCATATTTTATATTGAGAATTTCATGTTACATCTTCGAGGGGCTAGTCGTTTTCGAATCGAGTCAAAAAATTTTTATACTTACAAATGTTCTTTTGAATATGATTTGAAAATAAAAGTGGTATTATATTAAATGCGTTCGCGTCGAGTCTCTGTATGTCATGATGTGTAGACGTAGTGAGCACACTGGGAACGTGTGGGTTCTCGGGGTGTTACACAGCCAAGAGGTGTGGCTCTTGATATCTAACACCCGAAAGTTTATCGTACACTTTAAATTTTCAACATTTAATAATTTAGACTATTTGTAATAACCCAGAAATTTCTGGAATTTGAATTTTTTTTTCCGTTAAGATTTTTGGGAAGATTTTTAGCGGGAAATTTGTTTTATGAAATTTTGAATTTAATTCGTAGAAGAAATTGTGAATTTTGAAGTCGGGATACGCGAATTTGATGGAAACATGAAGGTTCAAAACACATTAGGGCATTTTGGTAATTTGAATTAATAAAAACAAATAAATAAATAAAATGAAAACCAGAATGGCTTCACGAGGAAGCCATTTTGACTTTTTTCTTCTTCGGTTGTTCGCCCGCGACGAAGAACTGAGGACCCGAGCGATCAATCAACGGTCGACGACCGTGCGAAGGGAACCGACTATGCGGAACAGAGGGTTCCGACAAGCTGAGCACCCGTGGATCGGTTTTTCTGTTGAGAAGGCCGAAAGGGAAATCTCCTTCCCTGTTTCGGTTCTGTTCGGCCGTGGAGTTACCTACTCTTCTTCCATTTTTTTTTGTGAATTTAGCCAAGTGTTAAGTGTGTGTGTGTGTGCGCGTGCGCTTAAGCCGTGCACAGTTAAGGCTGAAGCTCGGTGGGAACCGAGATGGAGTTTTCCTTCGACCACTTCAAATTTCTCAGGTATAAAAACCTAAATTTGATTAGATTAAGCCTGAATGGAGGAAATATGATAGATTGGTTGAGAAATTGGTGAAAATTAGGTTGATGTTGAAATTCAGATTTTTTTTCTGTCTAAAAAGAGGTTCTATTTTTAGGGGTTTCGGCATAGCTTCGATTATTTGTTTTAAATTCTATTTTAGTGGGTTAAATTAGGTTGGTAGAGCAACGTTTGGCTACTGAAATCGTTTGATTTCGATAACCGATGCAAAAGTCATGCACGTCGGAAGGATAAGTCGGGTTTTGAGCCGAGTTGGGTTAGTAAGCATTTTTTATAAAAATTGTGACATGTGATTTTAATGTTGATGATTTTGGTGCGTAAGTGAGTTTTGAGTTAGTTTTGTTGAAAAACTGAAGATGTGAAATTTTTGGGTGAATGGTAGATTCATTTTTTGGTGTTTTTCACCTAGTTGTGGCTTATCGATTTAAAATCCATTTTAGTATATTAAATTAGGTTCCTAAAGGAGCGTTTAACTTATTGAATCGTTCGATTCTGATAACGCACGTAAAAATTATGCGTGTCCGAAGTTTAGGTTGGTTTTCGGTCAAACTGAATTAGTGACCCGTTTTAGTTGGAATATCTTGGATTTAGTTGAAATATGTGATTTTTAGCATGTTTAGAGAATTTTGATGCGAAGATTGATGAGTGATTGTTTATGTATAGGTTGAACAAGATTTTTGTTAAAAACGCACACCGAGAAAGCTTAGTACGCCAGGTAAGTAGTGTATGCATGTGTTTTGTCAAGTTAGGCCTATACCGTGGAACTTTAGGATTTATGTTGTTTGATTGTGATGTGTGTGCGTATTGTTTGACATGCATTACGTTTTAAAAAGGGAACGAAACTAATTTTAAACATGTTTTGAGTAGATGGTGGTGAGATGCGTGGCGGTAGTATCGTGGATCCTGATCGGAGAGTAGACCGGTGCTTAACCAACTGCGAATTGTACTCAGGGAGTGGACCAGTTGGGCTGCCACGTGGCGTGTATGTGTTTAAGATGAGGATGATGGATAGTGGCACTGCGGATCCTGCTCGGTGAGTGGGTCGGTACATCACTAGTAGTGAATTCCACATGGGGAGTGGGCCGGCTGGGATGTCGTGAAATGTGTATCTGTGGCAACTGTGGCCCCGTTGCTGGGGAGTCTGTGACGGTAGTGACGCATCAGGGTGTAGCGTGGCACGAGGTTCACCCTCACCATGGTGTGGTTATTGTGAGGTGGTGCGTGGGTGTGGCTTATGGGCCTCGTTGCTGGGGAGTCCGGTACGTTGGCGACGTGTTAGTGTGTAGCGTGGCGCGAAATTCACTCTCACCCTGGCATGGCTGCACTACGCGTCACAAATTGTGACAACATGAGTGTGAGTATATATACTGCATGTCACAGCATTGTATTATCGGTTTTTACTTTAATATCGCACTACTTACTGAGCGTTAGACTTATAATGTGTGCTCTATGTTGTAGATGCAGATATTGTCGCTGGTGAGCCCTAAGAGCTTAGTCCTGAGGCGTAGGACAGTTGGCGGCGTGTGACTAAGGTACCGGACGGCGGACTGTTAGTGCGACCTGACCTGTGGAGGTGGTGAGTTTTGGGTGACATGTACAGGGTTTTGTTTTCAGGATATATAGTATGTAGAGGTGGATCTATCATGTTGTTGTGATAGTTTTGAGGGTACATGTACATATTATATGATTGAGCATTGTGTTGCTCTGTATTGTAGATTTTCTTCATTGATAGTTGTTAGATTCATTTTCTTCCATTCAATTTTTCCTTTGGTAATTTTCTGGATAAAATTGCATTGATACTTTTGCAATTTTCTGGTGAACTGTATGCAGAATTAGAGTTTTTAGGATAGCTAATTTTTATTTGTTACTCTACCAAATTTTTAGGAGAGAAGTCGGGGAGTCGAGAGGGTACGGAATGGGGGGGGGGCGGGCGCACGGTGAGGCGCAAAACGAGTGGCGGTGCGCGCGGAAGCGTGATGTGACCGCAGGCACATGAGACACGCGGCCCTGCAAGTGCGCGTAGGTCGCGCGGCGTCGGAAGAGAACGTGTGCTCGGATGCGCAGTGTGAAGGGCGTGGGGCACGTGGCGCTGTGGGCGTGCGCGGCGGTGTCGAGTTGGTGCGCGCGGCGCCGGGAGGGCAGGCGCAGCGCCGAAGTAGAGATGTGTGCGTGCGGGGCGCGCGGAGTCGAGTTAGGGCGCGTGATACCATGTCGGGCGCTTGGACGGAGCGCGCGGCGCTGCTGCAATTGTGGTGCGCGTAAGGTGCAGTGGGCACACAGCGACGGACCCGAGAGGCGAGCGAGTATGTGTCGGGCTCCTTCCCAGAATTTCAAGTCTCGTCGTTTTAATTTAAAACTCTTTTAAATTGTCGTTTTCCGCTGCGTATTTTATATTGAGAATTTATATGTTCTCTTTTCGGGACGCGAATCGTTTTTAAATCAAGTTGAAAAAATTTTCTACTCACAAATGATATTTTGAATATGATTTTGAAATAAAAGTGATATTAAATTGAGTGAGTCCAAATCGAGTTAATAAATGTCATAGTGTATAATAGTAGTTAGCGTACCAGAAAACCGTGTGTATACTTGGGGTGTGATACTATTTAATGGATTTGAGAATTTTATATTAGAAGAGATAAATTAAAGGAATAGAGACAAAGGGTTAATTGAAGTTGAAAAGTCAAGAGATGAAAAATAAATGATTATTGGCGTTGAAGGGGAATAAGAAAGGGGGAAATTTATTTTCTAATTGTGGAGAAAGAAAGAATAAATAAAAGAAATGGTGACTTTGTTTACCCTCTCACACATACACACATTTAAGTGGGTTGTTTGATCTTATCCAAGAGAAAAATCTCATTTTGAAAGACATCACCCCACGACTTCTCCCCTCCTTGCTGAAGCTTCTCCTATCACAAAAGTCTCTCTCTCTCCCTTGAAGTTTAAAGGTAAGGTTAAACTAGATAATATTTATGGTAGTCTATTGATTGAAAAGTGAAGGTATAGTGTTTATTATTGAGTGTTTGAACGACTTATGAATTGGGACTTGGAATGCACGAACATAAACTTTCTCTTCTCTCTATTTCCTAACTTAATGGATGTTTAAAGGGGAAATAAGGGTTTTATGGGATGAAATGTATGAAAGTATAAAATGGAAAATGGCTAGTAAAAAGGGAGAATTACAAGACAGTTTTGGATGTCTGTAATTTTGGTTTATTGAGTTGGTTTTATTTGATAAATTGAATTAAGTATGTTAAAGCAGATATTTGATAAATTGAATTGAGTATATTAAAGCAGACTCTGTAAGGAGTCCATAGCCATTGAACTTTTTGAATTCGGGTATGTATAGTAAAAGTTATGAAATTTCAAATTTTAGTCAATTTGGAGGGTATTTAGAATTTAGTTGTGAAATTTGGATGAATGTTGCATTATGGTAATAATGATGGTTTAATTTAATTGTTATAGGTTTGCAACTTTAAAGGAAAGTGATTGATTTCCTCAATTTTGCTCAGGACTCGAGGTAAGTGCATGTTGCATGCGTTTTGACCGATTGGCCTACACCACAAAGAATTAGTACGTTGATGGCTAAACTAATAAAATTGGAAATTTATAGTTTTTTTAGAAATTTGGTTTGGGGTAGAGATTTCTAGAATGACAGTGTAGCGCCCCGAAAATCCACTAGTTTCTGGTTCGCTCTGATAACAACACTGTACCGCCCCAGAGTTATCCCCACACCCGAGTCGCTAACTATACTCTTACACATTAAAATCAAATGAAATTCGTGTAAAATTTAAAACTTTATTCCCCAACTTAAAACAACAGCTTTGAAAATGTTTAAAACTTTAACCAAAATCAGTTTAAATAAAATTTTAAGTTTTTAAAACAATAAAAAGGAATTTTTGGTCGACCACTAAAACTTTCGGTCGACACTTGACTCGTTCTGCACGCAGTGGTCAACACCTATATACAAAGGTCAGCGCCTCATTTGCCTCTGTTTGCACAAGTCGACACCTGGTTACACCGGTCGACACATCAATCTTCTATGTTTGCACCAATCGAACATTACGGTTGACACCTTTATCATTTTTACACTAACCGGTCGACACCTACTTTCATAGGTCGATACCCTAATCCTCTCTGTTTGCACCAGTCGAACCCCGTAGTCGACACTTTTATCATTTTTACACTAACCGATCAACACTTATACACACAGGTCGACACTTGGTTTGGTTTTGTCTATCTAGGTCGAACATCGCGATCGACATTTAGATAGTTCGGTCGACACTTTACTTCAGTAGTGTTAACAGAAAATTTTCCATAAAAAGTAACGGACAAAATTTCAAAACCCAAACCTACACTTCCCACTCAATACCAAAATCCACTATATACATAAAAATGACTACTAAAATTTTGAAATTCATCCATACATCAAAATGACTCAAATCAATTCAAAACGACTGAAATCCGTATATACACCTACTATGGTCAAATGCCCTAACAGCTGGCCGGATCATCCCACGAATGCACTCCTACAACTGCCTCTTAGTACTGGGCATGCTATGAGTACTCACCAACTGTCGCCTCGTCACCTACATCACAGAACTCATCTATTAACGTAATGCTAAGTCAATAATATATATAAAACATAAAAACTGAAAACAATACACATCCTATCATATGCAGTTTTTATAGTTTCGTCTCTACCTTCGTTTACGTCTCTTTCTTACATATTTTTTTATCTTACTACTGGTTTCTTCTTTACGTAGTAGACCAAGGTGACACACCTTACGGTCCACCTCACGGGACAATACCAACCTCAATCTAGTAAAGTGACACAACTCGCAGTCCAACTTACGAGAAAAGGCCACCACATAAAGCAGGAGAACTAGTGACACACCTTGCAGTCTACCTCACGGGACAAGGCCACTCAACTCCACATTCATTATCTTATTACATACCTTTTCATTTCATTCATCACATATCACAACCTACTATTTCATTTCGTAAAAGTATGAAAATTCATTTTTGTTTCGTTCTCATACTTTAAAACCATGACACATAGTCTACTAAAGCATAAAACAAGCATGCATACAGCCTAACGAATTGTGATGTAGGTCCCGAAAGCAAAAGCAACTATATACATTACTTACTTGACGTACTTAGCAAATCGCACGTAATTTCTAACACGTACGCTAAACTGGAAAATCGGAGAACCTATAAAAATCACACATTCTTTAATTCTAACTTTCGTCCAACTCATGAAATTCTAACACGGAACTCATAAACTCGTACAAAATTACAAACTCCTAACTAAACCCGAAATCCGACTCAATTTCTAACCACATTCGAAAATTCATAACTCATCCAATACTCGTCCAATTTTTTTGATTCAAAGTGCTACAGACTCCTTAGTACGTCTAGTTTCGAATGGTCTAATTCATTTCCTAACCCAACACCCATACCTTGCCCAAATTTGGCCGAACAGGAACCGCTCTAAAATCTAAGTTTTTCGGTTATTTAAACGCTTAATTCTTTCCATAAAAACCTATAATCCAATCTTTTCTCAAACTTAAACACTAATGAATGCATAAGAATAAACTATATCCTCAAAATTTCGTACACCTCACTTAGGGTTTACCAAACTACCCAATAACTCTACATAACCTCTCTTTTAACGATCAAAACAGCTAAGGACTAACTATTTAATAAAACTTACCTTAAATTTGAAGATCGAAAGAGTAATAGAGAGGGATCGTCATTCTGCGTCACTAGAAGGGAGAAATGCCAGAAGGGAGGAAAGTTTCGCACGGGGAGGGGAAAAGAAACAAGGAGGGAGGGGGGAGGGTGTTCTGTTCTTCTCTTTTTTTTTTTAAATTTAATAATAATAATAATAATAGTAATAATCCTAATTACTAGAACGCCCTCACCCTTTAATATTTTAACCAAATGATTATTCGGTCCATTTTTTATTGAATTTTTATAAATTTCTCTTGTCCATTACCCTCAAAATACTCTTTTACTTAATAGTATAAATTTTTCGCTCTCGATTCTGACTAACACTCCGCCGTTTAACAATACAAAATTTCAAAAATTATTTTAGCAAAAAATCTGGGTCTTACAAAGAGTTTATTTATAATAGCCTTTATTGTTTATTGATAGATTTATTTATCAGTTTATTTTATGTTATGTTAACATCATTTGAGGATATGTTTGTGACATGTGCATTCATGCATCATAGTTTCCAAAGTTATAGAAAACGATTTTATGCATATATTTTCATTTAAACAAAACAGAAAGAAAACAATAAAGTAAATTACGTAAATAGTTATTATGGGTAGGAACTGAGTTTCGCCGTCCTGCTAGGTGGACCGTTAGGTGTGTCATTCCACTTCCCCTAGATTGGTCTTTTCACTAGGTGGACAATTAGTAGGGTCTTTTCTCTCTAGAGTCATGACCCCAATAACTCATGTTACGCAAGAAAATAAAGAACAGATAACATTGCATGTTTTACGAACAATATAGCATATTCATGAGCATGCATTTTATTTTATTTTACATCATTTGCTGAGCGTTAGACTCATTAGTTTGACTTTGTGCTGTATGGGAAGATATTACAGGTGAAGACATTGAGCCTCAGGATGATTGAGAGTACAGTTCACTGAGAACGTACATGGCATGTGTTTGTAGCTGCTAAGGGCGATTTTGATCTGTGAGCTATTCCATATGGTCTTGATACGAACTATGTATATAAGTATATAGTTTTAAACATTTTGACTAAAGAATTTGTTAGTTGAAATGTTTTATTCGAACTTATGGCAAACTGATTGTATCTCACGTTGAAGAGGGAATTTGTCTTTCCGGAAGCAAATTTATGTAACCAATTGTTTTGTGCATTTTTGGTTTATGGCAAACATTGACCTTTATATTATAATTTTGGCAAATATTAGCCTTTATATTTTGGCATGCATGCATGATTAGTTGGTTAGGATAGCATGATGGCTTTTGGTTGGACGCTCACAAGGGGCGTCATTAGCGCACTGATTGAAGAAACAATCAGTTTTCCTTATAATCAGATATGCGTGCGTAAGATAAGAGAGCTTGATGACGATTGGGCGCCCAAAGAGGAAGGGGAGCAACACACACGAGGCTAAGGGCCCAAACCAATGAAGGTCGAAAAAAGGAGAAGTGAGGATTAGCACACAAATGATGGACACCAACCCAATATTAGTCTAGGAAGAGCTAGCCCAACCATAGCTGAGGAAATGTTCCAAATAACCCTCCCATATTTTGATTTACCACCAAGCATTTCAAATTGAATCAGCTAACTCTCACTCCACAAGGATCAAGGTCCATTCCCATGCAAGGGACATAATTTCCTTACATGGAATTCATCCTAGCTGTTGATGAAAGAAGGAGCCACGCATGCACAACCAAGATGAAACTACAACGACTAATTGCACACCCCATTTTGGCTGAAACCCATGGCCATCTTTTAGGCCATATTTAAGCTTCACTTTGCATTGTAACATTCAGTTTTAATGGAATAAAAATTAGCTTATTTTCTCTCAGGAATAGAAGGAACGTTTGGCTTTCCAAGGTAAGGCCTCAGTGTGAAAAGGTGGGAAAACAGACCTTATGTTGTTGTATTCTTTCTTAGAAGATTACATTAACCAAAGGTACTATAAGTTGCCAAAGAGACCAGCCACGGGTTTCTTTGCATAACTTTTTCATTTCCACATATTTTTAAACAAAATTTACTAGGTTTATTCATCACTCATTAGGTAAGAATCCCTAAAACTTTTGTTGCATTTAGAGCTCATTTGCTTATATCTTGCTTACTGTATTTGGGCTATTCTTGGGTTGAGTCGAGAATACCAATCTTTTGGTTTGATCTGTGTATTAACTCTAGTTTTGCATAGCCAAACCGTGTCACTAGGGTTTTGGACTTCAAAAGAGAGAGAGAATGGCCAAAGAACCATTGGATTGGATCTTAGCCATATGTGCGTGTGCGCTTACGTGCTTTGGCCACTGGAGTCCATGTCCTGCATCGAAAGCCCCTCGTCGTTTGCTCAGCCACGCAACCCATTGTTGTGCGCACTAACTGCAAATTGGAGCACTGGCTAGGTCAGCTTCCCGTGATTATTCAGTCTTCTGTGATTACGTGCCACCAGTGCTTTCATGTGCTGGCCAGCTCATTCATTCGTGTGCACGCCATCAGCAATCTCCTGTATGGCCATGTCATCCATCCGTGCATGCATCGTCGATTGTCTACCTCTTCATTCGTGCGCGCCAACAATCCGCTAAATCTTCCTCTCATGTGCGTCCTTCTGGCCCCTTGGTGATTTGCTATTCATTCCTTTCTCGCGCCATTCACCTTTCGTGTGCGATACTTCCGGTTCTGCGTCTGACACCACGTTGTGAGTGCTAAATTGAAGTCCCCATCTAGCTTAACACTAACCATGCATGCATAATAAAAGCTTAAGTTTGTCAAAAGAAAATACAAGAAAAGGCTAATGTTTGCCACAACAAAAAAAATAATATATAATTTATTACGTGAATTTGTCTTCAGAAAGAAAAATTCCCTCTTCATTGTGAGATGATCCTGGAAGTGGTTCCTAAGATAGAACATGTGTTGGGTTATCCATATCTTGAAAATTTTGCTCCCACTCCACGCCATCAAAAAGATCTTCACCTGCATTAATAGAAAACTTGTGAGTCAAAAGATTAATTAGTGATTGTACCTTGGTTTGAGATCGCATGATAGGTCTCTAAGGCGTATTATCTTTTCCAGGTGAGTGAAGATTTGACCTCAAATCCAGGGGTTCGTCCTTCTCAAGGTTGTCTTCTCCTTCAATAAATGGTGCGATACCTTGCATGTTGAAAGTGACTGACACCCCATAGTCTCCCGATAATTCTAACTTATAAGCATTGTTGTTAATGTGCTCTAGAATGTTGAAGGGTCCATCAACTTGTGGAAGGCGTTTGGATCGCTGTTGCTTAGGAAAATGTTCCTTCTCCAAGTGGAGCCATACTAAGTTGCCTTTGTTGAATACACTTCCTTATGACTTTTGTTTACCTATCTTGCATACTTTTCATTTGCCTTTGTGTGGTCTTCCAAACTATCTCGTGCAATTCTTTGACTTATGTTGCCTTGTTAGCTCCTATGGGGTTTGCAAGATCTTTAACAGGTATTGGCAAGAGATCTAATGGCGTGAGATGGTTGAAACCATAGATTACTTCAAATGGTGTTTGTTGGGTGGAAGAGTGGACACTCCTGTTATAGGCAAATTCCAAACATAGGAGTTGGACATCCCAATCTGTTAGCTTCTTTCCAACAATGCTTCTTATAAGAGTTCCTAGAGTTCGATTGTCCACTTCAGTTTGACTGTTTGTTTGCGGTTGAAAAGATGTACTAAGTTGAAGTTTCGTCCCAATCTTCTTCCATAATGTCTTCCAGAATGCGCTCAGGAACTTAGTGTCTATATCTAACACTATAGACTGTGAAACTCCATGCAGTTTGACTATTTCCTTAAAGAAGAGATTAGTAGTGTTGACGAAGCTATCAGTTTTAGCACATCCAATGAAATGTATCATCTTGGAGAAACAATCCACGACTACCATAATGGAATCCTTAGCTCGGGCTATTCGTGGGAGTCCTAGAACGAAATCCATGAAAATTTCTACACACATGTGGGTTGGTACTAGAAGAGGTAGGTATAATCCTTGAGGCAGGACTCTGTTGTTTGCCCTTTTACAAACAATATATTGCTCAATAACTCGATGTACATCTCGCAAAAGGTGGGGCCAGAAGAAATGTTCTTTGAGCATATCTAGGGTATTGTTTTTCCCTAAAATAGCTAGACAATCCCCCACTATGAGCTTCCTTTACTAAACACTTCCTTAAACCTCCATAAGGAACACACAATTTTCATGCCTTAAATAAATACTCATCTACGATTTGGTAATCTCCTTCAGCTTTGTTTTGACACTTAAGGTAATATGAACCAAAGTCTGATTCTAACCCAGAGCTATTCTTATTCCAATCAAACCCAAAGAACCTAGTTCCTAATTCAGTTAAAAGAATCTGTCTTCTAGATAGTGCGTTAGCTACCACATTGGTCTCTCCTTTCTTATTTTTGAGGGTATAAGGGTTTCTCTCGAGAAACTCTATCCATTTGGTGTGTCTATTGTTCAGTTTGCCTTAACTCTTAATGTGTTTCAATATCTGGTGATCAGTGTGTATGACAAACACCTTGGATAAGAGATAGTGTTGCCATTGTTCGAGGGCCCTTATAATTGCATAAAACTCTTGGTCATACGTAGAATAATTGAGGGCTACTCCCTTGAGCTCTTCACTGAAGAATGCAAGTGGCCTTCTTTCTTGCATAAGCACGGCCCCGACTCCCACTCAGAGACATCACTCTCTATTTTAAATACTTTGTTAAAATCTGAACGTGCTAAGACAGGTGAGTGATAGAGTTTCTCCTTGATCAGCTTAAAACTGGCTAACAAGCTATAGTCCATTGAAATTCTCTTCTCTTCTTGGTGCAATAAGTGATGGGAGCCATAATAGAACTGAAGTCCTTAATAAACCTTCGGTAGAATGAGGCTAATCCATGAAAACTACGTACTTCTATTATACTTGTAGAGGTGGGCCAATCTTTGATGGCCTCGACCTTAGTCTCGTCTACTTCCATTCCATCCTTAGTAATGATAAAACCTAATAGGCCATGTAATGAGTCCATCTATGTATCCCAAGTCAGAGTGTGCAAGGGTTGATCCATATCTTCCAAGTTTGGCTCCCATGTAAACACCCTAATGAGATAAACACTTGCAAGAAAAACATGTTCGTCAGCAAAAAGATTAAGCAAATTAAGGGCCTTAGTTTGAGATCTTGTGATGGGCCTCCTTGACATGTCATCCTTGCAAAGTGATTGAGGATTTAACGTCAAATCCAATGATTCAGTCTCCTCTTCACTATCTGGATCTCCAAGGTATGGGGACAGATCCTAGACGTTGAACGTGGATGACACTCCATAGTGGCCGGTTAATTCCAACTTGTAGGAGTTATTATTGATTTGCTCTAGAACTTTGAAGGGGTCGTCTTCTCTATGGAGCAGTTTAGAACACCTCTTAGCTAGAAATCTTTCTTTGCGAAGGTGCAACCAAACTAAGTATCCTTCCTTAAATATAATTTCCTTCCTACCCTTGTTGGCATGTTTGTCATAGTTAGCATTATTTTTCTCGATGGCTTTGCGAACAGTTTTGTGCAACTTCTTAATCTGTTCTGCTTTATTTGCTCCTAAAGGATTTATAAGATCTTTAGTAGGAAGCAGAATAAGATCCAATGGTGAGAACAGATTAAATCTATAGGCTATACCGTAAAGGGTGTTTGCTGGATGGTGAAGTGAAGGCTTCTGTAGTAACAGAATTCTATTTCGGGTAACACGATGTCCCAATTTGCTAAGTTCTTGCCCACAACACTAAGAAGAAGGGTGCCCAAGGTTTTGTTGACCACTTCTGTTTAACCATCTGTCTGGGGGTGGAATGAGATGCTGAAACACAACTTGGTCGTCTGTCCTCTCTACAAGGTCTTCCAAAAAGTGTTTAAAAATTTTGTGTCTTGATCAAACACTATTGATTGCGGCACTCCATGAAGTCTGATGATTTCCTTGAAGAACAGGTTGGCTATAACATCAAAATCATCATTTTGGTGCACGCGATAAAATGCTCCATCTTGAAAAAATGGTCCACGACTACCAGAATAGAGTCCTTATTGCGGGCAGTCTGTGGTAACCCTAAAATAAAGTTCATACTAATTTCTACCCACGGGTTAGTAAGGGCTGGTAAGGGTAGGTATAGTCATTAGGGAAGAAGCTTACTCTTGGCCTTGTTACACACAATGCACTATTCAATATAGTGGTGCACATCCTTCATCATGTGTAGCCAATAGAATCGTTCTTTTAATAACTCAAGGGTTTTCTTTTCTCCAAAATGTTTTGATAATCCTCCATTATGGGCTTGTGTGACGAGACATTGCCTTAGGCTACTGTTGGGTATACATAACTTACTTCCTTTCAACAGAGAGTCATCTACAATACTATATCCTCCTTCTGCCTTGTCTTGGCACCTATTATAGGGCAGCCCAAAATCATTGTCGGATTCATAAATTTTCTTTACCCAATAAAATCCAAAGAACCTAATGCCTAATTCAGTTAAAAGGATTCTCTTCCTGAATAATGCATCAACGATGATATTGTCGGATGCTTTACAGTATTTTAAAGTCTATGGAAGTCTCTCCAAGAATTCCACTGACTTCGTGTGTTTCTTATTTAATTTTTGCTGACTCGTAATGTGCTTGAGGGATTAATAGTCAGTATGGATCACAAACTCCCTGGATTAGACATAGTGTTACCAGTGCTCAATAGCTCGTATGACTGCATAAACTCATTGTCATACGTGAAGTAGTTAAGTGCTGCTCATTTTAGCTTTTCACTGAAGTATGTAAGTGGTTTACTCTCTTGCATCAGTACAACTCCAATGCCAACTCTTGAGGCATCACTTTTGATTTCAAACACCTTGTTAAAATCTTGCAGCTCCAGCACGGGGGATTGACAAAGTTTTTCTTTAATCAGATTGAATCTACCTGGACAGGATGGTGTCCAAGCAAAATCTACTCACTTTTTAGTACAGTCCGTGAAGTGAGCCACGATTGAGCTGAAGTCCTTAATAAACCTACAGTAGAAAGATGCTAGTCTATGAAAACTACGGAATTCAGATACTTCTTTAGGTGTAAGTCATTCCCTGATAGCCTTAATCTTTTCTATATCGGCTTCTAGACCATCCTACGAAGTAATGAATAACCTTTTCTACATCAGCGTCTAGACCATCGTACGGAATAATGAATTCCAAAAAGTGTACCTTTTCCTGGGCAAAGGAACACTTACTTAATTGCCGAACATTTTAGCTGGATGGAGAGTTTGAAACAGGATGCCTAAAAGATTCAGATGTTGTGGCATGTCGAGGCTATACACTAATATGTCATCATAGTAAACGACAATAAATTTTCCTAAGAAGTTTTTAAGAACGTGGTGCATCAACGTCATGAAGGTACTTGGTGCATTGGTAAGTCGGAATGGCATGACCATCCGTTCAAACAATCTGTATTCCATCTTGAAGGTGGTTTTTCATTCATCACCTTCCTTCATTCAGATCTGGTGATAACCACTCTTCAAGTTAACTTTAGAAAATATGGATGCTTTATTGAGCTCGTCCAACATATCTTTTAGTCTAGGAATTGGAAACCTATACTTGATGGTAATCTGTTTTATAGTGCGGCTATCGACACACATCCTCATGGTGTCGTCTTTCTTATGGACAAGAAGAGTAGGCACAGCACAGGGACTCATTGATTCTATAATATATCCCTTGCCTAACAGCTCTTATACTTGCTCTTGTAATTCCTTAGCCTCTTCAGGTCTCATTCTATAGGCTGGCCTGTTGGGCAGCATGGCTCTAGGTTGGAGGTTCATCTGGTGTTTAATACCACACAAAAGTGGTAGGTCAGGTGGAAGTTCCTCAGGAAAGACATCTTGGTAAGTCTTAAGGAGGTTTTGGACCGATGGAGGTATCTCACCAAGCTCCATCACACGATCTCAACATAACACTAAATCAGCATCTCTCCCTTGGTCAATGAAAATCTCAACCGGTGCTTGGATAAAAGAAGACTTTCCTTGAACTTCTTTTCTTTGCAAATAGCATCATCCTGGGCTACTTATTCCAAAGTCATAGGTAATAGATTGATTGTTCTGCCTCCTAACTTTAAGGTATAGTTGTTGCGCAACCCATTGTGGGTCACCTTGCGATCGTATTGCCATGGTTTCCTAGCTATTTATTCAATCTCTGTAGTTCCATTCCATTGAATTTGGATTTGATAATGAAATGAAGCAATTTAATAAACCACGATCAAATAGGAGGGAGTGAAAAGCTCTCTCTTCCGCCGTATCTTAAAGAAGAAGGATGAGTTCAAGAAAAGGACTCAAAATTTCTCTCTACATAGATGGAGCCTTTTTTTATTCAAATATGCTTTGCTTAGGGGGAGTCGTCTAGAAAGACAGATAAGCTGTGCCATCTCTCCCGTGTTTTCCGTTGATTTTCAGAAAACTCTCAGTCCTACTTATTCACCCACATAAAAATCACCCCCGTCCATTCATTCTTTCCAATGCAGTACTGCATACTGAATTCCCTATTCGAAACAGAGTGTTGGTAGGGCCTATACTACATATCTATAGATGTGGCCTATGAGAAGATGCACTACTATTTCTTAGTTAACTACTTAGATGCGCAACCTTCGATTCATAATAGAAGATGACTGGCATTCATTGGTACCACATACCAAAGGACCGTGTCCTTTTATTTACCAATAGTGAAGTCAACAGTACCTTGCTTAGTGACCTTGATGTCATCTCTATCATCCCACCACCTTAACTTGTATGGCTTAGGGTGAGCAGTGGTATCTAACCCTAGTTTTCGGACCATTTATTGCGAAGCTACGTTAACGCAACTTATGCCATCAATAATTATTGAGCAAACTTTATCCTTAACTGCACAACGACTACGAAAGATATTTTCCCATTGACGGTCTTCTTTAACTTTCTTGGAAATCAGTGCCCTTCTTATAACCATCAATATAGGTCCTTCTTGAACCGTACAGTCATTGACTTCTTGGTCACTATCCTCTACTATCTCTTTCTCTCCCTCTCATACTAGCCTTCATCATTTTCTCTTTCCTATTCACTAGTGGATTCCTTAATTACCATCACACGACGATTATAGCATTCATTAGCATAATGCCCTTTTTCTAGACATTTAAAACATTGTATGTCATGTGCTCTCTATCCGTTAGGAATGTTTACTGGGGTTTTGTTTACTTGAGGTTTAGGCCCTTGTATAGGCTTACTACAACTTATATCGTTTGGGGGCCAGTTACGGTTAACAGGCCTCTTGTCATCAGTTCTAAGGATAGTCTTATTGTACTCTTGGGTTTAGGTAGAAATTTGCTAGGGTAGTTGACCTTACATTTTCTGTTGAGTTGCCTTTCAACAGTGAAGGCTAACTACACGACCATTTCCATGGTCTCCAATTGTTACATCTCAACTAGATCTTCTATATCACGGTTTAATCCTCAAATAAACTTGGAGATAATCTATTCCTCTGGCTTCTCCATAGCACAACACATGTTAAGCGTTTCAAATTCGGTGAGGTATTAGTCGACGGAGACGCTGTTTTGTCATCAGTTGTGGAGTTGTTGCAAGAGTTCATGTTTGTAGTGTTGGGGAACGAATCTTTTGTGCATGATTTCCTTCATAGAGTTCCACATGGTAATGTTGTAACCTACAGTTTGCATTCTTTGGGCCTTTAAGTTGGACCACAATAAGGCTGCATGGCCCGTCAATTTAAGGGAGGCTAGTTGGATTTTTACGCATTCAAAGTAGTCATGGCAGTTGAAGACTCGCTCGACTTTCTACCCAGTCTAAGTAGGTATGGTCATCACAAGTGCCATTAAAAGGGGATATGGTTAGCTTGACACTTCAAAGTTCATCGTTGTACATACGACGACTCAGACGATAATTCTCTTATTCGTCTAAAGTCTATTCATCGTCTTCTGAGTAGTCATAGTCTCAGGCTATAACTCTAGGGTGTTCTGGCCTTCGTCTTTGAGGTTCGGCTCATTTGTCGTCCTCTATGGCATGGAGTAGGAATTCTAGCCCTAGGGTGTTCTTCTCTTATCTTGGAGGAGGTCTCTTGGGAGATATCCCACATGTTGCTCTATGTGAATTGGGTCTCATATAATCCTTAAGTTAGGCCATTTCGAGGCCCATGTCCTTAAGTTGTTAAGATATGGTTCCAACCAATCCCGTTAAGGCATTGATTTGTCCTTGCATGCTAGACTCACCTTCTTGGCGAGTGTGTTCGGGTGTAGCGGCCCGAAAACCCTCACAGTTCATGGTACGCTCACCATAACTACTCACACAAATATGCTCGGAAAATTCGCATAAAAATTTAAAACTTTGTTCCTCGACTTAAAACGACACTTTTGAAAATGTTTTAAAATGTCACAGCAGAAGACTTTGATTTAAAATGAGTTTAAATAAAATTCAAGTTTTCTAAAACAAAAAAAAATCATTTTCGATCAACCCCGGCAAGCACAAGTCGACACCTTATTTGTCTCTATT
Organism: Begonia peltatifolia; assembly: GCA_022433055.1. Taxonomy (NCBI): domain Eukaryota; kingdom Viridiplantae; phylum Streptophyta; class Magnoliopsida; order Cucurbitales; family Begoniaceae; genus Begonia; species Begonia peltatifolia. Next base: position 17,158,030 of record CM039517.1, on the reverse strand, counting down.
TTCATTAGTCGACTCTATCAGTCGACACTTCTCTACTCAATACACTGATCGATCGACATTTGTGAATACTGATCGACACTTCATTTCTCTCTGTCTGCGTCGGTCGATCCTCGAGGTCGACTCTGCCGTCCAATTTTATACTACTGGTCGACACTACGTTTTTCCCTGTCCGCATCGGTCGATCCGTGTGGTCGACACCTATAGAGTTTGGTCGACACCTATAGAGTTTGGTCGATCTTTTTACGTGCAGGTGGACACTCTGTACGTATTTTCCTACTAAGCGGTCGACACCTTCTAAAGACTGGTCGACACTTGCAAGGCCTGGTTGACCTATCAAATATAGGTCGACACTTCCTTCACTAAAATCCTGCCTGAAAACCGTAATACTTCAAAGAAAACATCGAAATTTGACTCAACGATTAAAACAACGATTTTCCGTCAACTCAAAATGGTATTTACATAGAAAACGACTACTAACATTTGAAACCTGTATGTATATCTACTTGACTCCAATTGATTCATAACAACTCAAAATAACTCAAAACGGTTTCGACAAAATTGAAATATACTAACTCTCTCACATACCCCCCGCCTTAGTCAAAACACCTCAACAGCTAGCCGTACCGTCCACGAGCACACTCCTCCACCTCCTTCTAGAACTGGGTTTGCTCTGAGTACTCACCAGCTATAGCGTCGTCACCTACATCACAGAACGCATCTACTAGCCTAATGCTAAGTAAATAATGCATAAAAACACAACACTGTAAACAAACACATCCTAACATATATAGTTTATACAGTTTCGTCTGTACTTTCATTTTTGTATCTTTCTTACATCTTGTTTATCTTCTTACTACTGGGTTCTTCAGTACGTACAAGATCAAGATGACACACCTCGTGGTGCACCTCTAGGGACAAGGTCAGCCACAATCTATTAAAGTGACACGCCTTGCGATCCACTACTCAGGACAAGGCCACCACGTAAAGCGGGGGAAGAGTGATATATCTCGCGGTCCACCTCTGGGAACAAAACCACTGAACCTCACATTTATTATCTTCTTACGTTGTAATAACCCAGAAATTTTTAGAATTTAAATTCTTTTTCCGATTAAGATATTCGGGAAGCTTTTAACGGGAAATTTATTCTATGAAACTTGGAATTTAATTCGTAAAAGAATTTAGGAATTTTAAAGTCGGAAGTATGCAAATTTAACGAAAACACGGAGGTTCAAAATACATAAGGCCGATTTAGTAATTTGATTTATTTAAAATTAAAAATATATATATAATAAAACTGTTGAACAGCTTCGCGAGGAAGCCATTCAGCTACTCGGTTCTTCCCGAGCACCCGAGAGAGCGATAGAGAGACCAGGAGAGTGAGCTACCGATGACCAACTGTCGAGTGAGAAACGCTCGTGTGGAGGGTACTCCGACTAACTGAAGCCAACTGGTAGCTCGACGTTTTCGCGCCAGAACCGACCAAAAATCAGGTAGCCTTCCCATGTTTTCCTCTCTGTTTTGGCGACCGATTGTAATCGGTATGATTTAGGCTGCACTTCTGAAGTTCGAGCGTGTAACTAGAGCGTTTAGAAGGGGCTTCAATGGTGTGTAACCATGGATTGACCGAGTGGTTGGGGTTTAGAGGAAAACCTGAGACTGTTGACTGTGCAGTTTGGATTTTGGTTTTTGAAATCTCTAGTTTTGTTCAAATTATGAATAATAGGTTAGAATGTGATAGATTGGTGAAAAATTGAATTAGTTTTGTTGAAAAACCAAAGATGTGAAATTTTTCGGTGAAGGGCAGATTCAGTTTTTGGTGTTTTTCACCTAGCTGTGGCTCATCGTTTTAAAATCTGTTTTAGTATGTTAGACTAGGTTGCTAGAGTAGCGTTTAGCCTCTTGAATCGTTCGATTTTAATAATCGACGTAAAATTTATACGCATCGGAAGGTTATGTCGAGTTTCGAGCCGGGTTGGATTAGTGAGCATATTTGGTGAAATTGCGCTGTGTGAAGTAGGTGTTGATGGTTTTAGTATGTAAGACGAGTTATAAGATGAGTTTTGATGGATTTTAGTTTTGTTTTAAGTTGAGGCATTTTTGGCAAAATCGTGCGTCGAGAGAGCATAGGATGCCAAGTGAGTACTGCATGCATGTGCTTTGCCCAAAAGGGCCTACACTATGGAACGATAGGGTTTGTTGCATGTTGATGTGTGTTTACTTTTGTCATGCATCATGTTTTTGAAAAGTTATACGAAAATGAATTTGAGCATAGTTTTGAATTGTGAAATGTTGTGATATGTGATTGTGAAGATGACGCGTGTGTGGGCGGCTTTGGCCTTGTTGCTGGTGAAACCGGGACATTGGCGACATGGTGGGCTATAGTGTGGTGCGACGTTCATGCTCACCCTGGCATGGCTGCTGCAGATGTGCGCGTGTGTAGCAACTGTGGCCTCGTTGCTGGGGAGGCCAGGATGGGGGCGACACATTAGGGTGTAGCGTGGCACGAGATTCACCCTCACCCTGATGTAGTTGCTGTGTGATGACGCGGGTGTGTACGTTAGGGGCCTCGTTGCTGGGGAGTCTGGGACGGTGGCCACATGTCAAGGTGTAGGGTGGCATTAGGTTCATTGTCACCCTGATGCGGTTGCATTACGCATCACAGACGATGATAACATGACCGTGAGAGTAGAGACTGCATGTGATAGGATTGCATTATCGATTTTACTTCTCATTCTGCATTACTTACTGAGCATTACGCTTATTATGTGTGTTCTATGGTGTATGCGTAGACATTGTTGCTGGTGAGCCCCGAGAGCCTAGTCCTGAGGTGTAGTACGGTTGGCGGCGTGTAACCGAGGCACCAGACGGCGGATTGTTAGGACGACCCGACTTGTGGATATGGTAGGTGTGGGTAGGGTGTTTTGGTTAATTTTGCGTTGCACGTGTTTATTCCATAGGAAGAGCAGTGTTGCTCTATACTGTGGACTTTCTTTGTTTATGGGTGGTGTTCGGGTAGATGAATCTGCATAGATGGATTTAAATATTTTGAGTACACTTACGGAAGTTGTTTTATCTCCTCTTGACTGTATAGTTAAATTTCCAATGATAGTAGATATTTTAACGGCGTGGTCAAGTTCTAAACGCAAGTTTAGGTCATTTTGATATATAAATATACTTGGAGTTCTTGAACGGTAAATGCGAATAGAAAATGTATGTTTTAGATTGGACGGTTTTAAATGGATTGCTATATGTTTTCTGCAAAAAAATAAAAATTGTTCAGTTCAGCAGGGTTTTCTGATGTGAAGTGTCAACCTATAGGCTTACGATTGACCGAACTTAGCAGGTGTCGACCGCAAGGTTCGACCGATACAGTCCAGAGGGTATTAAAGTGTTGACCACTGTGGGGAGGTGTCGACCGGTGAGGACATTTCTGAATGAGGTGTCAACCTTGATGTTCAACCGATACAAACAGAGATGGTTAAGGTGTCGACCTGCGCACATAGGTGTCGAACGGTAATGTAAAACAAGCAAAAGTGTCGACCTCAAATTTCAACTGACGTGAGCAGAGAGGAATGAAAGGTCGACCAATATTCACAAGTGCCGACTAGTCAATTTCTTGAGCGGGAAAGTGTCAACCAACGTTGTCGACCGATGAAAACAGAGACAAATCAGGAGTCGACCGGTGCTTGCCGGGGTCGACCAAAATAATTTTTTATGTTTTGGAAAACTTGAATTTTATTTAAACGAATTTTAATCAAAGTATTCCGCTGCGACGAATTTACCCAAGCATGTGTGTGTGGGTTGTAGTAGAGGGAGAGTTGACCGAAAATCGGCGAGCCAGTTTTTTGGGCGTTACATACGTATATTTTCATTCCGTTCATCACATCTCATCCTATAGTTCCATTCGGTAAAAAAAAATATGAAAATTCATTTTCGTTTCGTTCTCGTATTTTAAAACCATGATGCATAATCATGAAAGCATAACATAAATAGACGCGCATGCATACTACCAAGGTGTGATGTAGGCCCGAAGGCAAAACACCTACTGCTGTACTACATTACTTACCTAGCGTCCTAGCAACTTTGTACTCCGTTTATGGCTCGCTAACTGTAGAATCTATAAAATCACACATCCATTAATTCTTCTTCGTCCAATTCATAAAACTTTAAGGGAAAATAACATTCGAACAACTAATCTAACTAAAGCCAAAATCCTACACAATTTCAAACCAAATTCGAAATTGCATAACTTATCCAATACTCGTCCGATTTGGACGATTCAAATGTTATGGACTTCTGAGAACGTCTAATTTCTAATGGTCTAATCAAATTCGTAATCCAACACCTATAGCTTGGCCAAATGTGGCTGAACGGAAACCGTTCAACAATTCGAGCATTCGACTATCCAAACGCTCAATCTTTCCTGTAAAATCCTGTAATCCACTCATACTTATAGCGTAAATACCAACATACCGATAAAAATCAGCTCTAACCTCAAATTCTCGTATCTCCTGCCTAGGTTTCCACCAAACTACCTAATACCCTCACTAATTTCATTTTTACCGCTAAAAACAACTAAGTAACTAACTATCTACTCGAAAAATAACTGAAACATACCTTATATTTGAATAAATGAAGAGAACTAAGAAGATCGTCGCTGGAAGGAAGGAGAATATGCTGAATAAAAGGGGAAAACCTCGGTGGGGAAGAGAAAACACCCGATGGTGTTTATGTTCTGTTGTTTTTTTTTATTATAATAATAATAATAATAACCTAATTACTAAATCGTCTTCAACCTCTAATCATTAAATAAATCTATTATTCGTTCTGTGTTTGGTCAAAATCTTAAAATTTTCTCTTCTACATTACTTTCAAAATAATGTTTTACTTAATGGCCGAAATTCTCCGCTACAATTCCAACCAAAACTCAGCCGATTACAATTTCATAAATCCAAAAATTAATTTTTTGCAGAAAATTCTAGGTGTTACATCGGGTGGAGGTATTTCCTTACCTTGGCTAGGTTTTTAGTGAGGTAAGTCATGTGAAAGCCAACTCTTATTTGGCATTTCTAAGTGTTACGATAGTTTTGGCCGTCGATTTTAGGCCTTAAATGATGGATTTGTGGCCCAAAAAAGTACATCATGGGGATCGACCCCAAGTGAAGTTTTTGGGGCTTGTCGAGGCCTTTGATTTAATATATTATGAGCTTAAATCGGAAACCTATAGCAAAAGTTATGACCATTTAAAGTTGAAAAAGTCTGAATTGATATAATTTCGTCTGATTTTTACTTTCAATCACATTTTAGCTAAGATGAGTTGGGTGGTTAACTAATTACTGTCTTAGTTAAGTTTTAGACATAAATATGTGATACCTAAGTAAGGGAATAACTAGTGAGAATATAACGCCCCGGAAACCCTACCTATTTCCGATTCGCTACTGCTCTTATACCAACTCTTGTAACACCCCAGAAAAATTTCGTAAAATTTTGAAACTTTTATTACTCGACTTAAAATGATATTTTTGAAAACATTTTAATCACCAGTGCAACGAAAAATTCATTTAAAATGGGTGCAAATAAACTTCACATTTGAAAACATAAAATAAAAGAGACCAGTCGACACCAGCAAACGCCAGTCGACACTTAAGTGGTCTCGGGATTTTCATCAGTCGACACCGGAAACACCGGTCGACACTACATTGCTCTCGGGTCTTTTCAGAAGTCGACACTAAGAATCACCGGTTGACACTTATACATTCATTTCAGAGAGTGGTCGACACCTGCTTATACTGGTCAACACTTTGATACTCTCTGTCCGCGTAGGTCGACCCCGCGGTCAACACCGTTACCATTTTTACATAGACCGGTCGACACCTACTTCGGCTCTGCCCGCACCGGTCGAACCTCACAGTCGACACCCACCTCCTATTTTACACGGATCGGTCGACACATATCGACTTCGGTCGACACCTTACACCAGTATAAGTAAAAATTCAAACTAGTTCATTTAAAAATGAACGACAAACATTCCTCGATCAAATTTACAAAGTAAAACTTATATTTTGAAAACATAACTTCTTCAAATAAATTTCAAAACAACATGATTCTTCCTCAATTGACGACTATACCCATACCACACTACCTATAAACCCAAAATCTATACATCGTCATTCAACCAAAACACTTACAAAATCCCACCCTCTGACTCTCTATGGTAGTGTCGCCCCAACAACTGCCTGCACCGGCATACGACGTCCTCCACCAACACCGACCTAAGTATGCCCAATAACTAGCAACTCACTGGAAAGCTCGTCGTCACCTACACCATGGAACACAAAACGTAAGCCTAATGCTTAGCAAGTATGGAATATAGATTAAAGTCAATGCACACTCAACCCCTAACACATGCAGTTTCTACGATTTGTTTCGTTTTCGTTTTCATTATTTACATCTTCCACTTTCACGTGTGAGTCAGGTAGGTGCACATCCTGCTCCACTCAGGACAACCACACCATAACCCACTGAGCAAGATTGAATGCACACATCGTGATCACACACGAAACGGCCACACCAAATCTCGTCCCAATAGCGATCATAGAACCCTCTAGTGCTTTCTCACTAGGACGTTAACGACGAGGCGTTCACAAACCGTGTCATCTTACGTACATTCATCCATGGGAACCCCCTAGTGCTTTCTCACTAGCACGTTAACGACGAGGCAATCACCCATGCGTTGTAAATCATTTCTTATCTGATTACGTTTCATATGCACAATTCAAAATGTTCAAAACTCATTCTTTCGTAGTTCAAAACCATGATGCATGACAACACATATGCATAACCATCAACCCAAACAACAAATCAAGCAAACAAACAATCCTACCATTCCATGGTGTAGGCCCGAAGGCAATTCACAAGCGATCTAACACTTACCTGGTGTTTTAGAAATCTTTTCGTACTTCGTAACTTGGTACTCTAACTGGAATATCTATAAAATTATACATCCGTCAATTCTAAATCATTAAATTCATAACTCTCTATCTTAAAGTTACTAATTCATGCCAAAACCAAAACTCTCCACTAAACCCGAAATCCTGCAAAATTTCCATCCAACTTCGAAAATTCACAACTTCTTCAATACTCATCCGAATTGGACGATTCAAACTACTACGATTTTCTGATAACGTCTAGTTTCTTATGGTCTCATCCATTTTCCATTCGAACATCTGCAACTTGGCCGAACGTGGCCGGATGGATACCACTCCACAACTCGAGCGTTCGGCTATCCCAACGCTACATCTTTCTCATCAATCCTCAAAATCTACTCCTATCTCTATTTTAAGCACCAATATACGGATAGAAATCGACTATACATTCAATTTCCTCATAGGTTTTTCACCGAAACACCTGATACCTTAGCTAACTCCGTTTTTTATTGCTAAAACAATTAACATATTAACTATCTAGCAAGAACTAGCTAAAACATACCGTAATTTCGAAGATTCACGGAAGAACTGAGGAGAATCGATCGCCGATCGCTTCACGCGGGAGAAGAAGAAACAAGAGAGAGAGAGAGGAAGTTGACTGGGGGTGTTCTTCTTCTGAGTTTATTATTTATTTTATTATATTTTCTTACTTACCAAATTGCCCTCCACCATTAACCGTTTCATAATTCTTTGATTCGGTATGATTCCGGTTGTATTCTTAAATTTCTCTCTACACCATTAGAATTAAAATAATCTTTCACTTAATGGCAGAAATTTTTCGTTATTAATTCTGACTAAAACTCACCGATAAAAGTTACAAAAATCCATAATTATCTTAAACGGAAATTCCGGGTGTTACATTCCCCCCTTATTTCAAAAATTTTGTTCCCAAAATTTGTTACCGAAACAACTCATGATAACGCTTCATCATATCCTGTTGTCTTTCCCAAGTTGACTCCTCTACCCTGTGGTTATGCTACAATACCTTCAACAGCGGAATGTCCTTGTTGCGTAATGTATTCACTGCATAGTCCAGAATCTCCACTGGCTTTTCCTCGTACGCTAAAATTGGCTGTATTTCGATCTACTGCTGGACCACAACATGTGATGGATCCTTGAGACACTTTCTTAGCATCGACATGTGGAAGAAATTATGAACTCCTTCCATGGAAACTGGCAGTTCTAGCTGGTACGTTGTCCTTCCAATTCTCTTCGCAATCGGGAAAGGTACAATGTAACTTGGTCTCAACTTACCCTTTCTCCCGAACCTCATGATGCCTTTGAATGGTGAAATTTTCAGAAAAACTTCGTCTGCTACTTCGAATTCCAATTCTTGTCTCCTTCCATCGGCATAACTCTTTTGTCTACTTTGGGTTGTCAATATCTGCTGCCGAATAACCTTGATTTTCTCCATAGTTTGTTGCACAATTTTTGGACCAATCAAACTGGCTTCACCGACTTCATCCCAATAAAGGGGCGATCTGCACTTTCTTCCGTATAAAGCTTCATATGGGGTCATACCTATCGTCGCCTGATAGCTATTGTTATACAAGAATTCCACTAAGGGCAAATACTTGCTCCACGAACCCTGTAACTCTAGTACACAGACTCGAAGCATATCCTCCAAGATCTGAATAGTTCGTTCATATTGTCTGTCGGTTTGAGGATGAAATGCTGTACTGAAATTCAGTCGTGTCCTCATTGCTTTGTGTAAATTCTTCCAAAATTTTGATGTTAATCTCGGGTCCCTGTCCGACACAATTGAAATCGGAACTCCATGCAATCTTACTATCTCCTGGATATACAGGTTAGCGAATTGGCCCATACCGAATGTCATCTTCACCGGTAGAAAATGAGCGAATTTGGTCAAACGATCCACAATCACCCACACCGCATCAAATCCCTTTTGCCGTACGGGGTAACCCAATGACAAAATCCATGGATATTTGGTTCCACTTCTATTCTGGAATCGGCAATGGTTGCAACTTTCTATCCGGTCTCTAAAGTTCAGCCTTGATTTGCTGGCATACCAAGCATATCTCTACGTACTTTGCCACAGACTTTTTCATGGCAGGCCACCAATAATGTTACCTAAGGTCCTTGTAAATCTTGGTGCTTCCAGGATGAACAGAAAACCTTGAGGAATGCGTTTTAGACGAAACTTTTTCACGAAGTTGACCATTGTTCGAAACATACCATATATTACGAAACTTCAAAATCCCATCATTTGGACAGCTGAACTCGGTTCTATCATCATATATTATGCTCGACTTAAATTCATTGCACCTTGGATCATCTCGTTGGGCTTCTCTAATTCTCTCAAGAATCGACAGTTTCAGAGATAAGGCTAGTAATTCTACCGCCGCATCTGAGACTAGCTCCAAATCAAATCTTTGAAATTCTGCACTCAATTCTTTAGATATCTCGGCATGCATCGCTAAGTTGAGGTCGAAATCTGGCTTAACGCATCAGCCACTACATTGGCTTTGCCGGGGTGGTATTTGATCTCCAGGTCATAGCACTTCACGAGCTCCAACCACCGCCTTTGCCTCATATTCAGCTCCTTCTAAGTGAAGATATACTTCAGACTTTTGTTATCTGAGTATACCTCACATTGCAGTTCATAGAGATAGTGTCTCAAGATTTTTAGCGCGAACACAACCGCTGCTAACTCCAAATCATGGGTTGGATAATTTCGCTTATAAAGCTTTAATTCCCTTGAAGCATAAGCGATCACCTTTCCGTTCTGCATTAAGACACAACCCAATCCGATTCTGGAAGCATCACAATAAATATTAAACTTCTCGTTCATCACCAGAAGTGTCAATACTGGAGATGTAGTCAATTTCTGCTTCAGTCTCTAGAAACTGTGCTGACAGTCTTCCGACCATACATACTTAACTTCCTTTCTTGTCAGACGAGTTAGGGGTGCTGCAATCCTTGAAAATCCCTCAATAAACTTCCTATAATAGCCAGCAAACCCCAGAAAGCTTCAAATTTCCCTGACACTCTTTGGTTGAGGTCATTCATTGATCGACTGTATCTTAGTTGGATCCACCGATATCCCTCTATTGAAAATCACATGCCCGAGGATACAGCCAAAGCTGCTTCAAAGTCTCCAGAACCACCTTCAAATGCACCTTATGTTCTTCTTCGTTACAACAGTAAACCAAGATATCGTCGATAAATACAATGACGAACTTATCTAGATACTCTTGGAATACCCGATTCATCAGGTTCATAAAAATGGCTGGGGCATTTGTCAGTCCGAACGACATCACCAAAAATTCGTAGTGTCCGTACCTAGTCCTAAAAGCTGTCTTCGGGATATCCTGCGATCTAACCTTAAGCTAATAATACCCCGATCTCAAATCTATCTTCGAGAAAATCCGAGCTCCTTGGAGTTGATCAAATAAGTAATCTATCCTCGGCAATGGATACTTATTCTTTATGGTTAGCTTATTTAGCTCCCGATAGTCAATACATATTCAAAACGATTCATCTTTATTCTTCACAAATAGGACCGGTGCACCCCATGGTGAAAAGCTCGGGCGTATGAGTCCTTTTTCTAATAGTTCTTCTAATTGCTCTTTCAACTCCTTCAATTCAGGTGGAACCAACCTATAAGGGTTTTTCGATATTGGCTCCACACCAGGATATGTGTCAATCACAAATTTGATTTTCCGGTCTGGGGGTAAATCGGGCAAATCGTCTAGGAACACGTCAAGAAACTCACTAACTACCATAATATCCTATGGTTTTGCCTCCATGCAAAATTGAGTATCTATAATTGTTGCAAGAAAACAAAAATGCTCACCCATTAATAATTTTAAAGCCTCAATGGGTCTCATTACAGACAGCTTCTCCACATTCCTCATAGCTTGCAACGAATGTTTCGCACCATCTGGGGGTTGAAAATTAATAGTTCTAGCCCTGCAATCGATCATTGCGTAGTGCCGAAACAACCAATCCATGCCCAATATAACGTCATAGCTAGTTCTCCCCATCACAATCAATTCAGCAGGCATAGTCCTAGTCCCCACTGATATGACGCTGTAACGCACCACTTGATCGGAGTACATGTGTTCGCCAGATGGCAGTCTCACTTCATAGGCACACCCAGCGGGCTTTGCCCACAAATTCACTTTCACCACAAAAGTCGTAGCAACAAAGGAGTGTGACGCTCCTGAATCTCTCAACGTAAATGCAGGATCTGTATCAACTAATACGGTACCTGAAATAACGGTCGGTCGATCTTCACTCTCGGGCTCTATCATGGCAAAGATCTTGGGCGTTATCTTGACCGGACCTTTCTTTGCTGTGGGGCAATCCCTGAATATGTGGCCGGTATCATTGCAAGTGAAACACCGATTGACCCTCGGCTTTGTGTAGTTCCGAGAAATATGACCAGCTTTATTACAATTGTAGCACTTGCCTGCAAACTGTCCACACTCTTCCGGGTGGCTCTTCAAGCAATTCGGGCACTGCAGGTACTTACTTTGTATTTGTGGCTTCTTTCCTCCCCTTGAATCATATACCACGCCGTCTGGCTTCTTGGTTCCAGAAGAAGATCCTCCTATGCTCGTCTGCGGTGTGATCGCCTTAAAGAACCTCCTGGTGGCCTCTCCTTATCTTACAAACTTGGCTTCCGCTCCCTACACTGCCAGTGCTTTAGCCACGACTCGTGCATACGGTACTCCCTCAGTCCCAAAAATTGTTACACCTCTATATATCTCCGGATTCAGCTCTTGCACAAACTGCAGCACCTTTTCTTCTTCATTACTCACCAACTGGTTTGCAAATCTAGACAGTGACTCAAACTGTCTGACATATTTAGCTACTGGCCTAGTCTGCTTTAACTGTAAGAACTCTAATATCTTTGCAGCTTGGACCGTCTGGTTGTAGTACTTGTCATAAAACATTTATTTAAATTTTTTCCAGGTCAAGTTCCTGACAGCTATGGTAGTCTCCACTGTCTTCCACCAACTCTGTGCATCGTTTGAGAGGTGAAACGTCGCACATGTAACCATATTTTCTTCCTCCACGTTGGCATACTTGAACATATTCTCCATGGTACGGATCCACCTTTCCGCAGCCGTTGGATCTGTCATTTAGCCCTCAAACGTCGTAGACTTCAGTCTCTTGAACCTCTCTCCACTAAAGCCCGCTCCATGGCTCCCATGTCCCTGACTCAATAGCATTCCCAACTGTTGGGATTGCCTGTCGACCAACTCGATCAGCCATCTGATCGTAGCCGAGTTATCATCACTCTTTGGTCCTACCGCCTCTCTTGGGATTCTATGTTGTCTCGATCGTATATTCATTTCAGCTAATTCATGTACAAGGTTAGCATAATCTAGCCTTAGTCACAATCTAACTAAAATAAACAACTACTTACAGTTGGTGGAGTACACTGCATGGCGGCCGGCATTGTTGGGTAATTAACAACATGACCATAATGGCTCTGATACCAACTCTTGTAACGCCCCGAAAACCCTAACTATTTTCGGTTCGCTACTGCTCTGATACCAACTCTTGTAACGCCCCAAAAAAATTTCGTAAAATTTTGAAACTTTTATTACTCGACTTAAGATTACATTTTTTAAAACATTTTAATCAGCAGTGCAATGGAAAATTCATTTAAAATCGGTTCAAATAAACTTCACATTTTAAAACATAAAATCAAAGAGACCGGTCGACACCAGCAAACGCCGATCGACACTTAAGTGGTCTCGGGTTTTTCATTGGTCGACACTTATGCATTCATTTCAGAGAGTGGTCAACACCTGATTACATAGGTCGACACTTTTATCCTCTCTGTCTGCGTAGGTCGACTGACACGATTACACCTCAAATGAGTCATGTTTTACCCACAAACGAAACAGAAAAACAAAATATAAGCAGAAAACCGAATGTTGTCCGATGAGCAACCTTTTAGGCTCTCGGCATAACGATCTTCCGAAGGAAGACGGCAGCAAACGGGACCAGTTTTTGGCCACTCTCTTCGTGTATCCTTCTCTGAAAAAGAGAGGGAAGACGAGTGGAACAATGGCTATTCAAGCAACCTCGGGCTTGAAAGCTCAAGGAGATGAACTCCTTCTCGGTTTTTTACCAAATTGAGTCTTACTGTTCACCAAGCTTCAACTACTTCGGCTGAACACAAAAGGCCTATTTCTTATATATTCAACAACCGTTACACACGCCAATAGCCATGTATTTATAAACCTAGGGTGGCTGAAGGTTAGAATGGGTTTGGGCTTCAAAATGGGCCACATGGTTGGCCATTCTTAGTCCACTTGCACATCAGATCACTCTTCAAGATTTGGCTCATTTGTTGCATCATTAGACTGCTAAACTCCGGCCCAATTGTTGCTTCTAACCACCATCTAACTTAACATACATCTAATCTTAATGTCTAAGGATGCATGCAATTATAAAACATTATAGGAAGGCGAATGTTTGCCAACAAAAACATAAGGCGAATGTTTGCCGAATAAAATTCAATTACAAATTAATTCCGAGAGAGACAAATCCCTTCTTCATATGCTTCCACCTTTAGCTCCCACGATAGCAAGTGTAAAGGTTGATCCTTGTCTTTTGTGCTCGAGTTCCATTCCACATCCGCGAAGAGGCATTCGACACCTGTAATTTCTGCAAAAGAATTGAACTTGTTAGTTAATAGGTTGGATAAAGTTCGTGACTTGGTTTGTGATCGAGTGACGGCCCTCTGGGGCACATCATCGACCCACGCAGTCGACACCGCTACCAATTTCACATAGACCGGTCGACACCTACAGCCAATGGTCGACACCTACTTCGGCTCTACCTGCACCGGTCGAACCTCAAGGTCGACACTCACCTCTTATTTTACACGGACCGGTCGACACATATTGACTTCGGTCGACACCTTACACTAGTATAAGTAAAAATTCAAACCAATTCATTTAAAAACGCACGACAAACATTCCTCGATCAAATTCACAAAGTAAAACTTATATTTTGAAAACATCACTTCTCCAAATAAATTTCAAAACAACATGATTCTTTCTCAATTGACGACTATACCCGTACCACGCTACCTATAAACTCAAAATCTATACATCGTCATTCATTCAACCTAAAAGCTTGAGGATTAATGGAAAACTTCTCCACACAGTTAGAAGACCGTGGACAACCAATCAAGATTCTTCTAACACTTTGGTTAGGAATGAGAATGGCAAAAGTTCTATTAAGAATGGCAAAAGTTCTTACAAACACCAATAACCATGACATAAATAGAAATCATAAGTTGGAAATTAGGGTTTGGAATTTGAAAAGGTGGAATGAGAGCCATTGGATGAAAATTGCAATCGGCGGCCAAGAAGCTTTATCCATGTGCACACAATCTGATGGCCAAGGTGAAATCCACGACATTCCATGGTTGATCAAGGCACCTTGTCATTTCCCCCCCGGTCCCTCCCTCCCTCTCATGATGGACCTGCAAAAACCTTACCTTTTGTGCTTCCTTTTGGGCCATTTCTTCAATTGGGTCTGTGGGTTGAATGTTGCAAAAATCTGCTCTCTTTTCTTCTCTTGTGGCCTAGTCTTCAACTCAAAACTAAACCACCAACATACATCTAATACTAACCATACAATCTAATGCATGATGCAATATATAAAATTCATACATAAAAGCTAGAGTTTGGTAAAGAAAAAGAAAACAAGGTTTAAATAAAAAGTTACACGGTTTATGGGCCGAAAAGACAAATTCCTATTGGGTCATGTCATGAGTTCATCTGTGCATCTCAAGTCAGAGTGTGCAAGGGTTGATCCATATCCTTCAAGTTGAGCTCCATGTAAAATCGCTAATGAGATCAACACTTGCAAGAAAAACAAGTTCATCAGCAAAAAGATTAAGCAAATTAAGGGCCTTAGTTTGAGATCTTGCAATAGGCCTCCTTGGTGCTTTCCTGATCGTTTCTTTCATGCTTGTGATCCAACTTTTGCGGGTCGTACTTCCGTTTATATGTGTGACACCACATTGTGCACACTAAACTGAAGCCACCATCTAACTTAACACTAACCATGCATGCATAATAAAAGCTAAAGTTTTCCAAAGGAAAAATACAAGAAAAAACCAATGTTTGCTACTAAAAAAAAATTGATTACATGAATTTGTGTTCAGGAAGAAAAATTCTATCTTCATTATGAGATGATCCTGGAAGTGGTTCCCAAGAGAGAACATATGTAGGTTTATCCATGTCTCGAGAATTCGGCTCCCACTCCAAGCCATTAAAAAGGCCTTCACCTGCATTAATAGAAAACTCATTAGTCAAAAGTCTAGTTGGTGATTGTACCTTGGTTTGAGATCATGTGATAAGTCTCCGAGGCATATCATCATTGTTAAAGGAGGAATTTGTTTTGCTTCTTGACAAATGTTGCAACCGAGCACCCTTTTGTCTTTTCTTTCAAAATACTCTTTAGTTTATTTTTAGGTTTACATTGCATGCATGGCTAAACACTTTTAGAGGGAAAAGAAGATGCATTTGAAGAGGAGAAGTTATATTGGATCGTGGGAGAGAGAAGATGGAAGATGGAAGAGGGAGTGTACTCAGCCGATGAGGTGGCTGAATGGGCACGCGCATCTTATCACCTTCTTCCTTCTTTTTGTGATTTGAACTCTAATTGTAATTGGGGGAGGTATTTAACCCTCTACTAGCTGTTGTAGCAGCCATATTTGTTTGAATGAATAGTTGAAGCTTGTCTTCTAAAACTGAGCCTCTTTGAGTCTCTCACACCTTTGTCGCTGGTGAGTCATTTCCGAGCAACATTTGTGCCATTGTTTCCAAATTTGTGAGACTACTTGAAAGCTCTTATTAACAATCTTTTCTTAACCTTCTTGAAAGATAGAATCTATAGAAAAGAGTTAAAACAATCATCCTTTGCGAGCTGGAGCATTCTTGACGCGGATGCGATGCTGAAATGGGATGGATAATGCATCCAGATGACTAGAAAATAAATAGAGGGATTGGTACTCAAAGAACACCCCAAAACAGACACTAAAAACTCGAGAAGATAGTAAATGGCGTGGAAATGGAAAAATGATTTCTTGGTTCATATGAGTTAAAATTCATTTCAAGCAATGGGTCCTCCTCAGGATAGATCTCTTCTTCATCATTTTCATCCTCCTCTGCTTCTAATGGTTCTTCGATAGGTTCGGCTTGAATTTGAGCTAAGGGAGGGGGTTCTACAAGGCTATATCCTAAAAATTTACCATAATCATTTTCCATTGGTTCCTCACGGGTATAGGTGGTGTTTCTTGTCCTAACACTTCAGCTAGAGGTTTCCTTACTAAACTTATCTCGATTTAAAGCTTACTTATGGAAGGATTTCGTTGGACTTGGTTGGACTTGGGGAATTTGGTTTATGCCAAGGGTTATGATCTTGTTCTTGTGGTCTTAGTGCAAATTTCTTTTCCATAAGTTTTTTCATCAATTTCTAAGTGGTGATTTCATCTTCACCATTTCTCTTCTTTCTTTTCCAAAAGATTATTCCACCAATAGCTAGCATAGTCAACTAACTTCTTAGAGGCTAGCTTCATCTTTTCTTTGTTATAATAATCTCCATAAATAAAATATTCTTCAACCTTTCTATATAAGAAAAATATTCATTCCTATCCAAGGTTCTTATAAAATAAGGTATGGATATTTCACAAGGTTCCTTAAATTGAAGGTGGCTTTTAGTACTTTTATGGTTTGGCCTACTTGAGGGTCCAGATCTTCTCTTAAGCATAGGGTCTTGAGGTTTTCAAGGGTTGTCTTGCATCAACTTGGTCACTAAGGTACTAAGGTCTCGATTTATTTCTTTAATTATGTGGCTCCATTGTTTGATGTGCTGGTGGGTGAAATAGAGGTGAAACATGAAAAATAGAACACCACAAAGAACAACAAAAACAAAAAATAGAACAGAGAAAAAAATTCACAAACGTGGAGCACTTCTGCTCTGATACAAAATGACACGAATGCGGTACTGAAATGGGATGGATATGCATTTGGAAGACTAGAAAAAAAATAGAGAAATCGGTGCTCAAAGAACACTTTAAAATAGACACTAAAAAATCAAGAAAACAGTAAATGGCGTGGAAATGGAAAGATGATTTCTAGAAAGTTGGTAAGCAAGCAAACCTAATTTCTTACCTTAGAGATTGCCGATGAAATGGTAGGATAGCCCGTGGCTAGCCGAAAAGCCACTATGAGTGCTTTTGGCAAAATCTTCTTCCAAAGAAGAAATAACAACGAACGGGAAAAGGTTGGCCACCCTCTTCTATTTTTCAACTCTAAAGAGCTTGTAAAGAAGATAGAACAAGAACCTTCCAAGCAACCGTAGACTTGGAGGCAATTATAGGCACTCTCCACTTGATTGCCAAGAAAGCCAAGGCAATTACCTTTCGATAATCAAAAACCCATCTGATTTTTCAACAGAATCAAACGCTTTTTATTGATCAATCCAAAATCCAAAATCATCCTTTATATGAGTTCAGGACAAGCTTAAATAGGAAGAAAAATCGTTTAGAAAAGTTAAGCTTCAGAAAAGTAAAAATGGCTGAAGATGAAAAAGTCGTTGGAATGACGGCAGTCACGTGGGCAGCTATTGATCTTATGCGCGCACAAGCCGTGATGCTAGTGCGTGTAGCCAGGCTCCTCTCTCACGCATGCCTAGTGCTGTCTCCTTGTGCACACCTGTTGCATTGGTTTGTCTCTTGCACACGCCAGATGATATCTCTTCGGTGCTTCCTGCATGCTCCTCTTGTTGCGTCCTGGTTCTTCCCGTTTACACCACTTGCTGCGCCAACCTCCTTCTTGCGCGTGCCATGCTGTGCACCCTAGGTCTTGTAGCCACGTGCTGCTTCTATGCCATGCCTTCCTTTGCGCGTCCACCCCTTCTTGATCCATGGTTTGGCCATGTCCTTCCTTGTGCGTGTCATCCTGATCCAAAACTCGATCCAAGCATTTCAAAGGCCATTTCCTAGAAAAATCAACATATGTTTTAGAGAAAGAACTCAATTGATCACTTGCGTTAATTTGAGCTTGAAGCTTCGGACTTCGTAGCACATCATCCTCTTCAAACGAGTAACGATTTGTCCACAAATCTAGAAGGTCACCTTCTTGTACTCCTTTGCTTCGGACGGTGGATATCTTTGCCATGTCACGAGGAGTACCTACAAAATGAACAAACTTATAAAAAGAAAAATTTGGCCATGGATTTGGTCGTGGTCGAATGATGCCAATCCTTGGCATATTAGTTCTTCCATTAGAATGGCCATAAAATCTAAGAGGTGCACACTTATCACCTTTACTGACCAGCAGCTAAATCCAATTGTTTTGGGCTTAACTTTCTAACCACTATGAGTTTTACATTAAAATTTGAAGAGTGTTTCATACACGTGTGAGGTAAGCTACTGTTAAATGTCATTGCATTTAGACCTATTTTACTATATTTGTTGTCTGTTGGAATCTGGAGAACCTTGGTGATTGTCAATTGGAAATCTAAAGGGAACTAGTACTTGTGTTGCCATTCAAGTTGCCATAGGTTAGAGCACATCATTTTCTATATCTTGGTTGGCTAAAATGAAGACAAGAAGTGGAGCTAACCTTAGCCAAAACCAAGGCCTTAATTACCAACCTCCCATGGCACCCAACTCGAGTATTGGTGAATCTAGCTACTAAGGGCAAATTGATGAGTTGATTCATAAGCTTGATAGTGTACACCAATGGATTATGGAAATGAGGAATGAGCATTCAAGAGTTCCTCAAAGCCACTTACCTAGAAGAAGACCTGAAGCATCAAAGAGGAAAAGTAATTTTGGTGAGGGTTTTGAAGAAGAATCCGAGGATGAGGATTTTGATAATTAACATGCTAGGCATGGTGCTAACAAGGATTTGAGTCATGTTAAGATATTCATCCCTCCCTTTAATGGTTCATGCAATGCAGATGCTTTCTTGTATTGGGTGGAGAAAGTGGAGAAGGTGTTTAACTACTACTACTATTTTGAGAAAGTAAAGCTACAACTAGTATCTCTAGAGTTGAGTGGACAAGCTAGTTTATGGTGAGACAACTTGAAGGCACAAAGGAGGCGTGAAGGGGATGATCCTACGTTGACATGGAAGGCCATGAAGTTCTTGATGACGAAGAGATTTATGTCAAGCAATTACAAGCAATAGTTGTTTAGCATTTGAAGCAAAATTCACTATCGGTTGAAGAGTATCTAACAAAATTTGAGACACTTAAGATTAGAAGTTGATTGGAAGAACCCAAAGAGCAACTGATTACTATATTCATAAGGGGTTTGAATCAAGAGATTGGTGATGTGGTGGAACCACAAACATTGGAAACCTTGGATGTGGTGGCATAACTTGCTTTGAAGGTTGAAAGGCAAGTGAAGAGAAAAGGGAAAGGAATTAGCAATCGGTTTCGTCCTAAAACTGAGAACTTTTTCGAGCCTCCATCTAAGGTGGAGGACAAGAAACCTTTCACCGAGAATTGGCCTTCAAAAGTAGTAGAAGATAAAAAAAATAATGGAGAATGCAAGTCAGCCAAGAGCAAGGGAGATTAAATCCTTTAAGTGTCTCGAATTGGGGCATATTGCTTCTTAATGCCCCAATAAGATAATCATGATCCTTAGAGAAGAAAACGATAAAGTAGTTAGTGAAGATGAGGAAGTGGAAGGAGTTAGTGAGGCCAAAGAAGGGCAAGAAGAAGTTTTCCATCCTTAAGAGGGACCACTCTTAATGGTCATCTGCAAAGTCCTCACTACACAAGCAGGCAATGATGATTTTCATAGAAAGAACCTATTATGTAGCCTTTGTTTGATCAAGGAGAAGGTTTGCTCACTTATCATTGATGGAGGGAATTGCATCAATGTTGCTTCTTGTCATCTTGTGGACATGCTTGGGTTGGAAACTACATTACTTCCTCACCCTTACAAGCTAAGGTGGATGAATGACCAGGAAAGCATCAAGGTCTCAAAGCAAGTTTGTATAAAGTTTTCCATTGGAGGATACCAAGACAATGTCCTTTGTGATGTTGTTCCATTGAGTGCTAGTCATCTTTTGTTGGGTAGACATTGGCAATATTATAGTAGGGCAACTCATGATGGTTATTCCAATTTCTATTCTTTCAAATTTAGGAAAGGTTGATCAAACTAGCTCCAATCCAACCAGAGCAAGTACCTCTAGATGAAGAGGTAACAAGGGAGGGAAAGACCAAATCCGTCTTTTTCATGTCCAAGAGTCGAGGAAAGTTATCCATTCAAAGTGGTGGCATCTGTGATTTGCTAACCAAAGAACCCATGGAGGAGGGTTAATTAACCATTTTGGAAATAAAAGGACTATGGAGTTGACAAAGGAGCACTTTTATTGGCACCATTTGCTAAGAGACGTGCATAAGGAGTTGGAAAAGTGCATCACATGCAAGAAGGCCAAGAGCTGTGTTCCTTCTCAAGGGCTCCACTTACCTTTGTCGGTTCTGAGTCATCCTTGGGTAAAAGTGAGTATGGATTTTGTTTGGGATCTACTCCGCACGTTTTGAGCCAACGATTCAATTATGATAGTAGTGGATCGATTTCTAATGGTGCCTTGTTTCATAGTTGGTTCCAAGGTGGATGATTCTATCAATGTAGCCGAGTTATTCTTTGAGGAAGTGGTTTGCATACACGGAATTCCCAAATCCATCATTTCGAATAGAGATACTAAGTTCTTGTGTAACGCCCCGGATAATCCACCTCGATTCCCAGTTCGCTACCTACTATTACTCATCACCATCACTCACATCCTCTGATAAAATTCTTTAAAAATTTGAAAGTTTGTTTTTCAACTTAAAACGACCCTTTTAAAATCGATTGTAAACCTCGCAACGAAAGACTAAAATCATTTTAAATAAAATTCAAGTTTCTAAAAACACAAATTCATTCTCGGTCGACCACTTTTTTTTCCCGGTCGACA
>CM039517.1:17060598-17136565 GCA_022433055.1 Begonia peltatifolia | reverse complement strand
GGGGGGAGGTGAAACACCGTTGAGAGGTGTTTTTTTTAATAATAATACTAATTACTATTTCACCCTTAGCTCATAACCGCTTAATAAATCTAATATACGGTCCGATTATAATTGGATTCTTAAATTTCTCTGTTATTCATTAACTTCAAAATAATTTTTTACCTACGAGTAGAAATTCTCGCTTACAATTCTGACTAAAACTACGCCGATTAAAATTACATAAATCCAAAATTAGCTTAAACGGAAAAATCTGGGTGTTACATCTTGAGTTTATTTTGGAAGACATCATGGTGGAGATTGGGTATGAAATTGTTATTTATCGCCTCATTCCACCCCCAAACCAATGGCCCATTTACGAAAGTGGAAAGGATCAACAATAATGCCTGTAAGCTCGAGTTTTCTGGTGAACATGGAGTCTCGGCCATTTTCAACGTTCAAAACCTATCCCCATACTTTGGAGCGGAAGGAGACCTGAAGAAGGGTAAACCTCCAGATTTGAGGTCAAATACTCAATCACCCAGATAGGATGATGTGCCAAGAGGATCATTGACACGTTCCCAAGCCAAGGTTTTGACCTCGACCGATCTTTTTCCTAATATGTTTGTTCTTTTTGTAGGAGAAGACTAATTTGAAGATTTGAAGCGGGAATCAAGCACCCAAGATTTGGAGAAGCCTCTCCATGTGCTAATTTTGGAGCAAACCCTCGGTCACACAATTGTTGAAGGAGGAATTTATTTTCCTTTTTGACGAATGTTGTAACCGAGCACCTTTTTGTCTTTTCTTTCAAAATACTCTTTATTTACTTTTAGGTTTACATTGCATGCATGACTGAATACTTTTGGAGGGCAAATGAGCTACATTTGAAGAGGAGAAGTTACATTGGATCATGGGAGAGAGAAGATGGAAGAGGGAGTGAACTCGACTGTTGAGGTGGTCGAATGGGTGCGCGCCTCTTATCACCTTCTTCCTTCTTTTTGCGAGCTGAACCCGAGTTGTAATTGGGGTAGTATTTAACCCTGTTGTAGCATTCATCTTTTTTTAAATGAATAGCTAAAGCTTGTCTTTCAAAACTGAGCCTCTTTGACTCTCCCACACCTTTGTTGTCGATAAGTCATATCTGAGCAACATTGGTGCTATTGTTTTCAAGTTTGTGAGTATATTTAGAAGCTCTTATGAACACCCGTTTCTTGACATTCTTGAATGGTAGAATCCACAGCAGAAGAGTGAAACTCTCATCCTTTGTGAGCTGGAATGCTTTTACATTAGAAGGGCCATAAAACTTGATAGGTGCACACTTGTCACCTTTCTGGACCAGTGACTAAAACCATTTGCATAACTTTTTGTGCACAACACGTCAGCCTCTCAAATTTTTAGGGTATTTCAAACACACCTCGAGATAGTTTGTGTTAAATGTTCAAGTCATTTAGAGCTCACCAAAATTTGTGTTGTTTAGAAGTTCATCCACGCTCGGCCAACCTACCAGTTTCCCAGGCAGTTTTGAGCACACCAATTGTTCTGTGCATAACTTTCTAGCTACCGTGAGTCTTAGGTTGAAATTTTAATGATGTTTCATACACGTGCAAGGTAAGCCCTTGTTAAAATTACATAGCATTTAGACTTGTTTTGTTGTATTTGTTGTCTATTGGAATTTTGGGAACCTTAATGATTATCAATTGGAAATCCGAGAGCAACTAGTGCTTGTATTGCCACACAAGTTCCCATAGGTTGAAATACATCATCAATTGGTATTTGCCACTAGTTGACACAATATCCTGCATAAACTTTAACTTTACCAAAATAGCACAGAAATATAAAAAGAATTCAAGTTTATAAGCTAGAATATGAAATCTACATATATGAAACCCTAATGCCAATACCAAAAAAAACGAAGTTAGAAACCTTCAAAAAAACTTGGAGATTAGGACATTAGAAACTCAACCTAGTGGGCAAAGTCCATCACCGACCCACCTCTCTCTCTCTCTATCTCTCTCTCTCATGGAGCACTAAGAAAGAGGGTCTTCCACTTTCTATAAATACAAATATATCTTGTATTTAATTTAATCAATAATAAACATCATATCACATTTTATATATTAATTAAATACTGAAATCCAATGGCACAAAGATTTAAACTGAACCAAAATTTTCAAATTCTAATAAAGGAATATTCTAAACTTTAAACAAAACTTTCACCAATGACAATTTGATTTAATTAACAAAATTTCTGGGATTCAACTGCACAGAAATTCTCAAAATTCATCAAACGCTCAAACCCTTTAGGAATTTCTTTCTACAAACCTGAATACAAATACTAATCTACCCAAAATAAGATTTCAAAATTTCGCTGCGAAAATTTATACATGGTTAAATGCAAATAAAGCAAGACAATTTGAGTCAGCACGAAACAAATTGATCTCAAATAACACAAAAAATTTACTTGGAAAAACAAGGAATAAAAAAAAGAGGGCATCACAATATCAACGAAAGAAAAAATTCCTTAATAAAACCAAACTTTTATTTCTAGGATGAGCTATACCTATTTAGGCAAGAAGTGGGTCATATAATCCGAAGATTTGTGCCTGATAAGGAACAAGAATGAATACTACAACATTCCCATTCATGTTCTTATGGTGGACATTATGGAGAGAATAGATCTACAAAATGTTTTGCAATTTGGATTTCAAATGTTAAAGTATTTGTGAACAATTGTGATAACTATCAAATGTTTGGAAATATCTTGCAAAGGGATTAAACACCTCTAAATAAAATTTTGAAAGTGGAGTTATTTGATGTGTGGGGCATAGACTATATAGAACCATTCTCATGCTCCTTTGGAAATCATATGTTCTTCAAACATAGAACTATTTCAAAGTAGATTGAAGCTATCACATTACAAGGTAATGATGGTAAAGTTGTAGTTTTAATTTTATCATAAAAATAATTTTACTGTTTTGTATGCCTTGAGTTATCATTAGCAATGGAGGAGTGCACTACTGCAATAGACAAGTTTGCAAAATAGTTAGCCAAGTACGAAGTTAGAAACAAGGATGCTAGGACATATCATCCACAATCAAGTGTTGGGTAGAATTTTAGAGAAATTAAAAAGATCTTGAAAAACATTGTTAACCTTTTCAGGTAAGATTGGGCCTTGAAGTTGGATGTATCCCCATGAGCATATAACGCAACATACAAAGCATCTCTTGGAATATAAATTTAAAGAATAGTTTATTGTGAAACTTGTCATTTACCTGCGGGAGTTAGAACATAAAGTACATAGCACATTAGAAAACTAAATTTTGACATGCAAGTTGCTAGAGAGAAGAGGAGGCTACAACTTAATGCGCAAGAAGAACTTTGAAAGTGGAGTTATGAGAATGCAAAATTGTACAACGAAAAGTCAAAAAATGGCACAATAGCCGAATTTTGCACTCCAATGTTGAAGCTGGGCAACTGCTATTATTTAACTATTGACTCAAACTATTTTCAAGGAAGCTTAAATCATAATTGTCCTGACATTTTCCAGTTCTTGAGCTTATTCTAACATATAAGTAGAGATACGTGACTTGAACTCAAAGAAGATTTTTGAAATCAACGGTCAACTACTGAAGATATATATATATATATATATATCATAGAGGCACTTTTAGCAAGGAGCAAACTTTCATAGCCATTCACAAGCCAACTTTAATGATCAATTAGGAAGAGACTACTTGAAAACTTAAAATTTAGCACTACTAGGAGGCAACCAGGGTTTTTCATTTTTATTTTCTCTTATGTTTTTTTGGATAGTTGCATGCATGTATATAAGATAGTTTATTATTTGATATTATTTATATTTTCCCACGGAACATCTTCCCAAAAACATTTGGGGGAACCTTCATATAAAGAAGGAAAATAGCCGATTCAACCTTACTCAATGAGTTGAAACCCATAAAGATTGACGTGCCTAGAGTTGGTTTTCAAATGAAAGCATTAAAAGCCACAAATGTAACGTCCTGAAAACCTACTAGTTTCCGGTTCGTTCACTTCTACTACTCACTCACTACGCTCAAAAGAATTTGAATAAAATTTAAAACTTTTGTTCTTCGGTTTAAAATGACGTTTTTGAAAGTATTTTAAATGATATTACAGCGAAAAAATTAATTAAAATCAGTTGAATAAAACTTCTTTTTTTTAAAACATAGAACAGAGACACCGGTCGACACCTGTAAGCATCGGTCGACACTTGGATTGTCTCGGGTTTTTGCATCGGTCGACATTAGCAACGCAGGTCGACACTCGTCTCGGGTCTTTTCGGTAGTAGACACTGATAACGCCGGTCGACACTTCTAGACTCATCTCAGAGAGCGGTTGACACCTATTTTCGTGGATCGACACCATAATTCTCTCTGTCCGTGTAGGTCGACCATCGCGGTCGATACCGCTGCCACTTTTACACTACCGGTCGACACCTACAATTATAGGTGGACACTTACTTCGGCTCTGCCCACACAAGTCGACTCTCGCGGTCGACACTTGCAAGGTCTGATCGACCACTAAACCTATCGGTCGACACTTCCTCCTCAGAACTCTGTTTGAAAACCTTTAAAATTCACAAAATCGATCGGATTTCGATTCAACACTAATAATAAACCAACACACACTTTTTCCATAAACTCAAATCATTATTCACATACAGAAAATGACTACTCAAGTTTGAAATCCGTCTATACACTCATTCGACTCAAAACAACTTAAAATCTTGTCAATTACACTCTCAAACTCCATACCTATGTCTTCCATAGTCAAAACGCCCTGACAGTCGGCCAGATCGTTCACGTGCGTACTCCTACAATCGCCTCCTAGTACTGGGCATGCTCGGAGTACTCAACAACTATGGCGTCGTCACCTACATCACAGAACTCAACTATTAACCTAATGCTAAGTAAGTCATGCATGGAACATAACGCTGAAAACAACTCATCCTAACATATGCAATCTCTACAGTTTCATCTCTACTTTTTTTTTCGTCTCTTTTTTACAGCCTTTTTATTTTCTTACTACTGAGTTCTTCTTTACACGCTATACTAAGGTGACACCTCTCGCGGTCCCCCTCATAGGACGCAGTCCTTCTCATATGATGGAGGCAACCTCAGTCTAGTAAAGCGACACACTTCGCAATCCCCCTCATAGGATGCGGTCCTCCTCATAGAACAATGTCACTCAACCCCACCTTTATTATCTTCTTACGTATCTTATATTTTGTTTGTCTCATCACATCCTACTATTTCACTTCGTAAAAATATGAAAATTCATTTTCGTCTCGTTCTCCTAATTTAAAACAATGATGCACAACCATGAAATCATAACGCAAAGTAAACGTGCAATGCATCCTACTTAACTGTGATGTAGACCCGAAGGCAAAACTCTTACTACATTACTTACCTGGCGTCATAGAAATTTCTCACACTTTGTAACTTCGTCCGCTAACTGTGAAAACCTATAAAACCACACATTTATCAGCTATACTTCCCTTTCAATTCATAAAACTCTAAAGGAAGCAACAATCTCACGACTAACCTAAATAACCCAAAATCCTTTACAATTTCTAACCAAATTCAGAATTGCATAACTTCTCCAATACTCGTCCGATTTGGACGATTCAAAATGCTATGGGTTCCTTAGGGCGTCTAATTTCTAACGATTTCATCTATTTTCTAATTGGACCTTCACAACTTGGCCGGATGTGACCGAACGAAAACCATTCTATAGTCCGAGCATTCGGCTATCCGAACGCTCAATCTTCTCCATAAAATTCTGTAACCTACTCCTACTTCTAGTTTAAACACCAACACACAAATACAAATCGACTTAAACTTCTAAATTTCATATCTCCCTCTTAGGGTTTACTAAAACTACCCACTACTCACTCTACTTCACTTTTTACAACTCAAAACCACTATAGCACTCACTATCTACTAAGAAATAAGAAGAACTTATCGAAAAATGGAGAAACGAAGGAGAACGGAGGAGAATCGCCGAGGTTTCACGCGGGAAAGGGAAAAACTAAAAGGGAAAGGGTGAGGGGTTTGCGCTGGGGAGGGAGAACACCGATGGTGGTCTTCTTCCATTTTTTTATTTTTAAAATTAATAATAATAATAATAATACCTAATTACTATTTTGCCCTTAACTCTAATCCGTGTAATAAATCTGTCATTCGATCTACGTTCGGTTGAAATCTTAAAATTTCTCTTTCACCATTAATTCCAAAATAAGTTTATACTTACAATAAAAATTCTCCGCTTTCAATTCTGACCAAAACTCCACCGATTATAATTACAAAAATCCAAAATTAATTTAAACGGAAATTCTAGGTGTTATAACAAACGCAACAAGATGCCATTTTTCAGATGAAGCAATATTTTTGGTCCGAAAATACTCCAACTTGTAAAATAATAACTTTTGATCGATAAGTCCAAATGAGCTGAAATTGGGAATACGGATGAAATAACCTCAAAATTTTAAGGCCTAATCTTTGTGGTTAAGAAGTTACAGTAAAAATATTGTCAGTCGCCAGAGCTCGATTTACTACTCTAATCGAGAACAGAATACCAAATTCGGGAATGCGTAACTCGCTGATTTGAAAACAAAATGATTTGATTCTTGTGTCAGATGAAAGCTATGGATGTGGGCATGTTGTGTGAAAAAATTAGAGGATAAGTTGATGAGATGAAAAAGATATGTAGAGAACGGCACTTGTGGGTCCGTAAAGAAGATAAGTGTGCTTCTTTTGATTTTACGCTCCACTTGATGAAGAACAATCCAACATGCAAAATGGATGAGAGTTTATAGTCTTTTGCTATGAATTCTTCCTTTTAAGAATGCATAGAAATAAGTGATAATAAGGATTTCAAAGTATACTCACAAAATTAGAAACAATGATCACAAAACACTCACATATGACTCACTGGTGCCAATGGAGTTTGAGACTTAAAGAGGCTCTGGTTTGGAAGACAATTTTCAAATTTTTATCAAAAACTAAAACTATGGCTAAAGGAGTGTTAAGGATGGTTTAAATACTTCTTCCCTTCACCAAATTACCATTAGGGTTTAGTAAACTAAAGTAAGAGAAAAGTGTCTTAGAAAACCCATCACACGCGCCACCACTTCTGCGCAAACAAAGGCTTCATAACTCTATCTCGAAAGAGTATCATAATCATAGGATCTCCTCTAAGCACGGATGCTTCTATTTCTGTCCTAGTAATGAATAAGCTAGCCTTGTTCTTGGCTTCCTTTCTAGCGGCGTCATTCTAAGATATTTACTCAAGGGTCAGAGGTGCTAACTTAAAGGTATTGCCTTCGTGCTTAAGAGAATAATAATTAGAATACCCATCATGATACATTCTATGATCAAATTGTCATGGTCGGCCTAGAAGCTAGTGGCTTGCACTCATAGGCACAACATTGCAAAGGACCGAGTCTTTATATTTTTCCAAAGCAAACTCTACTTTCACTTGTTTGGTAACCTTGACATTATCCCTATTATCTAGCCACCTTAACTTGTAGGGATGGTGATGTGGATTTGTCTCCAAACCTAGTTTAGTAATCAATTCATCGGAGGCTACATTTGCGCAACTTCCTCCGTTTATAATCAATGAACATAATTTGTTTTTGAGGAGACATCTGCTGTGGAAGATGTTCTCATGCTGACAACATTCTCCTGTACTCTTATATACAAGGATTTGTCTCCTGACCATAAGTAGGGGTCCTTCAGAAGCGTGGACAACTTCATCCTCAGTGTCACTCTCTTCGACATCCTCTTTCTCTTCTACTTCTTGCTCGTCCTCGTTCTCAACTTTTCATGTGTCTTCTTTTATTATCATGACAAGTCGGTTTAGGCATTGAGCCATGTAATGACCTAAACCGTGACACTTATAACACTTGATTTCTCTGGCTATAGGTACGTTGGCACTATCTACTAGTTTTACTACTAGATTCTTTGAGTGGCCAACTACGTATAAAAGGCTACTTCCCTTCATCCTTGGTGACAGTCTTGTTTGGTTCAGGTGCTTTAGGTGTGACCTTGGGGAGAATCTTGGGGGTGAATTTTGGGGTATAGCTAGCTTTTTGTTTTTTACTAAGTTGGCGCTCTACCTTCATAGTCATTTGTACTACTATGTTGAGGGACTCTAGTGGATGTAACTCCACTGTGTCTTCTATCCCGGGTCAGTCCTCGGATAAACCTAGCGATAACCTGCTTCTCGAGTTCTTCCATATCTCCACAAATCCTAAGAGTGTAAAATTCAATGAGGTATTATTCAATGGATTGACTTCCTTGTCATAGGTAGTAACGCCCCGAGAATCCACACATTCCCGGTGCGCTCACTATGTCTACACACTATGACATACAGAGACTTGATGCAAACTCACTTAATTTACTACCCCTTCCATTTTCAAATCATATTCAAAAAAATATTTGTAAGTATAAAAATTTTTTACTCGATTCGAAAACGTTCGAGCCCCAAAAATAGAACACGAAATCCTCAATATCAAATACGCAGCGAAAAATACAATTTAAATCAGTTTTAAAAATAAAACAACAAGCCTTGAAATTCTAGGAAGGGTCCCAACACTCGCCTCAAGCTACCCGACTCAGTGCCACTCTCCCGTGTAGCGGCGCCACGCGCCCTTGGTTCCGCACCACGCATGGGCGCGCGCACACACTCGGCCTGAGAGCCGCGCCCCGCACGCCCACGTCCCCACTTCGACATCCCGCGCACAACTTCTCGGTGCTGCGTGCCAACTCAACACCGCCGCGTCACGTACACGTCCACAGTGCCGCGTGCCCCATACACCCTGCCTCCATGCAGCACGTCTGCACGCACGCCCTCACCCTACGCCGCACAACCCATGCGCACTTGCAAGGCCACATGCCCTGCGCGCCTGCGGTCACGCCGCACTGCCGCGTAACGTCTAAAAATCGGCTATCCCAAAAATCTGAATCTGCACACATTCACCAAAATTTCCAGAATACCTATCCAGAAATCCCTACCAAATCAAAGTTTTTAAAAAGAAATAAAACTGCAACAATATATCAACCATCAAATGAAGAAAATTCACAGTATAAAGCATTACCAAGCTTCTACATGTAAATAGTACGCGTGAGTCACCAAAATCACAAACACTCCATGAACCCCTATACAACTGACGCCTATACAAACTCGTCTGATCAACTATATATTCCGACACAACAAAAGAAAATACCCCAATAGTCTAGCCACCACCTACCATCTACACGGGTCGGGTCGCCCTAAAAAATCTATCGTCTGGTGCCTCGGTCGCGCGCCGCCAACCGTCCTACATCTCAAGACTAGGCTCTCGGGGCTCACCAGTGACAATATCTGCACCTACACCATAGAACACACAACATAAGTCTAATGCTCAGTAAGTAATGCGATATGAAAGTAAAAGCCGACAATGCAACCCTATCACATGCAATCTCTACACTCACACTTATGTTGTCACATCTGTGACACGTAGTGGAGTCGCTCCAGGGTGAGAATGAACCTAGCGTCACACTACACCCTGACACGTCGCCATCGTCCCTGACTCCCCAACAACGAGGCCCACAAGCTATACACACGCATCACCACACATCAACCACATTAAGGTGAGGGTGCACCTCGCGCCACACTACACCCTGACACGTCGCCCCCGTCCCAGCCTCCCCAGCAACGGGGCCACAGTTGCCACACACACATTTCGCGAAAGCCCAGCCGGCCCACTCCTATAGCAAAATCTGCGACTGTTGAGGCATCGGCCCACACACTATCAGTATCCGCGGTACCACTGTCCATCATCCTCACCGCCGACACATACACGCCGCGTGCCGGCTCAACTGACCCACTGCTTGAGTGAAATCCATGGTTGGTTACGCATCGGCTCACACACTAGCAGGATCCGCGATACCACAGTCACGCGTCTCACCACTTACTCAAAATATGTTCAAAATTATTTTTCGTTCCCTTTTTAAAAACATAATGCATGTCAAACAATACACACGCACACCACAATAAACAACATAAATTCTAAAGTTCCACAGTTTAGTCCCACCTGGGCAAAACACATGCATGCACTGCTTCCGTGGCGTTCTAATCTTACTCGACGCACAGATTTGCCAAAAACACCTCAACCTAAAACATTAACAATCACTCATAAATCTTTGCATCAAAATTTACTAAATACGCTATAAATCAAATTCCTTAACTAAACCCATAAAATTCCAACCAAAATAGGTCACTAATTCGCTTCGGCCGAAACCAGCCTAAACTTCATACATGCATAACTTTTGTGTTCGTTATCGAAATCAAACGATTCAAAAAGTTAAACGCTCCCCTATGAACCTATTTCAACATACTAAGACGGATTTTTAAAACAATAAGTCGCAGCTAGGTGAAAAACACCAAAACTGAATCTGCCCTTCACCCAAATTTCACATTTTTTGTTTCCTTCAACCAAAACTCACTCAAAACTCGTCTCACGCACTAAAATCAGCAATGCTAACATCACGCATCGCAATTCTACTAAAAATGTTCAATAACTTGACTCGGTCCAAAATTCGACATAAACTTTCGACGCGTATAACTTTTGCGACGGACATCAGAATCGAATGATTTCAGCAGCCAAATGTTTTTCTAACAACCTAATTTTTCCCACTAAAATAAAATTTAAAATGAATAACCGAAGCTAGGCCGAAATGGCCAAAAACAGAACCTGTTTTTCTCACCAAAATGCTCAGAATTTCAACTTTAATCCAATCTCACCAATTTCTTCATCCAATTTCACTCATTCAAGCATAATTTAATCAGAAATCAGAAATTCGAGCACTAACCCAAATTTCAACTCAACCTCCCCCTTGGTTTTTCACTCTCCCACCGGACACTGATTGTCTATCCAATAAACACACACATTCACACTCCTAATTCACTCAAACATTTCAGCCAAATTTATAGAAAGCGGAAGGAAGCCGAGCAATAATCTCGACCAAAACAGGAGAGGACAGCAGAGGGAGAGAGACTTACCGAATGGTGTCGTTCTGCACTCGGGTGGGAGAAAGGGAAGAAGAATGCGAGCAGAGCGCTCGGTTGCCGGCAACAGAACTGAATGGGAACTCTCACTCGCGGTCGTCGGCAGAAAGTGCTCGGGCTCTCTCTTCGGGAGTTCGAGCGGCTGAAATCGAACGACTTTGGTTCGTCGAAAAAGCAGCACTAGCCTGTGGTTTCCCTCTCAGACTCACGCTCGTCGGCCACCGATCGAAGACCAACTCCCAGCTCTCGACCGCCCTTCCCTCTCGGATGCTTGACGAAGAACAAAACACTGAACGGATTCCTCGCGAGGCCGTTCAGTAATTTTATTTTTTTATTATATCAAATTACTAAATCACCCTTACGCACTATAACTATCCGTAATTTCGTTAAATTTGCATCCTCCCAATTTAAAATTTTTGGAAACCGTCACTACATTTAGATTCCTAGTTTTATAAATTAATTTACCCGTTAAAATATTTCCTTGAAATTCAAACCGAGACTTAATTAAAATTCAAAAATTAGATTTAAATCTGAAATTTCTCGGGTTACTACATAAGTTTTGGATCTGTAGGAATAATTTTTGTCAGTATTGGCAACATACTAATCTCTTAGTCATGAGTACTTTCATCACTCTCCACTTGGTAACGGAATCATCTTCTATCTTTTGCCTTTGGAATATAACATTGGACCACTAGAGGGCCGCATTTCCCATGAGTTCTACGGATACTAGTTGGATTTTCACTCTGTCAGAGTATCCATACTAGTCGAAGACTTTTTTTACTTTATCAATCCAATCTAGGAATGTATTCTCGTCACACATTCCAATGAATGAGAGAATATGTAACTTAACATTTTTAAGATCGTCCAAATTCTTTTGACGACTAGGGTGAAAATGTTCTTCCTCATCTAGGGTCCATTTATCCTCGTCATGGTCGTCAAAATCTTAGAATCTCCTCCTAGGATTTTCAGGTCAGTCATCATCTAAGGAAGGGTCTTGATCTTGGAATCTCCTATAGTATTCAGTTCTCCTAGGGTTCTCAAGCCTCATTTTGGGTGTTGTCTCTCAAGAAGGTTCTCTAGAGTGGTTCTTGTTAAGTCTCTCCATTTTATGCTTCATGTCAAGGGTTAGGTCACTAAATTGTTGGCCTATGTTACTAACTTCTCCACTAAAACCATTTAATTGCCCTTGCATACTACACTCTTCCTTTTGGTGGGGGTGAGTCTCATTTTGGTGGATGTCCTAGCCCCGGTTGGGTTCTTGATTTGGGCCTTGGTTTGGTCCAATGTTAATTTCACTCCTAGTTTTCATTTTTTTTTTTACCAAGTTTTAGAAGGAAATTAATTAGGTTAAAGTAGTCCTATGGTATTAGGAAAAAAAATAGAATGCACTTAACTAAGTTCAAATCTAAGTTGTCTAAATTTTCATGCAATTCTCTTTGTCTTTTTTCTTTTTTTTTTTAAGTAAAGTTAACACCTTTTAATAGTGCAAAAAGTCTTAGAGAGGCTTTAATAGACAATAATGTGAAAATAACTTTTAGAACACAAAATAGAGCTAAGAAAACAAGTAGTATGAAAATTTAAACTAAATAATTCATGCTTTCGTTTTTGTTTTTAGTGAGCACACTGAGCATCCAACTTTAACATTCAACAAATAATAGTTCAAAGGTAAATTTGGTCCCCACAATTTCAGCTAGCATGCTCAAATGGATAGTGACACAAAGTAAAGCTCCAAAAGTGATAAGTGTTTTAAGGTTTTAGGTTTTGTACTTTTGTGTTTCACCAAAAACAACAAAAATCTTGACTACCTTTCCACTTTAAGCTACAAATGGCACATACTTCAAGTGATTAACATGTTATCCTAGCTCTAGGTGGGTTATATGTTCAGATGATGCAAATTATTTAGCACATAAGGTCACAAAATGAAGAGTGATTCTCGGCCAAAATAGTTTTATGTGAATTTGTATTTCCGGTTATGAGTAGAATATTTACCTAAATTTCAAGCAACAACTTGGAAATTTTGGACTTGGAGGCAATGTAACAATCGACTGTTACAAACTGACGAAGGAAAGTGAGAAACTTTCACTGTACACTTCGGTTTCCTGAAGAGAAAACTTCTTTGTTTATAATTTATCCATCAACCGAAATCAACATTTACATGAGTTCAGAACAAGTTTTTATACTCCCTTAAACAATTGGGTGATCTATAGAAAAGAGAAAAAGAAGAATAGAAAATAGCAGTTGTGGCCTACTAGCCGTTGTGAGGCGGCTACGTTGTTGTAGTTGACGTTGCGCGCACACGCTGCTTTGCTACTTGCTGCATGCGATGTCCTCTTGTGTGCCTCATGGCTGCTTCGTGCGCGCGCTGGCGTATGGTCTGGCTCCTCTCTTGCACGCGCTTGTTGTTTCCCGTGTGTGCCTTTTGTTGCGCCATGGTGCTTCATGCGTGTGCCATCTCCTTCCTGCGAGCGCCCTATCGCACCCAACTCCTTCTCGGACGCGCCATGCTGAGCCCAGCTATTTCTTGCATGCGTCATGCTGCGCCTAGCTCCTCTTGTGTGTGCCCCTTGCTGCACCATCTTCTTCCCACGTGCGCCATGCTTTGCCCAGCTCCTCCTTTGCGCAAGCACCTCCTCCTTGATCCATGATTTGGCCATGCTCCTCCTCATGCCTGCCATCTCGATCCAAGACTTGATCCAAGCAATCCAAAGACCATTTCCTACAAAAATCAACATACGTTGTAGAGAAAGAACTCGATTGATTACTTACCTTAATTTAAGATTGAGTCTTTTGTCTCCATGGCACATCATACTTTTCAGGTAACTGAAGATTTGACTCAAATCTAGAATGTCGCTATCATTTACTACCTTGCTTCGAAAGGTGGACATCTTTGTCATATCATGAGGAGTGCCTACAAAATGAACAAACCTAAAGAAAGTGAAATTCGGCCTTGGACTTGGTCGTGGTCGAATGATGCCAATCCTAGGCACATCAAATGACTTTTGCAATGCCTTCATTTCTCATCCTTACATTTTCAAATTCACCAGAAGTGTAGGACGTGAAGAAATTCCTCCATGAAGTAGCGTATATCGAAACACCACTATCAATCACCCAACTCATATCTTGGTAGGCGAGGTTTACGACTTCCCCATCATACATAATAAGAAACTTTTCAGTGGCTACAGCTATCTTATCGCCTTTATCACCCTTTTCTACCTTCTTTTCATTTCCCTTGGCATTCGAATTCTTTCGAAGAAACTTTTGACAAAATCTCTTAATGTTTCCCTTTTTACCACAATAACAACAGTCAAAGTTGGCATATTTTCTCGACTTGTTTTGACTTCGATTTCTATTACTTGGACCTTTAGTCTGATTTCTCCCGTTGTTTTTGGTGACTAGGATGTCTAACTGTTAAGAAGAAAAACCCGTCAATTTTCTTCTCATCTTCTTGTTCAAAACACTACTGTTAACTACATCTACAACCAAGACACTATCTAAGGAAAAGTTGAACAACGACATCCTAAATGTCTCCTATGATTCCGATAAAGTTCCAAGAAGCATCAACCGCTGAACCTTTTTATCAAACTTAATTTTCATTTCAGCCAACTAATTGATAATTTTCTGAAATGTATTCAAGTGATTGATCACTACTTTTCCATTTTGGTACTTCAACCCTAGAAGCTACTTGATCAAAACTTGTTGTTGCAAGTCTTTCGAGTGTATAACTACTCAAGCTTTTTCCATAAGGTCTGAGCGTTTTTTTCCTCAATGACATGGTTGAGGATGTTATCATCTACCCACTACTAAATGTAACCGCACACTTGACAATAAAACAATTTTTATTTGACGTCAAATTTATCGGCGGACTTTACACCAGCAAACATGGGCAAATAATAGTTTTTCACATAGGGAAGATCCTCCATCTTCCCTTTCCACACATGATAGGTTGAGCCGTTCAACGTAACTATCTGACTCGAGTTACTCTCCATGATTTGAACAAGGCACTCGATCTGATACCGTTTTGAAACCAAAGAAACACTATGTTCAACGCATTTATCATATCTCTTCATGGTTAATATGCTTCTAGGACTACATCCCGAGCCTAAAAAATGAAAAAGTCTCATTCCACCTTTAGCTGCTACCTTTTCATGAAAGTCTTGAGACCTGAGAGCCTTTCTTCTTCAAACAAAAACTCTCTATGTGTCTTCTGCTCACCAGAACCACACTCACACAAGGTGATGAAAAACGCTCTTCTTGTCAAACAAGTTTCTCACCTTTTTGTTGTTTTTTTTTTTAATTGTGCCATTGCCCATTATGGATTCAAGCCCACATATTAGACATGGATCCCAACAGATATTACCCGTGTTCAACATTAATAGCGTGTCACAAGTATTTTATGAAAAACAATTTTTTAAAAGATACAAAACAATATAAGGATTTTTAAATAATTACATAAGTCACAAAAATCTTTTCATCATAATAGACTCTGAAATATGACAGTATTTTCTACTGATACCTTAAATTTTTAATCTTGTCAATTGTAAACAACATCTATTGCAAATTCCATTAAAAATCTCACTAAAACTCACCTCCCTCGTGCGTGGTGGGTCCCTGTTTCCTCGTATTCACCTGCAACCATTATTCTCATTACTTTTTCAATCCCCCTCTGTAAATTATCTTCATCGTTTTTCCCCATTTTGTACTTGATTGAGTTTGCTTCACGTACAGTTCCCCCCCAAACTAAAAAACGTGGGTGGTTCTAGAAAATCAAGTTATTTTATCTTTAATGTCTCTGCTGGAGACCCACGTCATTAGAATTGTTCTAGCATGCCTCTCTCTTTTATAATTGTCATCTTCGTAGTCAGATTCCTCATAGTGATGTTCTATTGGTAATTTGCCCTTCTGTGCACGGCTATTAGAAGGAAATTTTATTCTTTCATACCTCATGTTTAAAGCCTTGATTTGATCTTGAATAGCCTTCATTTACATCTCTAGATCCAAATTAATACGTTTTTTTCTTCACTACTCATAATTTTCAAGAAAGAAAATTACATATTGTTATTGAACAAAATAAGTAAGTAAACGAAACTCACTCACTCTCTCACGTGTTTACACTTGATTTATGTCTCTACACTTGTGTTTTCCTCAACTAATGACTTTTATATGATAATCTCACTCTCTTATCTTATAGCTCTCAATTTTCGCTTTTAGCTCTTTATATAAAAATCTAGTCTAGAAAAAAAAATTCAACAACAAAAAACAAGCAATATCAAACTTTTTAACTCAAAATTCTAATTTCTAAAATCGATTATATAATTAAAGTGTAACACCCAGAATTTTTCCGTTTAAGTTAATTTCAGAAGTACGTGATTGTAATCGGCAGAGTAATGGTCGGAATTGTGCGCGAAAAATTTCTACTCTTAGTTAAAAGATTATTTTGCGACTAATGAATGAGAGAAAAATTTTAAAATCCAATCAGAACTGAACGATATAACAGATTTCGAAAATGCTTAATAGTTAATAGCGAAATAGTAATTAGAATTAATTATATTAAATAAAATAATAATAATAAAACAGAGGGGAGGAACGGATTTCCCCCCCTGTTCTTCTTCTTCTTCTTCTTCTTTTTTCTTCTCCCGCACGAGACACTCGGCACTTCCCTTCAGTAGCCAACGATCAGCCGTTTTCCCCTTCGTTCTTTAAATTTTTGGTAAATTTTAGTTATTTATTGGAAGATAGTTAGTAATTGAGTTATTTTAAGCAGTAAAATTGCAGTTATAGAGAGTTTTGGGTGAACCCTAGAGAGGAGATACGAAGTTTGGAGGTTTTAGTCAGTTTTGTACGTATGTTGATGTTTAAGCTACGAATAATAGTGGATTATAAGCTTTTGTAGAAAAGATTGAGTATGTTGATAACCGAATAACCCGAGTTACGGAACAGGTTCTGTTCGTCCAATCTGTATGTGTGGAAACTAGATGTCACAAGAAGCTCGTAGCATTTCGAATCGTCCAAATCAGACGAGTATTGGCGGAGTTATGAATTTTTGAAGGGTTAGTCGGAGCGTCAGTTAGAATTTCGGTTTGGACTGAGTGAGGATTGAGTGGTTGATTCCCTTAAAGTTATATGCAGTTAATGTAATGTAGAGCTAATGGATGTGCGGTTTTATAGATTTTGCAGTTAACGTGCGAGATTTTAGATTACGAGTGCTAAGCACGCCAGTTAAGTAATATAGTAGAAGTTTTGTATTCGGGCCTGCATCACAGTTCAGTAGAATGCATTGCACGTTTACTTTATGTTATGCTTTGTAATATGCATCATGGTTTTAAATTACGAAATGAAACGAAAATGAATTTTCATGTTTTTATGAAGTAAAACAGTAGTATGTGATGATACGAATGAAATGAGAATATACGTAGGAAGATAATAAAGGTGAGGTTGATTGGTCTTGTCCAGTGAAGTGTACCGCGAGTTGTATCACTCTTCCTACGCTTTACGTGGTGACCTTGTCCAGTGAGGTGTACAGCGAGATGTTTCACTTTACTAGATCGAGTTTGGCATTGTACAGTGAGGTGTACCGTGAGGTGTGTCATCTCGATCTAACACATAAAAAATAACCCAGTAATAAGAAGATAAAGAAGATATAAGAAAGAGAAGAAAACGAAAGTAGAGACGAAACTGTAAAAACTGCATATGTTAGAATGTGAATGTTTTTCAGTGTTTAACTTTATATGCATTACTTACTTAGCATTAATATAATAGTTGAGTTCTGTGATGTAGGTGACGACGCAACAGATAGTGATTATCCCAAGCATGCCTAGTAATAGCAGGCAGTTGGACGATTACGCTCGTGAGACGACTGAGCAAGCTGTTGAGGCGTTTTGACTATGGCGGGTGTAAGTATGGGTGATGAGGTATTTTGAGTCGTACTTAGTTATTTTAATGTAAAATAGATATTTGAATTTGGGTTGAATATTTTGGCGTGTGTAATAGCTTGTAAATTGAATCGAGAAGTAGATTTACGGTTTTTAAACGTTTAGTCAAAATTCGTGTTGTTTTGTTGAATTCTGTTAAAGTTTCTGGGTGCAAAGTGTCGACCGAAGTCCGTAGGTGTCGACCAGTCAGTGTAAAATAGAGGATGAGTGTCGACCGCGAGTCTCGGCATGCGCAGGGCAGAGTCAAAGTAGGTGTCGACCCCTAGCTACAAGTGTCGACCGATCCGTGTACAATTGGCAGTGGTGTCGACTTTGAGTGTCGACCTACGAGGACAGAAAGGATCAAGGTGTCGACCTGCGACAGCGGATGTCGACCCCTCTCGAAAATGGGTGTGAAGGTGTCGACCGATGTCCCCGGTGTCGATCGATGAAAAGACTCGAGAGAAAGTTAATGTCGACCCGTGTTTGTCAGTGTCAACCAATGAAAACCCGAGACAACTTAAGTGTTGATCGGTTCTTGCAGGTATCGACCGGTCTCTTTAATCTTTATGTTTTAAAAGTGAAGTTATTTAAACCGATTTTAAACGAAGTTTCCACTGCGGTATTTACATGTATTTCTTTTGAAAGACGTTCAAGTAAAAAAAAAATAGTCGTTTTGAGTCAAAAAACAAAGTTTTCAAATTTCTAGGAAATATTTAGTATAGGATATGATGGATGGTGACGAGTAGTAGTTGGTAGCGAACCGGAAATCACGGAGGATTTTTGGGCGTTACAATATTGGTATCAGAGTCATTTAGTCAAAACGTTCAAACGATTACTCAAAAGCAACTATCGCCGCATAACGTGCTACAACAACTGTAAGTGTTTAAGTTTAGTGTTGTTTAGTAAATACTTATGATCATTGTTGACCATTGTCCAGGAAAAAGAGTTAGAATGTCTAGACGACCAAGACGTCCCAGAGTGCCAAGAGAGACAACCGAACCAAGAAGTGAGGACGATTCTGCGACGATCCGACAGTTGATAGAATTAGTAAATCGGCAAATATTTTAATATGTGATAATGAACTAAAAGGCATGCCTACCTTAACCCATAAGAAATTAGAGTTCGAATTGACAAAATTGTTGCTACTATCTTCACTTCTATATTCATTAAAATTGTTCAACGAATGAAGCTCCTCATTCTGAGAATTTGATACTGAACGCACTATAACTTCTAATTTCTCTTCTTCATTGTCTGCATTCTCAATATGCATATCATGAATATCCTCATCAGCATCAACATTTCCTTCTTCAGTGTGTATAACATTTCTTTTTTCAACATGTGATGCGTCATAGGAACCTACAATACACCATCAAGCTAGGAAATTTCTTAATTATAATTTTAGTGTTTATTTTATAATTTATCATGGAGGAACTATTTTAAAGTTATCACATTCATCAAGACACTTCCAAATACCTTGTGGAGATTTTCATGGTAATACATAAGTGGAGAAATCAATCATAAGAATAGGAGAACTTTGGAGCATTCCAAGACTACTGGCCATCGAACCATTGACGGGTGTTTGGAAAATTTGGAAGCTTTCAAGATCTTATATCAAAACATGTCCTCAAATATTTAGTTAACATCTCAATGTTTCTAGAACAGGGTGAATCGTAAAAATTGGATGTCTTTTGATAGGTCAAAGAGACCCAAAACCAAGGTCTTCGTTTATGCAGAGAAGCCTAATGATGCTTGCAGACTTGAATCCCAAATGCACGCGCAGCAAGGCAAAAATTAATATAATAAAATGAGTACTTACATGGCCGCTAAATCAATCTAGAAATCTCCATGCAACAGCTCCATCTTTATCTTTAGTTTGAAAGGATTTATTTATTTAGTTTTTGTTGGAGATATATTTGACTGAATTCTCTTTTTCTAAATATTTTCTAGTTTTCCTTTTCCTAGTAAAATTATATTTTATTTGGTGTATTTAAGCATTACCAATTCATCAATGAAAGTGTAGTTGTTTTGGTTGAAAATCATTCTTTTTCTTAAGGCAAAAGTAGTGCACTTGTGTGTCTTACATTGCTTGGATTAATTT
This sequence comes from Begonia peltatifolia, assembly GCA_022433055.1. Taxonomy (NCBI): domain Eukaryota; kingdom Viridiplantae; phylum Streptophyta; class Magnoliopsida; order Cucurbitales; family Begoniaceae; genus Begonia; species Begonia peltatifolia. The sequence goes on along the minus strand of CM039517.1, from coordinate 17,116,489 downwards.
TAATTCTTGTGCATGTGTTTTTGAAAGTTTGAGTTTTTATGAGTATAGTTAATGCTCCATCAATTTGGTGCAATCTTCTCATTTAAATCAGTGAATATTTTTTTTAAGATTGTACAAACTCACAATTTGCAAGTTGGAGTGCTTCTTTATATTGAAGGTAGCCATATAAGTTCGAAGTCGTAATTATTCGATTTTTCAGACTAACTTTTGTTGTTCTAATCATAACTTTCTTCTTTGTGCATATTTTGAGGACCTGTTCCACACATCTAGACGTCGTTACAGATCAAAAATTGCATCGAAATTCATTCGTTAGATTCATTTTTATTATAGTCAAATTTTGCTGAATAATTTGCTGAAAATAGAGTTTGTTGCTTCCAATTTGGTTGCACATCAGCATACATATCATCCTAAACACTTTAACAAGACTTGCCATCACTAAAATGTCTACAACTACTACTACCTGTTTAACCAACTTTTTTTGTGTTTGTGTCTACATGGTTCACATAGACTTTTACTTATCTCTTAGAATTGAAACTCTGAACCATAGAAATTACTCAACCCCTTCGTTGGCCCTTTCCATAGCTCATAATAATGAAGCTTCTTCTGCTCAGTCGTTCTTATCTCTTGCAACATATTATGGATGTCAAATATTGATATTTGATTGACATCATAATTATATATAACTTCAGTTTTTTCTCCCGCATACTGCTTACTCTAACAAACTTTCCTCCATAATTATATTTAATAGAAAACTTGTCCATTGCAATTCCTGTGAAATACAATACAACCAGCAAAGACATATAAACACAAGAATCTACATGTTAACTAGTTACACAATAAACACACATAAAACTAAGTGAATAATTTTTTATGAGAAATTCTTATGAACCCAGCCAAATCCATGTGCCAGCTTACCCAAAACTGTTGAAATTTGACTAAAAGTTTGCTCAAATCCGACGTCCAACTCAAAGCAGAAGATTCAACTCGCTGTCTTTGTTTCATAAAACTAAAAAATTAGAATTTTCAGGACTCACAGATCACAAAATTGGATTGATGTTGCTTGACTTTTTAAAGGAGCAACAGTTACTGAGTGGAGGGAGACTCACAGATGACCCACCAACATGAGTGGTGTCCAACCTTCCCATCTTGGTTTTCAGATATGTTAACAGCAAAATCAGAGCCCTAGCTTTAAGGGTTGATGTCGTCTGTTACTAACCATAAGTCGTCCTTAGATGCTTCTGAGAGTCACCTTTGCAATGGTCGAGTGCTCACGGTCATTATTTCTCAGAGTCGCGCTTGTCGTTCTACATTTCCAAGCCCTAGAAATCATACAATTTTTTGTGATAATGAAAATCGATGAAAGTTTATACAAAACTAACAGAGACTATAACCAAGGTTTAATTAAGATTTAAATTAACGTAACATAGTATCGAATATTTGTTGCAGGTAACCCCGAAAGTACTGATTTTAAATTGATAATTACCCTATTAAATACTCTCTTATGGTTATTATTATGTGAAACTTATTTAAAAATGATTAAATACATGTTACATTACAGAGTTTAGAATATATAGTATAAAATGAGTGGAGCGTAACATGTACAGATAAATTCTAATTTACAAATTTTGTCATGGGCAAAAAAGATAATTACACTATTTAATATGTAAGCCTTATAATCTCCATTTTATTAGGCACTTCTTATATCTCATTTGACCTCCATCACTAAAAAGAGAGGGTGACTTTGGTATAAAAGAATGCTTCTATAAACAAAATAATGATATCCCAAGATTACTAACACAAAAAGGTCCAATAGCCTCAAGTATGTATATTGTTTGATGTGTTTTATAAAATTAATATAAATTTCTTAGTTATTTACAAAATTTATATCAACATATATATTGTTTATAAAGAATAATATAAATAAGTCTACTATTCATGTTTGAAGCATGAAATCTTCAGAAGACATGAGATCGTAAATATGATTTCATTTTGTTAAGAATATATAGTCATCTCGTGAGTAATATCTGCGATGATATAGAATGAATATGTTTTAAATAATATGATTATATAAAATTAAGTTTGATAAAAATATATTGTTGTCATATTTCCATTATAAAGAACATTTAAGGTCATTATAGCCATGATCATATACATATATGGTCATAATTAATTGTATTTATGATCGAATAATTAATGCACAATTCTTAAATATTATGAATTAATTATTTAATAAAAATAGTAAAGATTAAATAAAACACTCAACTATAAGATATTTTTCAATTTAAATATTGAATAATTTTTTTTCGTCAATTCGAACATCAAACTATCTACTATTAAAAGAACATTAAAAATTATACAATTCAAATACTAAACTATAAAATTTTTTCAATTTAAATACAGAATTATTTTTTTCGTCAATTTAAACATCAAAATTTTATTAGGAAATATCAAACCCATTTAGACAGACGAAAACCCCATTATCATCATCTTCTTCTTCTTCTTCTTGTTCTAAATTTTCATTTATATTTGCCTGTTGTTATTACAGGTTTTGAAGTGAAAATGTTTGATTAGCGGGCGGATGGAATTGCTACTGCTGCTGAAATCTCTGCTCTCTCGGCTTCATTCCAGCAAGAAGTTGTCGTTTGGCATATGCTTGACCATTCAAAAAGGGAAAAAAGAAAACACCATGTAAGGAAACCAGTAGCAAGAGACTTAAAACTTGTAAATGAAGTAATAGTTTGAAAGCATTCCGAGTAGAAGTCATAAGAACTGTAATTCTATAGTCGTTCGATTTCTTAATAGTGTTTTAATATTTGAATTGAAAAAAAAAAAATTGTTCAGTGTTTGAAAAAAAAAAAAATTCATAGTTAGTATTTGAATTATACAATTTTTAACGTTAATTTAACAGACTGAGTTGACTTGCTAAAAGTGGATAATTCGATGTTTGAATTGACAAAAAAAATTATCCGGTCTTGGAATTGAAAAACATCTCATAGTTTAGTATTTTATTTTATCTTTACTTTAATAAAAAAAACTAATATAGTTGTCAATGCTAAACAAGTAATATGAGAGCTTAATTAATTTTAAATCTAACTCTATTAGAAATCTTAAAAGATTATTAATATATATATATATATATAATAATTATATCTATACGTATTAATTTGAATAAATATAATGTATAGTTTTAATAGTACAATTCTAGATTATCAGTAGAATTATTTTAAAGTAAATAATTGTGTTAATTCATATATTTTAATTGTTAAATTATAAATTCATCAGTCTCTTTGTAATTTTCTCTCACTATTATAATATATAAACATATTAATGAAAATATAAGTCATTAATTATTTAAAAATGGTCAACAAAATGTAAAAGATTTTCCAAAATTATTTTTAAAATAATGATTTCCTATTTGAATTTGATTTATTATTCTCATAGATGAAAATTTATTTATTCTCTCTAGATAGGGTTTTATTCTAGATTCATGAATCCCACTTGTGAGATTCTATGACTAAAGAAATTTTATCTTAAAATAGGTCATTAACCCAATCAAATAAGATTAATAAAGTTGGATTTTATTACAAAAAATTTAAAAAGTTGTTTGACATATTTTTATCTTTAAATGGCTAATTTGATTTGCAACTTAGATAGCTTTTAAAAGGAAATTCGTGTGTTTTCTATATTAAATTTTAGAAAAATATTACTAAATTAAAAAATTAGAGGCGTCTCATGAGTAGTTGAGTGCTTAATTCGTATCAAGGATGCGCACTTGTCAATGTTTGAGGTGAGAAGATTGCAAAGAAAATCTATGGCATCAAAATCATACAAAGGTTTCAAAGCTATAATCATCTCAAAGGAATGCAACTTGATCATGCTTTCTTCTGACTTAATTTAATATATGATCTTAAACATTCGATTATTTTTACGTATAATTGCATTTAGAACCAACGATCATCTATTTTGTTTTCGCATTTTAAACTTTCGATTTTAACGGTGCACAAAGATGACGTGTGTGAACAACACTTCCTTGTTTAGAATTCTACGGACCAACACTGAATTCATAATAGCAAATATACATATATCTTGATTAATTAACTTAATAGCCGTGCTTAGTTCATTATATAATGTGCTTTCTCTATTCATGTGGTTGTCATAATTTGTCTATAACTAATCTATGCAAACTTCAAGTAATTATGTCGCATTGATACTTTTAATTCATAAAAGAAACTCGATTTGATTTCAATTATTTCATTAATAAAGTTAATGTATTTTTTTAAATTAAAAAAAAAAAAAAAAAAAAGTGGAGATTCTACGCGAAGTCCGTGACACGTGCTATGGCTCAGTTGTGGATCCTCGAGACAAACATTGACAATTTGACCGTCGCTTCTATCTAGACACGTGTCCCCACTCTGTCGCCACTCGATGATTACGCTTTTAACTTAATTAAATTAAAGATGGCTTCTTTTAAGCCGGCAAGGGATTGAACATTGGAGTCTGAGAACACTTGACACTTCCCACATGCCTGCCCTTAAATCAACACAAGCATCAATTATTTATTCATTTCACTTTTGCTACACACACTTCTCCAATCTCATCAAATTTCCTTATTCAATTCCATGCAACCAGATAGTAATTGGTTATATTATTAACCATAATGAATCCAAATGTCTAGAAATGATGTAAATTTTTTGAAATATCTTTTTGGCAGTTAAACGACTCTGAGTAATTATTCCATCTGAGTAAAGATTTTTGGAGCAAATTCTTTTGTTCGGTTCGAGCTTTGTCGACCTTTCTAAGTCTCACTTATTATTCGATTATTTTATGTTGTTTATGTAGTCTGATTAAATATAAAAGTCACTACTGCTTGTACGGACCATTGAATCATATCAAATTATGTAAACCTCCATGTCCACAAATCCTTGCTTCCAAGAAATCAATACACAATATTCAATTAAAAAGTCTTTTCACTTTTTTATTTTCATTCACTTTAGGTAGATCAGTGCCATTTCTTTGAAATATACACACCTTTACACTTCTATGATATCTTCATCGTAAGATCTTTTATATTTTATGCAAATAGTTTAGTGATTGTTACCATTTTAGTTTTCTTAATTTTATGGGAAACAAATTTATGTGAATTTCTTAGTTACGCGAGCATTTATATCAGTCAAAATAATTAGATACATTTAACTTTTATTTCGAATCAGCTTATAAAAATTTTGATTTATTTTAAAAATAATCCGATCTTAATTATTCTATTCGAATTAAGTATTTTATTTTATGCAGATAAATGACACAATTAAAAAATTATCACATGATTTCAATGACTAAAGTAAATATGAAAATCATTTAAACACAAAATTGAATTTAGGAAGACCTCCGTAAGAAAATTAAATTTTATAGATTAAATTAAAACGACTTAGAAATTATAAGAATTAAAAGCATATTGTGCCATAATAATTTAATTTTTCCTCGTCCTAATTGAAAAGACATAACAAGGGTGAATGGACGGAGGAGCTTCACAAGCAATAATTCCAGTCACAAAATGATTTGAGGCCAAATATAAATAGTACATATGAGTAGTCATAGACTATTTGTTAGGCTTTTTTGGGTATTAATTCTTCCCTTTGCATTTTGCCCTAATTTTCAACATTTTCGTACTTCTTGCCCCCAAAACAGGATATAATATGTTCTTGTTATTTCTAGTTTAGAAAGTGTTTCAATTTACTCCTTGCATTTTTTTTAATTTTTTAAAAGTCATTATAATTTGAATTTTGTTTCTAAATAATCATTAATTTAATAAAAAAAATCACATGATAATTTTTAGCCACGTCATTCACCTATAGAGCTATAATACTTGATCGAAGTAAAATATTTGAGATTAAAATAAATAAATAAAATTATTATTTAATTTAGTCTAAATATGACTTGAAATAATAGTTAGTTTCCTCTAATTATGGATGATATAGATAGATAAACGTATATAAAAGATTGTCACATGAATTTTTCACTTAAGTTTAAAGATACCAATAAATTATATAATCATTTAAAAAATATAAGGATATTAATAAAAATTATAAAACTACTTGGACTAAATTAGAACAATCGATTGAATTGTAAATACTAAACGCATATTTTACTAAAAGAATCATCATGTTATGTTGTTCAAGCCAAACATTGATCTCTTGTCACCCGACTTTCAAAATATTATTTTTTATCGCGACCTCATAACAAGCCAAACTAAAAATGCAGAATTGTTTGATCAAGTCATATCCCATATGAGATGGATGAAATCCACGATTAAATGCAATAATAAGCGATATCGTTGAAGGAAACAAAATTCAACACAAGATATAATTATAAATACCATAATTTAATAGAAGAAAATAAAGTAGTCCTCAAAAGACTAGGAACAAAAGAGAATAAAGGAAACTCGAAAGACAATTGCTTACTCTTGGTTTTAACCAAAATGATTCTTTTGTGGAAAAAAAGTCGTCATTTGACTGACTTGACTAAATTTAGTAGTGATTTTATTACTGTTTTCAATGCATGAGATTTTTAGTTTTAATATATATTAAAAATTAGAAAAAAAGTTGTGATATATATTGTAGAATCGACAAATAATTTTTTGGAGATGTTGAATTAGGCTTCCTAAACTTTTTCTTTGTTCAAAATTTTATTTGTTTACAACTAAAATAATATATTCTCTTAACTAGAATTTGTTAAATCTAATATATAAGCAATAACAAGAAAAAAAAATAAAAGTGTAGGAAAAGAAAGTGTAAATGATTTGTTAATGCAATTCTACCAATCTTGCTTATGTCCCCTCTTCCATGTTTCTGAAGATTCATTCTACAATAATGATCGATTGACTTTCAGACGACAATCAAGCGTTACACTCGCTCTTACAAGTGTTGCCCTTTAGTCATTCTACAAACAACAAACAAGAAATATTTTGAAGGTTTTAGCTCAAAAGCCAAACTCTCACAAATATGAATGAGAGAGATTTGAGCTAACACTCGGCAGTAGAGGCTATATTTTTGCAAGAAAAATCAACAACGCTTTAATATATAAATCTATGGGTGAGTTACACAGTGTAGTGAGCTTCTATTAATAGTACTCTTCAAATTTCTCTCATTGCAGGTGTCCTCTAGTAAGCATATTAACGTTGGATTTCCACAACTTTAATTTAGGGCTATCGTTCTCGGCGTCTATGTATCATTGATCAAATATTTGCAGAAACTTTAATTTGAATTCATGTCTTAATTCTATTATTAGGAATTAGCAATATATTTCTTCGATTCAGAATCAAGCACGAAGATTTTTCTAATTTTAATTCTATTGTTAATTTTGTAAGTGATCATGGAGGAACACACAACCAAGTTATCTAATGGATCAAATCAACTTCTGAATATCTTATAGGTATATTCATGATAAAACATAAGTGGAGATCCAAACCCAAGTTTAGAAGATCTATGAAGCAATTCAAAATTATAAGTAATCTGACCTCCGAGGAGTATCTGGCAAATTATGAATCCTTCATGATTTTATATCATAACATTTGCTTTGTGAAAAATGTAGCTAGCATCTCAACCTTTCTAGAATTGGGTACTTTATTAAAATTGAAATCATTTGCTATGTCAAAAAGTCTCAAAATAGAGAGTAATGATTCTGCTATGTAGTCCAATTTTCCCCTCAATCAGAGTTGAGCAAATTCATTTAGATCAAGTTTTTGAGATGATTCAAGGGATTCATGAGCTCGTTAAGTTTATTAGTTATTCATGTTTGTTTTATAATTTATTTAGAGTTGATTGTGGTGGTTTATTTAGTGTTGGAGTCACTCGGCTAAGAGTTTATTCTAGCCCATCAAGTGTCATTAATGGAAGTTTCATAATTACTATTTTGAGATGATTTAAGTTTAATTTTGATGAGTTCTAAAGCTCTACTTTGGGCTCATCGTATGCAATTTAGATTAATGAAGTCGCTTCGGCCTCACCCTTTGTTCTTTTTAGCAAAAACCCATGAAACCTTTGATTGTTACTAATTGAGCATATTGTGTTTAGATTTCTTGTCTTTTGTGAAAGTTGAACAAGTTATCTCCCTAACACATCTTCCCTGCTTCTCACCTCGAAGAGGATTTAGAAGTTATGGAATCTAACACATTAACAATTTGGAGAGCTTTCTTCCATGGAAGATAGCCTTGGAGTAGAAAATTGTACTTAGACAATTTTCCAACCAACTAGCATCCTACGAGATTAAAATGTCACGCCCCGAAAATTCACCACGATTCTCTGTTCCCTAACCACTACTATTCATTGCTCTTACTTATGATCCACTGATAAAATTCGTTTAAAAATTTGAAACTTATTTTTTGACTTGAAACAACATTTTTAAAATCGACGGAAAACTTCACAACGAAAGACTTTTAGTTAAAAATCATTTTAAATAGAATATCAAGTCTTTCAAATATTAAAAGATATTTTCGGTCGACCACTGTCGTCACCGGTCGACACTTCATTCGTCTCTGCCGGCACAGGTGGACCCTCACGGTTGACCTCCTTCTACTCACCCTCAAACTGGTGGACACTTCTCTTTAGCGGTCGACACTTTAATCCTCTCTGTTTCCATCGGTCAATCCTCGCGCTCGACACCTCCACCATCTCCTTCATTTTCGGTCGATACCTACAGTCGTAGGTCGACACCTTGATCCTCTCTTTCCGTGCAGATCGACTCTCGTGATTGACACCACTGCCATTTTTCACACTACCGGTCGACACCTACAAGCATAAGTCGACACTTACTTCGTCTCTGTTTGCGCAGGTCGACTCTCGGGGTCGACACTTGCAGGGTCTGGTCGACCACTAAGTCTACCGATCGACACTTCCCTCACAGAACCTCAATAAAACCTCAATTTTTCCCAATACAATCAATTTCGACTCAATGTTAAAAATAACAAAACCATCATTTATAAAATCAATTGAAAATCGTTAAATACACCCAGACTACTACTAAACATTTGAAATCTATTTTCTTTACAAAATGACTCAAAACGACTCTGACTTGACCTTTACACCCATACCTATGAATACCGCATTAAAATTGCCCTAACAGCCGGCCGGATCATCTATGAGTGTGCTCCTCCAACTACTTCCTAGTCCTAGGTTCGCTATGAGTACCCACTAGCTATCGCTTCGTCACCTAAATCACAGAACTCAACTATTAGCGTAATGCTAAGTAAATAATGCACATAAACACACACTAAATCAAACACCCCCTAACACATGCATTTTCTACAATTTCGTCTCTACTTTCGTTTTCGTCTCTTTCTTACATCTTCTTTATCTTCTTACTACTGGGTTATTCTTTACACGCTATACCAAGGTGACCCATCTCACGGTCTCCCTCGTAGGACAGAGCCAACCTTGGCCTAGTAAAGTGGTATTATTCGCAATCTCCCTCATAGGACCAGGATCACCACGTAAAGCGGAGGAAGAAATGACATACCTCACGGCCTCCCTCATAGGACCATGCTACTCAACCCCATCTTCATTATCTACTTACGTATCTTCTCAATTTTATTCTGCACTACTCACATCCTACTGATTTCATCTCATAAATACATAGAAATTTATTTTCATCTTGTTCTTCTACTTTAAAACAATGATGCACAACCATGAAAGCATAACATAAAATAAACGTCAAATGCATCCTACTGAAATGTGATGTAGGTCCGAAGGCAAAACTTCTACTACATTACTTACTTGGCATCCTTAACAATTCGTATACCGAAACTCGTAGTTAGCTCGCTAACTAGAATAACTATAAAATCACACATTCATCAATTCTATTTCGTTCAACTCATAAATTCCTAGCTCGAAAGTCATAACTCGTACAAAACCAAACTCTCTACTAAACTTGAAATCCAACTCAATTTCCTACCAGCTTCAGAAATTCATAACTTCTCCAATACTCGTTCGATTTGGACGATTCGAAATGTTACGAGATTCTGAGGACATCTAATTTCTAATGGTCTAAACAAACTCTTGATCCAACACCTATAGTTTGGCCGAATGTGGCTGAACGAAAACCGTTCCTCCATTAGAGCGCTCAGCTATCCAAACGCCTAATCTTTTTCATAAAATCTAGTAACGTACTCCTACTTTTAGTTTAAACACCAACACACTGATAGAAATCAACTTTAACTTCAATTTTCCATAGCTCCCTCTTTGGTCACACAGCAGAGCGCGCATCAGTTCACCATATGCGCTCACGAAATCGACATTGTGCGCACGCAAAGAACCAGCAGCACACATGGCCGAGCTGTAAACTCCAACGGCTATTTTCCAATGGTTTTATCTTCTTTAACAACTTTTTTCTTTTTTGAAACCCAGCTTTACCCAATACTTTGTGTCTTTCTTTAAGATCATTGTGGAGCTCTTGTAAATGGTCTTTGCAAGTTTGATAATATATTGGAAGTTGAACTTTATTATTTGAAGTTTTTTCCATGGGTGTCTCTGTGTACACCTTCGGTGGATGAAATCCGATGAACCACCTATTGATTTTCCAAGTTCTGGGTTACTTGGAGGTTCTCTTATTTGACATCTTCCTTTCCATTTCTCTCTGAGGATTGGAAAGTAGCAGGGAGCTAGAAACACCTAGCCCTTACGCTGTGAACGCCTTCGACAGCGAAGGTTTTCTCACTCAAAACATCGAGTTGCTTTTGGACCAGCCACGATATCCTTCACATTCCCCTCACACCATCGACCTCTTCTGAGGGAGAAGCAACGAGTGCAAGGGTCATTCTCCTTCGCTGGAGCCCTCTTCATTCGCGAAGTGGTTTTCTTTCGAGAGGTGCTTTAGACGCCTAATGGACCGGCTAGGATTCCCTTCAACCCAACGATGTTCCTCTAACGTATTTATAAGTAGTTCTACCAGGTAATACCCAGGACCCACCTAACCTCCTTTTCACGTTTCTTTCTTTGTTTTCTTATTGTTTTCGTGTGTCTTTTTGGAGTGTTCCTTAAGCATTGACCTCTCTGTTTTTTAATATTTATATTCCATATGCGGTACACCCCACTATTAGGACCCGTAGCATGTCATTAAAGGACCCTTGAAATCTCATACCATGCATCATTGGAAACTCGTCATTCGAAGCCTTGTGCGATTTTGGAGCATCATTTATTTGATATTGTTATTTGTCTTCAAAAAACTTGGGCTAGACGAAGTGAAACCGAATGTGATTACACTATAATTAGAAGATAGCTCATTGACCTACTCTTGCGGTATCATAGAAGATGTGTTAATCAAGGTAGACAAGTTCATATTTCTAGTCGATTTCATTGTCTTGGACATGGAAAAAAATCATGAGATGTCATTAATATTAGGAGACCATTCATACCTACTAGAAAGGAATTGATTGGTGTTAAACTTGGCGAATTAACTCTAAGAGTAAATGATGAAAATTTCAACGTAACATATACTATGATCTTAAAACGCCACTTGAAGTACCAAATTGCAATATGGTTGACGCTATTAATGATATCGAATCTCATGTTTGTACAAGAAGAATGAATAGGAATCAACAAAGGATGATGTATTCCAAAAATTTGATTGATCCATGCAAAGACACAAGTAGTGATGTGGAACGCACAAAGAATAGAAATGACGCATCACCCAACTCATGGTTTTATGCTAGGATAAGAGGTGAAGCTTTGTAACTCAATATGGTTATAAATATTTACGGCGAATAAAGTACTTTGCCATAGAGTGGTTGAACTAAAAGCAACGAATGGAAGCACTTTATTTTCATATGTTACCTGTAGTTCACGTATATTAGTTTGAGCGTACATGATTGTCATCTGCTATTTATTTTCTTAAAAAAATTGTTAACTACTAGCATGATGTTGTATTTGGTTAGATTGAATCATTCTATGATAATATATTGGGTTAGTTTATTTTTAGTTCAAAGTGATAATAAAATAATGTATGCATGTATGTTAAATTTGTTCATTATCAGTGTCTTATTTATGAATCTACCCTTAAACCACATTGTCTCAAACAGTGCATATTTTGAAACTTAACAATAAATTTATATGAATAATAATTTTGATCTTCTCATTTGAAAAAAAAAACAAGAAATAAAAAAAAAATGAATAGTGAATAAAAGCCTATTTCATGATTTTTGTGTCTCTGTACTCCACTTTCAACTTTGAGTGAGTCATTTCGATACTCAATGGGTGGAAACAATACAATAAAATGAGAGACTTGAGAACAACTCTATTGCAAAATCATGGAAACAATAAAAAAATGGAAAAAAGATTCATCAGCTCCTCCTTTCACTTTCAATTTTGAGTGAGCTTTTTGGATAGTCAATGAACGGAAATTATATAATAAAGGAGAATTCACTGCAAATCTGTTTTGAAAAATAAAAAATAATAATATATATAAATAATAATATTAGTAATCAATTATATTTTTTTTGATATTTTTCGTGTATTTTCATAAATCAATATTATTACTTGCATAAATTTATTTTAAGTGAAAATGTTGAGCTATGTAAAGCTACTCACACGCAGTATTCTAAGATACATATAATATTCTTATTGAAGTTTTATATATATGTCAGATTATTTAATTTATTAAGAACTACTAATCTTGTAATTCTTTGAGCTAACAAATTCTATTTGGTCACGGCATCTATGTTAGCAAGTTAATTCTTCATTTGAGGTATTCATATTCTAATTTCTATGAGGCATATTTGCATTATGCTCTATGTTCACACTATTTTTGTTGAGTATCAGGAAAAAATTAAGTTTGGGGGTGAGATAACTATATGAAAATTAAAGTTCTTATCATCATTCTAAGCAAAGTTTAATGTTTGTTTTTTAACTTTTTGTAGTTTTAATCTATTTTGAGTTATGGTGCAGATGATTAATCACAGATAAAATAGATATAGAAATAATTAATTTTGGAATCCAAGCCCCTACTAAAAAAACCCGAGCCGCGACCCATAAAAAAGGAGAAAAAAATCAGTGTCATAGTAGCTTCTGAACCGCAGCCCCAACCAGTTGACTTGCATCCCAACAACAAAAATGGGGTCTGCGTCGCGACTTAGCGTTTTTAAGTTGTGGCACAAAACTAGATTAGCTTTCCAAAATTACAAAATTCTATGCATTTTGAGAAATTTTTCGATGATTATGAAAATTCTATTGAGAATATTTAAATACGACATTACTAGACAAAAAAAAGAGAGCCTCGATAGCCTAGAGACATATTTTTGCGGAGCGATCAAAGAGGAATTTTGACACCGACCGAGGAGATCGACACACTTGTTACGCCATTACGATGTAATCTGGAGACAAATTTTTTCTTTTGTTACTCTCTGCCTTTATTATGTTCCACAATATTTCTTTGGTTTTTATTTCAACTTTGTTAAACTAACTCTCTCCATTTTGAGAAGAAATGAATCATTTATTTGATTAATATTTTACTTGATTGAATATTTTGTTAGCTGAATTTGTTATTTATTTGTAATATTCTATTCCTAATGCTTTCAATTTGTTGACTACATATTGATTGATTTTATATTTAGGATTTGACATTCGAAAAAAGTAATTCTTAATATGATTTGAATATTACAACGTAGAAACTTAACAATTCTAGAGAGTGTTAGGGTTTTTCAAAAATCAATTAGAAAATCATTGAACTGCATTTGAATGACTAAAATAACGATTCTTATAGAAATATTGAAATTGTGATTTTAAAAATTAAAAGTTAGCGACACATTCAAGAGAAGTAGTTTAATATATTAGTGTTTTCAGTTTATAAATAATTGTTCACCTAAAAAATATTCATCTAATAAATAATATGAAAAATATTCGTGAAATTAATCTTCTGTATTTTCTTTGAATTAAAGGTTTTTGTTAGTAATTTGCTTATATTTGTTTTAGCTTTTAAAATCATATTTTTTTACTATCCAAATAAAACTAGAATTGATCAAAGGAGTAATAAGTGAAAATTGATAAATTAAATATTCAATGTGAATTCGACAACTTTACTAATAACGTACTATAAAATTTGGCATTGTACACTTAAAACAATATTCTTATGGTATTTTTCTGTACATACCGCCCGAGTATTTTTCGTAGCATTACTTGATTTGAATATGAACGACCATAAACATTTTGGATCTTATTCACTCAAAAATTCGACTTGCATTATAGTGACTTCAGCACCAATTGAAAATTTTCAAGGAATTCAAAATTTTCTTGTCACAGGCTTGTTCCAATCCTCAACTCTATTTTGTGGGCTCATGGATATTGAATCAATCTAACATTACTTCTAACACTTCTACTTTTGAAAGTAATGCTAATACCAAATCTTACTTTTTTATATATAAAGATAACTAATGTAACTAATGTTTTTCGTAACAGCAAGATTGATGCATACTAGTATCCAAGGCAAATATAAAAACTATCATAAAATTAAATTTAAAAAGATGAAATACATGCGGTCATGGGTCGAACAAAAACTCCTTTTTTGTCACATCATGAGTTTTTGTTTTTGGCTTAATCATCAAGTTGTATTTGTGTTTGTAAAGATGATACACTAAACACAAATATATAGTTAAATGGTTTTACCCATGAAGTTGATACATTGAAATGAAATATACTTGCACATGCTCCTGTATAAAATAATAATGATGAATACATTTGCTTCCTCTAAACTAGAATTTATTAGTCATTACTTTTAACTTTTATGCGTAAGTTGATTTAAAGAATAATTCCCCAACTTTAATTGCAACGTTATCTCGTACTCTCAGTACAATATTGTGTTCTTTGGGTGAATACTCGCAGAGATTTATTCTTCGCATTAACCCAAAACACATTTTACTATGTAGAGTTATAAATTATGTATTTTTTCACTCTACCAAGCGATGTGGAATGTGCACCTCAACTGGTATAAGTTGAATTATCTTTATCTTCACACGGGAGTTGTCACATTAGTATTTAAGTATATCAAATAAATTTTTGACAGTTTATATGTAGTCGTAATGTTTCACTATTTGTATACTTGTTTTCTTTTCTAATTTTTTAATTAACATTTTTAAAGATCATGAGGAGATACTATGTAAATCAAAAGAAAAAATAATTTTATAAATCTGACAATGAAAAAGTATAGGCTGATGATAGTTTGTCAAATTATTAATTATGAACTAACAAATGTTTTACTTGCATTGAATTTTGACAATATCAGGATAAACAAAGATTCACGTTCAAAAAAATATAGCATAGAGTGTAGGATTGTTGGTAACCCGAGGAGTCTAGAAAACTGATGGTACAAATAATGTCTTCAAAAATTTAATTCTTGACTCCTCGAACGCCCGCAAACTAACCCATGTCGTGCTAAAAATCATTAAATATACATGTTCAAGTCATCACATTTTAATTTTTACGGTGAGATGCAATGTAACATTTAACCTCTGACGTCATAAACTATTTATTTTGAAAAATTTGACATGTGATAGTTTGACAATAAAGAATTTAACTATCGTCGTAATAACTAAATATTAGGTAGTATACTACCTAAGAAAAACATAATTGCATTGATGAGACCCTTACGGACCAGAGCTTAATGGCTAATTGCCCTAAGTTCAAGAACTTATTCGCATAAAAAAAAAAATCGAGTACCTATTTATTCTTCAACCTTGTCTAAGGGTTAATATGCAATTTATCCAATATTTTACATGAAAAAATCCTTGTAAAAATATTTTTTCAAAGAATAATAGTTTAAAGTTCTATAAGTTGTCATTAGGGGTAGACAAAATTGGCCCAAACTCGCCGTTCAAATTGGGTGGTGCAGTTCGGTTCAGTCCAGACTGGCTTTATGAAGGCAATTAATCGACCCATCCACGATTTTGAAAGGCAAAAATGGGTTGATTTGTTAAAAAAATTGAACTATGAATTAACCCAAAAAAATCGGTTTAACCCACCCAGAAAAATACATAACCCAATCCATTCTCAAGCCCAACTCACTCTTAATATATTTGATAATCATTTCTCTTTTTGGTTGATTTTTCTTCAATTTTTAAATTTATTTTAAAATAAAAAATATATTGTGAAATTGAATGAGGACCGAACCAAAACCTTAATCGTAATTTAGGGACAGTTCCCCATTCGATTCTACGAAATCATGAGTCACGGTTTTAGAGTGTTCACCCCTCATTGTCATCAACCCTCGAGGCTACTAGTCAAATTGTACTTTATTATAAAAGCAGCACATGAGACACTTGTATAATACTAGAGATTGATTTCTTTTGAACTTTAATATAAAATTGTTAAGGTTGGGAACTAAATATTGGAATTTCTTCTCAGTAAAAACAGAATTTTATTTTTTACACTCAGTGTCCATCACTTTCTCTGGTTTCCAATTTCAACCCGAATTATAAACAATTTCACTTTCTTCTTTTTTCTTTCATTCTTTATCCCCTATCTCTAATATTCTGTTCTCCCTCTCTCTCTCTCTCTCTCTCTCTCTCTCTCTCTCTCTCTACCTTGTCATTCCCTTCCTCTTACCCAATACGCTCAAGCTTCAACTACCTCTGCAACTCTTTCGTAGCAGCTCTAAATCAAGCTCATGAAAACTTCTTCTCACTAGGTTTGAGGAGGAAGAAGAAGGAGGAGGAGGAGAACTTTCAGAGGTGCAGATTGCACTGTGTATCTGATTTTTTCAAATAAGAAACAAAAACCAGAAAATTTCTCAAAAGTTTTCTGCTTTTCAGAATTATTTCAGTGAAGGAAGAATCTAATCTGAGATTCCCCAAAACAAAAAATTGCAGGTTGAAGAGTTCTTCTGGGTTGATTTAAGGAAGCACAAGAACACAGATCTCGAATTCACCAACACAGAAAAGCGAGCTGCAGAAAAAATCTAGGTTTGCCTCTCGGAACTCAACACCTGTCAACTAAACCCAGTTCAAAAGAAAAAATATCAATATTTGGATAACATGGACTTCCATTCAATGTTTTTCTTTCTCAAGCATGGTCATTAATGCTGTGTCTGCCATTTTTAGGGCCGAGACAAGCTTTTAAATACCGTAAAAAAGTGCTTCACTGGGTCAGATCCCTCCTACCCACCATTATTCAACATTTAAACGCAAGTTTTTGCGTCTTCGTTCTCAAAACATCTAAACCAGAAAATTTCAGATCGATGATTTTAGGAAAAAAGGTTTTTTTCCCTCTGAAAAGAATTATTATTTTTTTGTTTTTTTGCTTTTGTTGCAGAGATGAAGATGGCGATGCAGGCTGCGAAAGTCTGAGATTAATTCTGCTAAACTGCAAAAAGCTTAAACAAGAGGGTTCTGACTTAGGCGGTGATAGATCAAAGCGTAAAAAAAGGCCTTTTTATTACAACGCTGCCAAATTACTCTCTGAGTTATCGTCATCAATATGCATAGGACGCTGCAACCCCACCTGCACTCTTCTTTCTCTCTCTAAAACACTTTCTCTCCACACCCTTCATAAGATAAGCAGCCAAAAATAGGTCTTTGTTAGAGAAATGGAATGAGACTGGTGGCATGGAGGTGGTGGATATCCAACAACCCTGTAAGTATCCGAGGATTAGAAATGGAAGAAACGTTTCCGGCAGAATCGGCGACCAAGAAGAAGACGTTGTACCGATAAGAGAATCAGCAGCGGATGGCGGTTTGAACAGCCTTCGTGGGTGGCATCATTCGAGGATTATTAGGGTTTCTCGAGCTTCGGGAGGTAAAGATCGACACAGCAAGGTCTTAACGTCAAAAGGATTGAGAGATCGAAGAGTCCGATTATCCGTCGCTACAGCCATTCAGTTCTACGATCTTCAAGATCGATTAGGCTACGACCAACCGAGTAAAGCTGTAGATTGGCTCATAAAAGCTGCTTCTGACGCCATTGCCGAGCTTCCTTCGTTAAACAGCTCGTTTCCCGAAACTCCGAAGCGAATCAGCGATGGGAAAACTGAACAAGGGTTCGATTCTGCAGATGTGGATTTAGATGGAGATCTGAATTTCAACGAAAGCCATAGCCAGCACTTCTCTTTCTCCAAGTCTGCCTGTAGCAGCACTTCCGAAACAAGTAAAGGGGCTGGATTATCTCTCTCTCGGTCTGAAATTAGGATTAACAGGGAGAAAGCGAGAGAAAGAGCAAGAGAGAGAGCGGCGAAGGAGAAGGAGAAGGAGAGAGAACAAAATGTGAACTCCATTGCCCCAAACTCATCTTTAACTGAGCTGCTAACTGGCGGAATTGTTAGTGTTAATGCAGCAACCAGTCCTTTGGATTACTTCGCTTCGCCGTCTTCCTCCAGAACCCAACATTCTTCTGGTTTTTCCGGCCAACTCCATTTGGGAAATCCGTTTCCGATTCCCCCATTTCATTTAATTTCCGGTGCTAATAATCATGCTGAGTTGCAGCAGTTCTGCGTTCCCGACAATCAATTTCTAGCTGCCTGCGCCGGCGGCCCCGGAGACTATAATCTCAACTTCACGATCTCATCTTCCGGTCTTTCTGGTTTCAATAGGGGGACCCTTCAGTCCAATTCACCTCATTTCCAGAGGTTATCTCCTGTGGAAGGAGCCAATGTACCAATCTTCATCGGAGCGGCGGTCTCAGCTTCTCCGGCGATGGAGAATTATCACCATCACCACCATCAGTTCTCTGACGGCCGCTTACAACTCTGCTACGGCGACGGAGCCCGACATTCCGACCAGAAGGGAAAAGGAAAGAACTGAAACTTGGA
The DNA here is from genome assembly GCA_022433055.1 of Begonia peltatifolia. Classification (NCBI taxonomy): domain Eukaryota; kingdom Viridiplantae; phylum Streptophyta; class Magnoliopsida; order Cucurbitales; family Begoniaceae; genus Begonia; species Begonia peltatifolia. The sequence continues at coordinate 17,097,715 of CM039517.1, read as the reverse complement.
TTTTCCTCGCAACCCATCTTCTTTCCTGTAAGTTTCAAATCTCTCACCCAGTTCATTCTTCAATATCATTAATTTCACCTTCAAACTTTGATTTTCATTCTCTGATCTAGAAATTGCTTCATTTTCTTGGTAATCATAAAGAAAAATAACGCAAAGTTGCTCTAGAAAATTTAAAAAAATGTCTTTCTTTTTAATCCATTGCCGTGAACAGTGATATGCTAGTTGTCTCCTACCTTCCCTCCTTTCTGATCTCTAGCCATGTGTTCATCATATTCTTTAGAAAAGGCCATCTGTTTCTTCCTAATTAGAGTCCACTTTCTCTAAGCTTTATTTATACAAATGGCAACCCACCATTGTTGTGCAGAGCTATTATATGCCTATCGTTGGTCTGAACCTTCTTTCGCCAGTAAATTCAACTTCTACTTTCTAACTCTCCATTATTGAAGGTACTGCACATAAGGAAGAATCTTTTATCTTTCCAATAAAAATTCATTTTTTTAATATATCAAAATACTCTAACTGCCTAGACGGCCTCAATTAGTTGATAAATAATATAAAGCATTACTGGTAGTCTTGTCAGTTTTTGTTAAAAGTACCAAATTTATAAGAAAGTACTGAACACAAAAACATTCTTAAAAGTGTACTAAAATTCTTCATCCTAAATTATATTTGTTCGACCTTTGTAAAGGAAAATGTACAACATAATCGAGCTACAAAGAAAACATTTAACACATAGATTATCTACTTAGATATGGCATTTCCATCTTATTGTGCTCAGGAACTCAATCATAATTCAATGCGTTTCACACGTTTGTGTGAATCGTGACTAGTTCTTAATATAAAAGACTCGTCTTTCAAGATTCAATTAGCAATTGTAGACGTAAAAATTGGTTCAAACCCAATCCATCCAAACTCTCCTCAAAATTTTATTTTTATTTTTATTTTATTTTATAAACTCAATCTTAATAGCCACGATTTCAGTTCAAGTTTCTGATCCAAGCTCGCAATTTGATTTGGTTTGAATCAAACCAAACAAGAACTGTTCATCCCTATAAGAACTACCTAAGCATCACAAACTCACTATCTTTGTTGTCGTTTGTAGCAATTTTATGCTTATTTTAGCGCAAACAAGCTTCAAAATTTGGAATTCCTTGTGCATCTAAATGCTATGATACATACAGCATTACATACAGAGATATTATCAAACATATTGCGATTGTAAGTCTATCTAATTGGCAACTTTGTGCTCTATTTTATTACTGAAGATTATAAACTCTTAAAAAATTTTCTTTAAAACTTAGAGTAGAAATTTAGTGTGATATAAATTTTAATATTTCATAGTATATAGTAAAACATTTGGAGCCCCCCTCCAACACCACAAGGCCCTTTTTGGACATAAAAACTTGTATAGATTTGTAGTTGAATCTTACCTTTAATGACATCTTGGTAGTGTATAGAGGAAATTCTATTCATGTATTGATCTCTTCCATATTGTCCAAGCAATGTAGATTGTGCAACTTTTTTGATATTGGCTAGACTCGTCTCTCTTGTTACTTCAAAAAACCAACTTGGATTTCCAATCAAATCGTATAATTTGCTAACTACCCGGATGAATTTCTTAGTCTCTAGATTTGTTAGAGTCAGCTGACTAATTTTTTTTCCAATGTGATGTTGTTTTTTAACAGCTACTGGTTTTCTATGATTAGCCCCTCATGTCTTCTAAGTTACATTCATTTATTTATGTCCAGAATAGAGCTTTAAAACCCTGAGTATGGAGTTGGCCATGACGTAAGTTGAGTTGGCAATCAAATAGGCATTCTCTATCTCAAACATTTGAGCCTTAAAGTGTCGGAATCTTTTCCTTTAAGCATATCTCCAACATTTGTAGAAATTCGTAACTTCAGTATTTATTTCGCAAATTTGTATCTTTCATTAACAGATTCATTTTCTAGGATTTCTGTGATCAAACTAGAAGTTACCGGTCCATAGATAACGTTGACTTGAAAGCCATTGAATACACCAACTGTGAATTGTCTGTTCATGTCCAAATCATATCGAGGAAAATCTTGCCATTATCAATGAAGTTCATCCCAATTTTCTGATTTGTTTGATTTATGCATACATGATCTCAATTCCGTGTTGTCTGTGTTCGTCTTGAAATTTTTACCAACTCTTATTTATCACAACTCGTTCCAATATTTTCATGCAATTGTCGTTGTGATGGAGATTCTGAGAAATTCTTATCTAAATTTGATGTTGCTGTCCTGCACTAGGTTCCTACCGCATTTTCTTTGCACGCTAATAGAAATGGTTCACATGAGAGTTAAGTATGAGCTTCAGAGAAAGGAAAGAGCTAAAGCTTCATACATGCATCATTGCATGCATCCATACATGCACAAATAATATGAATAATCATACTTAAATGTAATTGCAGTTGGGGGCAGGTTCCCAACGGAGGAAGGGGAAGGCAGATTCGACGGAGGCCGCTCGAGAAGGAGCGAAGGACAAGGACGGGTTGCTTTATCCTTCACCAAGTGTTGGTATTGTTGTGCTTTATCGATGCATTGTTTTTGTTTGGATGAATCTATGTGTGCTTTCAGTCATATGTGTTGAATATTTCTCTGTAACGATTCCATTCAAGTAATTCCCATTCCTTTTTTTTAATTATTATTTTTACATATATTATTTGGTAAGCCACTCCACTACATAAGCAAGTGTCATTAGCATTAACTGAATGTAACGTTATTTATATTTCTAATCTAAGTGAAAGCAATCTTTTGACACATTTGTTTGGAAGGGTAGTTTTTGTCATTTTCTAATGTGGTATATGAAATTGTGTAAAAGTTATCCAATTTAAATTATCAGAATCTAAACTAAGTGAAATGTATCTTTTTAGGATTGAGACAAAACTCTTAATTATTTATTGATATTCTCAATCTTTACTCAAAAAGGTGAGATTGTGCAGCTCTCTTAGTGTAATTCATGTGATAACTATAGATTTTAATCAAACAAGTTTATCAAATTACAATAACTTGACATATATACACTAGAAATAATGCATATAAATTTAACTTGGTTATATAGGCAACATATTATAATTGGTGTTAGTAAACTATTGTGCAACAGAGATGGCTTTTGCTGATTTGCTACAATAACCTAATGCTCTAAAGAGAATAATACCCATATTGCTTTTTCAACCTCTCCAGAGAGAGAGAGAGAGAGAGAGAGAGAGAGCCCATTCGACTCTAGGTAAAGGTTCTGCTTGCAATAAGAGAGAAACGGAACATGATATCACATTTTCTGCTGTGTTCTTCGTGGGTTGAAAAAAAAATTACTTCTTGGTGCGATGGGTAAATTTTTTTCTGGATAATACAAGGACGTTAGAGAACCTCTTATTTTCTATATACATGTTTTTCCCCCTTTCACTGTTTTTCTAGCTTGGTTGAGTCTTTACTCTAGTTTATTACTCTTGGCTGATCCGGATGTATTCGTTAATAAAGAAATTATGGCTTTCAAAGTGGATGCCTTGGGGTTACACCTGTCACGATCCACATATAGGCAAAGTCAGAATTTCTGGGTTTGAATGATCCGACTCTCGAAAAAGACCCCACTAACTAGTCCAAGACCGTTCATGATTCATAGTTGAAGACATCCAAATAAAATCACATTATAGAGTCAAGTTTACATAGTGGTCACAAGAACATAGCATAGTCCAATTTATTAAATCTAATAGAAAATAGAAATAATGTTTAGGAAATTAAATGTGCAATACTAGATAATTTATACAAACCCGCAAGTGACAAGAATATTGTCACGACCCAGAGACGGGTTTAAAAGAACATCGGGTCGGATGATCTGATTCTCGAAGCAGACTCAATCGCTTAGCCCAAAGTTTGATTTGCAGTCGAAGACTTAAGCATAAATTAAAACTCAATGATTGATATGATGATTACAGATGTAATAGTGTGATAATTATATAACAGTTCAATATAATCTAAACATCCAAATTCAAACATTCAATCTTATACAGACACAAAATAGAAGATAAGTCCTCACTAGGAATTACTAAACACTTAACAAGAATTAAAGGAAAGGAAACTACTTTCAAAACAAGAACTAGGAGCGTGGACATTCAGATAAAGGAGAAGAAATTTTGTTTGTTCATCTAGATTTGGACAATCTTGTTTCTAGTTCTTTGATTAAGTTGTGGTTGTGGTTAAGAAATTGTTCTTTGGTAATTCAGTATTTTTTGGTATTCTATTCTCATATTTAAGGATGGTCGATGTGTTGGTAAGAAACTTTAGTTAAAAACTTCTGGTACTTTCTGGTGGTTAAGGGACATGTTATTAGAAAAAAATTATTTGTCAGTTTTGGATTTTTTTTAGTTCAGAGTGTGATTAATTGGCTAATTTCAGCAGATTGTGAAGTACTTTGTCAATTGTGTTTTTTTGGTTTAAGAAATTTGCTCACAAATGGCTAAGCTTGAAGTCGACAAATTTACTGGTGACAATGGCTTCAACTTATGGAAAATCAAGATGAAAGCATTGTTTGTACATCAAGGTCTTGCTCAAGCAATTGATGAAGTTAATATACAAAATCTTAAAAATAGCGATAGACTTAAGGTTGTTGAGATAGAATCCAAAGCACATAGTGCAATTCTACTTAGCTTTGGTGATGATAGTGCAATTCTACTTAGCTTTGGTGATGAGGTGCTATGAGAGGTTATAGAAGAGGAAACAACATTACCGGTATGGAAGACATTTGAACTCTTTATATGAAAAGGTTCCTTGCAAATCGATTGTACCTCAAGAAGAAGCTCTATACACTTATTATGGAAGATAAGAAGAAAATGAGAAAACATTTGGACGATAATAAAATCATTCTTAATCTTAATACTATAGGTGTAAAGATTGATGAAGAGGATCAAACAATCATTATTCTAAGCTCTTTGCCTAATGTATATGAACATTTTGTAGATATAATGTTGTACGGTAAAGAAACTATGGCAATGGCCAAGATTAAGCTAGCTTTGAATTTAAAGGAGTTACAAAAAATGACTGATCTAAAAGAAAAGATAGATGGTGAAGGACTCACTGTAAGAGATAGAAATAAATCCCAAGATGATGAGTTGAAAAGAGGAAAGTCGCGATCTAAATCAAGGTAGAAGATGGGCTCGATCTGGTTGAGTATCAAGGTGATTCTCTTTCTTTTTCTATATATATGGGTCCGTGCAGCATTTCCACGATATTGTTATGATCAATTAATGGGACTTGGCCGGAAAGTGTTCTTGCCTCTATCATTAGCTCGGGTAGTCGCCGTTTCTGGTGTTTTAGTCACCTTTCAATGCTCCCTTAATTATGTGCGAGGAATTTCCTCTTGAGTAATGGGAAGCGGGCTAGTCCCCGAAGCCGAAGTTACAATAGTCACATTGAACCCTAGACTGAATCAAAGTTCTCCTTTCTTTTCTGTAATAAGGAAAACTATTATAAAAATAATTATTTGAGAGAAAGAGAAAACAAGCTAAGAAGAAACTTGACAAAGGAGACGCTTCAGTTGCTTTTGATGGATATTAGTAATCCAATGTACTCGTTGTTTAAGAAGTGGAATGCTGAGAACAATGAGTTTTGGATTCTTGGTGCTCATTTCATATGACACCTACAAAGGAATGATTGCTGAATTTTAACAAAACAACAGGGGATAGAGTTTTATTAAGAGATAATAATCTTGACGAATTGGAGGAGACAGCTCAATTCAATTAAAAATTTTGATGGATGCATTCATACAATTCAAGGAATAAGGTACGTGCCACAACTGAAACGTAACTTATTGTCAATAGGTATGTTTGACTCTATTGGATATTCAGTCAATACAGAGTCAGCAATCTTAAGAATTACTAAAGGGGTTTTGACGGTTATTTAGGGTGACTTGCACAATGGTTTATATATCTTGAAGGGAGTTATTGTGATGAGAGAAGCAATTTCAGTGTCTGAAAATCTACACGACAAGACACAAGCATGCGACATGTTCGGTTAGGACTTGCACAATGGCTTATACGTTAGCGAAAAAGGTCTGTATGAGATGCAGAAGAAGAATGCTTTTGGAAAAGATTAGATTTCAAATTTGAAATTTTGTGAAAATTGTATATTAGGCAAAAGAAACCGAGTTTAATTTTTGAAATCAATCCATAAATCATAGGGTTTTTTGGTTTACATATATTCTTATGTATGGGGACCTAAAAGGACTCCTAGAGGAAGGACTCAGTATTTTGTTACTTTATAGACGACTACTCGAATTGATTTTGGGTCTAATGTTTGAAGACAAAGGAACAAGTCTTTAACTCTTTCAAAGATTGGAAGAAGTCCGTTGAAACCTAATGTGGAAGAAAAATTAAGAAATTAAGAATAGACTATGACATAGAGTTTTGTTCGTTGAAATTTGTCCAGTATTGTAAAGAAGAATGAATCGTTCGGCGTCACACTGTGAGTTACACTTTGTAACTAAATGGACTTGTGGAGATGATGAATAGGATTATTCTTGAAAGAGTTCAATGCATGCTTCTCACGGTTGGTCTTCCAAGGAATTTCTAGGCCAAAGCAGTTAAGACTATTTGTTATCTGATTAATCTGTGCCCTTCTACTGCCTTAGAAAATAAAACACCATTCGAAATGTGGCATGGTTACGAAGCTGATTATTCTAGCTTGAGGATTTTTAGATGTTTGGCATATGCACATGTCAAAAAGGACAAGCTTCAACCATGGGCAAGAAAATATATTTTTCTTGGGTATCTAGAGGGGTGAAAGGATACAAATTATTAATAGTTGAAGGAAATTATCAACAAATGTTACTAAGTAGGGACGTTACCTTTAATGAAAATTATTCTCTTTTCAATGGAAAAGAAGAAGAATTTGGTAATGCAACGGTGAAAATTAAGATTGAGGTGGAGAAAACTAATGAAATCTTTTTTTAGAAATAGAGCATTGAGAGGGAAAGTCAAGAAGTAGATGAGCTGGAAGAAGAAACTCTTATCAAAATGGACAATATTGCTGATTATCAATTGACCAGAGATCAAACTAGGAGGATAATAAAACCTACTCAAAAGCTCAGATATTTAGACATAATAGCTTATGCTCTGCATGTTGCTTCAAACTTGGAGAATGTAGAACCCAGTTGCTTTGCCGAGGCAATGACAAGTAATGATAAGAATAAATGGTAGGATGCGATGAATGAGTAAATGAAATCCCTTGAGAAGAATAAAACTTGGACCCTCGTCTATAGATCATTGTATCAGAAAGTGATAGATGCAAGTGGATGTTCAAGTTAAAGGAAAGTATCAATGGGGTGGAGGGTATAAGGCAAGGTTAGTTGCAAAGGGATTTGCCCGCAGAAAAGGAATCGATTTCAATGAAATTTTTCTCCTGTGGTTAAATTAACATCTATCTGTGTTTTGCTGTCAAAGGTATGTAAATTAAATAAATCTCTTTACAGTTTAAAGCAGTCCTCTAGACAATGGAATAAGACACTCGATACTTTATTAAAAAATTGGTTTTGATAGATGTATGCATGACTGTTAACTTAAAGTGTGTTTTAAGGTTAATATATTTTTTATGATGAATCTCTCTATTTAAGCTTTCGTTGATTGATGATTATGTCGATAATAAGTAAATGAAATATTTGTCTATTGCTTCTCATTGAAAATACCGTTTAACAGAGTATTTAATCTTTCTAACATGTGTGTTCAAGATTAGTATTTAATCTTTTTAATGTGTGTGTTCAAGATTTTTCAGTCTTTAATAAAATTTTAGAATTTGAATTTAAATATTTGCAAAAATATCTTCAAAATATCAACCGAAGTGATAGAGTGTCGACCGGTAGTTATATTTATTAAACTCCAAAAAGCGTCAAGTGTCGACAGGATAAAGCTAGTGTCAACCATAGAAACTAATGCAGAAATTACAGAGAGTTACAAGTATCAATCAGACAATGATAGTGTCGACCGCATAAACTAATCCAGAAATTTTCAGAGAGTTTCAAGTGTCGATCGGACAGTGATAGTGTCGACCGCAAGATCAAATCCAAAAATTCTAGGAGCTTTAAAGCGTCGATCGGGAAGCCAGAGTGTTGACTGAGTTGTTGAATGACTTTTTAAATAACACACAATATCAACAAAGTGTTGACCGAGCAAGACGAAGTGTCAACCACACTAAATGTTTTCTGAAGACACTTATAAATAAAATAATAAAGACACGTGAAGATAATCGAATCTAAAAAATTGTAACAAAATGCTGCCGAATCAAAACTTGAGAATCTATTCCTTTAATTAATCCCTCACCTCTCCTAGTTGATCAACTTATGATTGTATGCATTGAGAGTGTGTGAGATTTGTATTAATATATTATTCAATCGCATTGCTGTTTGAGAATGTATAAAGGTTGACGCCCTGAAGAAGAAACCTGTAAGGTATTGATTGATACCCAAAAGATTAATAGAGTGAATTCAAAAAGTTGATATTGGAAGGAATCTTCAAGGAGGAGCTTTGAAGCGCAGACGTAAATAAGATTGGCCAAACCGCGTTAACAACTTGGTTGCATCTCTTCTCTCTAATCTCTTTAGAATTTGCTCTCTATAACTTTTAACTCTAAAAATTTAATTTTATTGCTTAACAATATCACTAAATTTTACAAATTAGTAAGATAATATCGAAAAAGTTGTTAATAATCTAATTCACCCAACTCTTAGGCTATTTTCGATCTTACAATTGATATCAGAATCTGGTCTAAAACTTTTTATTGTGATTTATCATTGCTTTATTGTAATCTTGCATAATGATATTCAATTTGAACTCTTTGCATGTAGAGGGGCAATCTATCTCTAAGCCTCTATTTTTTTATGGAAATAATTACGTGTATTGGAAAGCTAGGATAAAAGTCTTTATTCAAGCTATGGATTCTAATTTATGGAGTTTTATTGAAAACAGACCATATATTCATATCAAAGTTGAAAATAAAGTTAATGTTTTGAAATTGTCAATTGAGTTAAATGATTTTGATAAGAAATATTTAAGTTTGAATGCTAAAACAACGAATACATTATATTGTGGTGTTAATAGAAATGAGTTTAATAGAGTGCAAAAATGTGACATGTCTTTGAAGAATCTAATAAAGTGAAGAAATGTAAAATGAGTATGTTTGTGCATGAATATGAGGTATTTCTATGAAAAATGATGAATTTATTAGCTATATGTTTACTCGTTTAACTAATATTACTAATAATTTAAAAATGTTTGGTAGAGTTCATCCAAATAAAGATTTTGTTAGAAAAATACTCTGATACTTACCAAGAAAATAGAATGACAACCCAATGTGACGATTATTTAAGAAGTTAAAGATTTCAAAATTCTAAAGATAGAGGAACTTATTGAATTATTAATGATGCACGAGATAACTATGAAAGCCAATAAGAGAAAAGATCTAAAAAAAAAAGAAATCTCTGAGTAGAAATACACTAAAAAAAAACCCTAATGTGTAGTAAATAAACAAATGAAGAAATTTTGGAGAGTTACCTAATGCTAGATGTTATAGATCGAGAGACTTAGAGTTCAAAAAAGCAAGCAAAAAGGCATGCACAGGAAACTTTGGAAAGTTACTAATTTGGAAACACACCGATTTGGAAAATTTAAGAATTGGGAAACTTTGCAATTGTTGGAGATTGCCTAAATCCTGCCAGACCTTCATCTTCAAATAGGCGGCGTCACTCCTCAATAAGACACTTAGTCTGACTTTTAATTACGTCTTCAACTCAACATATAATAGAAAAGTTTTTTTTTTTTTTTTCGCCACTAAAAGTAGAAGCCAGAATAGAAGGACTTGAATGCTATAGTAAGCCCTATTTTGAACTATTGACGCCCAAAAAGGATTAGTTTACTGTTTTATTGATTGTCGTTATCTCTTGACCGTAATTAATTCTTCTGCATTGTTTTTTTTTTTTTTTTTTTTTATGTTTTCTATTATGATCTAGTTTTCTTTAATAGAAAATTGATTCGCAAAAGTCTCTTATCAGATTTATCATCACTTTTTTTTACTTATTTTATTACATTATTTTGTTATTTATCATTGGTGAAAACGATCACTTCCGGGTCACTTTTTCTGTGAAAGTTTTAGTTGATTTTATAAGAACCTTTTATAAATTGTTTTATCCGAGTTGCTCTTGATATTAATCATCATATTATTTTGGCACAATAGTGGAGTCTTGCCCTTGATACATAAAGGATAAGAAAGGAGGGTAATTGTAAATAGGCTGTTACCGCAGCCTTTGATCGGGTTAGCAATAGATGGTTATTAAGTGACGAATCTGTAACGCTAGTATTGGAATCTTGCAGTGTAGTGAGAAGAAAGTGAAGGTGCAAGTTGAGCAATTTTTGGTAATAGCCGACAACATGACCAATTTTATGGCATATTGACATCTTTGCAAATACCCAGTTGGTCTCCGAGTTTGTGATCGGAGTGTAAAAGGGATTGATTGTGGTAATATGTAGTTGAATATGGTCCAGAGCAAACAGATCGGCCATCCCTCCACACATTAGTTTTCAACAATTTAGTAGCGTAAAAATGGGGCATAATTACACAATTGTTGCTGATTTTGCACTAGAACACATCACATATACCACTAATCAAAATCTAATCATCAATGATGAGAAAAGACTACATGAAACATCCAATAGAAACAAAAAACATACCTCTTCTTAAATTTTCCAGCTTCTTCCACAGCATACAAACTGTCTGGACTCTGGTGACCATAGCGACAAATGGATCTTTTGTGTGTGTATATATACACATATTGTATGATATGTATTGTATAATGAAGGTTCTCCTTAGAAGTAAAAGAATGTTAAAACGTAAGTCTCCTTCAATGTAGGCTTCTAAGGAGATAATTCATTGACTACCAACCAAAAAAAGAAAAGAAAAAATTTAAGAAAATAACAATAAAACAACTGAAAATTCTAAACCAGCTTGAAAGATGAAATTATCAACTGTGTTGAAAATATTTCTTTTCTTTTTCCAAAACTCAGCCACACATAGTAATCTTTCATCCTCACAGGTACATTTAATTAAAACAAAAGTTAGACACCAATATCATGTCTGCTAAAAGTTTCATATGCACTTAGAAAGCTTTCACTTCATTATAACACAAGGCTAGAATGATACAGAACTACAATATCTCAGTAGTTACAACATTCAAATTCTATAAACTAATCCAAATTTTCCAATGCGACATATTGACCTGAACTATTACATTAAAGAAATCATTTATATACACTAAGAGAATTAGGATATGCTCCTCATAGAAAAACTTACAACATGAGGTACTGCATTTTACATGCCATGCTTCCTCCGATGATCAATCTGGGCCTTGGATGGACCAGCTATAGGCCGTTGATGTCGTTCTAATTTCTCTTCTCACCTTATTGCCTTTGTCACACTTGATAGCTAACATTTAACTAGAGCTATAAACCAACGAAAGAACATTATTATATATCACATAAAATAACGTAGTCAAAGACATACCTACAATATTCACAAATGAAATGGAAAAAACTACAAGCTCAAAACTTCTGTTACATAATTATAGATGCATGCACTCTCACAAGCATAAACCTGCCAGCAAATGCATTCCAACCATCATTCCAAGCAGAAAACGTGACTCATTTGCAGATTCAACCATGGAAAAGCATTGCATATTGTTCGCATTTAAGAATGAGCACTTCGGCTTTGCCAGTCAGTTAATTGCTCTGAGAATGACCAAAATTTTTCACTGCATTTCTCTTTCCTCAAACCGTTGCTCCTTTCCTAAAAAGAGCCATTTTTCAAGTAATTAAGATAGAGACTATACCAAAAGACACATGAAAAGATGCTAATATAAGTGAGACAGTAAAAGTTATGATATTGTAAAAGGTAGCAAATGTTTTTACAACATGTAGTATAAATAATTTTTATTCAGGATTGTGTCACAAAGAAGAAATATGTATAATGAGTCATGTTGAGCACGTCTCTTTAATAACGTTTTACTATACGCAAGCATAAATATCAAGTCATGTTGAATGATGACTCATTGCACTTTCAATGGACAAAAATATCATACTTCAACAAGACTATCCACGAAATGCAAATAAGAAGATTGAACAACACAATTAAACTCTACCATGACAACTCATATTGGTGAAAAAAATTCTTACATGAAAGATAAATTTTTGTAAGGATAACAAAACACCAGCTTAAATCACATAAATTGAGCAGAACAATTTGCTCTGGGCAGTAAGATATTTTACCAAGGATTTCTTTAGATCTCATCAGAAAGAGTTCATCTCAAGAGAGTAAGTTCTCCCCTTGAGCAAAATCTTGGCCGCAGTTCCGTAAGGCTCTTCGAAGGCGGTTGAAACCCAAGACCCATCAGAAACCTCCTTAGACTGCTCGCTGGGCCGAATTGCCACAAGTGTGGCGCCCTTTAGAATATGCCCATCAGGCAATTCTAAATGTGGAGCATACCAAAGCCTCATGTTCAGAGCTGGTACAAGGGTCCTCTTTGATGCCGAAGAAGCTGACAATGGCTTCACTCTCAACTCCTCAAGCTGATCTCTGTTCATGCACAACACTCCCTGCCCATCTGCATCAGTCAGAACCAAATTATCCAAAGTCTTATGCTCAGCAATTATTGGCTGCAGCAAATAATGCCGTGCCGAAGCTGCAATTAACGAGCTAATCGTCCAAACTACTCTCAATTTCAGTCCTCCATTGGTGTAAAACGATTCCGGTATGCTTCCATTGTCATCTCCAGTTCCTCCATAGCTAGAGTAAACCACATCGGCTCCAATATCTTGAGCATGCGACGACTTTAATGGAGTGGATTTAATCACAGAAGACGCACCAAGAATCACACAATTATCCAAAGTGGATCCAAAATCAGCTCGCCACTTAAGTAAAACCCCATCTTCAATTCCCAATTCCCCGCCAGGAAGCTCGATACGAAGAAATCGAATCTCATTGAAGTTCTTCAAAACTTGTGTCGGCGAGTGATGGGTCACACCACCTTGACCGAACTCCTCATCGTCTTCGTTTCCAACCGCGAGGGCCGAAGACGAGGAAGTAACCGAACCCAGACCGCAGGACGGAGCTCGAATGGGTCCTAAGAACTGGCCCAAAGCTTGAAAAGGCTTAACAATGCCGCCGAACACCAAACGGAAGAGATTGGAAAAAGGACTTCGGGACCTATCGGCGGAGGAAGAGCAAGAAGAGTCGTCATCAGGGATGACGCAGTCAACTCGAACAACTACGTTTTCTACCTGAGCTACAAGTACATGAAATCTGCGAGAAACTAAGCAGCAACGACCGAGGGCTTTAACATCGCCGATCTTGTTGAATATAATGAGGAGAAGAGAATCTGGCAACTGATCAAAGTGGTCTACGCAATTATTGCTTCTATCGATATCGGCGTATACAGAATTGGATTCAGAGTAGATTTTAGAAATCAGATCTGAGCGCCGTAAAGAGGACATTGCTAGAATATGCGATTTTCGGATAAAATCGAAAGTAGGTAATGGTATGATCGATCAGATCAGATATGGGCAGAGGAGTATGTACAATTTGTGAATTGGATGTAGGTGATGGCATAGATCTGAAACAAAAAAAGAAAAGTCAAGACATGTTTTATGCTCCAGCAGAAGAAAGGGTAGCGTTAGGTCGAAACCCGAACATTAGAAAGAGAGAGAGAGCAGAGAGAGAGAGAGATAAGAAAATGGTGGGATGAGACAGACGCTCTGGTTCGCTTCACACACAGAGCGAGAGAGAGGAGGAGGACAGAGAGGAAGTTATTACACGCGTAAGGAGAGAAGACAGGTCTCTTGCAATGGAATAGTAGAGAGCTGAGCTTTTGCTGACTCACCAGCCGGGCTGAGTTGAGCCGAACCTAAACTTTGAATTCACAAATTTGTTAACAATTGAGCTAAATTAATGAATCAATGAGCTAGCTCGTTGGCTCGACAGACTAGGCTTGCGAGCCAGCCCGTCCCCTCTTCATCTCAGACGATTTCAATTTTCTTTTATAAACAAAACTATTTTTCTATTACAAAAACAAATGTTTAACTGAGTTTTAAAAAAAACATCTAAAAATTTCAATATTCAACTAAAAAAATCGGCGAAAAATTTCGACTTACGGCATGATCTTTAGTCACAAAGTTGACGAGGATCAAAAGATGGTTGATTTAAGACTTATTTCGTCAAAATTGGACCCGGTCGGCCGATTTCTTCTTTTCTCGTTGTTCTCTCTCCTTACCCCTCTCTGATTTTCGCGGCGCCCGCAAAAAAGAAAGAAAATCCTTTCGGCCTTTTCTTCTCTTCTAATTTTCTTTCATTATTTTAATATATTATATTACTTTAATTAAAATATATATATATATATATATATATATATATGCATGTTGTAACGCCCTGAAAACTTACCCGTTTCTGGTTTTTTCACTACTCCAATACCATATCTTTGATGCCCCGAGTTGTCTACGAACCCGGGTCGCCAACTATACACCCGCTCTTCAACCCAACAAAACTCGTGAAAAATTTAAAACTTTTGTTTCTTCGACTCAAAACGACTTTCAAAAGAATATGCATAAATGCCGCAGTGGAAACTCGTTTAAAATCGGTTTAAAGAAACTTCGCTTTTAAAATATAAAAGTAAAGAGACCGGTCGACACCTGCAAGAGCCGGTCGACACTTGAGTGGTCTCGGGTTTTCCATCGGTTGGCACTGACAAACGCCGGTCGACACTACCCTTCTCTTGGGTCTTTTCATTGATCGACACCGAGGACACCGGTCGACACTTCTACACCCATTTTAGAGAGGGGTCGATACCCGCTGTCGCAGGTCGACGCCTTGATCCTCTCTGTCTACACATGTCGATCCTCGCAGTCGACACCGCTGCCAATTTTACACGGACCGGTCGACATTTGTAACCAGGGGTCGACACCTACTTCGGCTCTACCCTGCGCAGGTCGAGCCTCGCGGTCGACACTCACCCTCTATTTCTCACTGACCGGTCGACACCTATGAACTTCGGTCGACACCTCACACTAGAAACTATAACAAAACTCAAACAAAACAACCATGATTTTGACTAAACGTTTAAAACCCATAGATTCACTTCTCGACTCAATTTACAATCTGTTACGCATGCCAAAATACCCAACTCAAATTCAAATCTCTCTTTTACCTCAAAATAACCAAGTACAATTCAAAATACGTCACTACCCGTACTTACACCCGCCATAGTCAAAACGCCTTAACAGCCGACTCAGTCGTCCCACGATCGTCCTCCACCAACTACCTCTTAGTCCTAGGCATGCTCGGGGTACTCACTAGCTGCTGTGTCGTCATCTACATCACAGAACTCAACTATTAGCCTAATGCTAAGTAAGTAATGCATGCATACATGCATACATACTAAAAACAAACATCTCCTACACATGCAGTTTCTACAGTTTCGTCTCTACTTTTGTTTTCGTTTCTTTCCTACATCTTCTTTATCTTCTTACTACTAAGTTTCTCATTACGCGCTAGACCGAGGTGACCCCATAGTCCACCTCACTGGATAAGTCCAACCTCGATCTAGTAAAGTGACGCACATCACGGTCCACCTCACTGAACTGGTCAACCTCATTTGACAAGGCCACCACGTAAAGCGCAGGAAGAGTAATACCACTTGCGGTCCACCTCACTGAACCGGTCCACCTCACTGGACAAGGTAACTCAACCCCACCTTTTTTTTTTTCTTCTTACGTAGCTTCTCATTTCGATCGTCTCATCACATCCTACTGTTTCACTTCGTAAAAACATGAAAATTCATTTTCGTCTCGTGTCCTACTTTAAAACAACGATGCACAACCATGAAAGCATAACATAAAGTAAACGTGCAATGTATCCTACTGAACTGTGATGTAGGCCTGAGGGAAAAACTCCTACTACATTACTTACCTGGTGTCTTTAGCACTCGTAATCCAAATCTCGCACGCTAACTTGAAAACCTATAAAACCGCACATCCATTAGCTCTACTTTCCATTAACTTCGTAAAACTTTAAAGGAATCAACCACTAAATCCTCACTCAGTCCAAAACGAAATTCTAACTAACGCTTCGACTAATCCTTCAAAAATTCATAACTCCGCCAATACTCGTTCGATTTAGACGATTCGAAATGCTAGGGCTTCTCGTGACATCTAGTTTCTAATGATCTCATCAATTTCCTAATCCCACACATACAGCTTGGTCAAATGTGGCTAAACAGAACCCGTTCCGTTATCCGGGTATCTACACACCCAATCTTTTCCTCAAAAACTTATAATCCACTCCTATTCTTTGCTTAAACATCAACATACGTACAAAATCGACTAAAACCTACAAACTTCGTATCTCCTTCCTATGGTTCACCCAAAACTTTCTCTAACTCTGCTTTTACCGTTCAGAACGACTAAAGTACTAGCTATCTACTGAAAACTAACTAAAACTTACCGTAAATTTTAAGAAACAGATGAGAATGGAAGGAAATCACCGCTGGAAGAAAACGTCGAGCTCCTCGGACGGAAGAAGAAGAAGAAGAAGAAACAGGGGGAATTCTCGTTCCTCCCCTGTTTTGTTGTTGTTGTATTTTTTTTATAAAATTAATTATATTGTTAAATATAATTAATCCTAATTACTATTTCACCATCAACCCCTAACCGTTTAATAAATCTGTTATACGGCCCAATTCCGACTGGATTCTTAAACTTTTCTCTTCTCCATTAACCTCAAAATAATCTTTTACTTCGGGGTAGAAATTCTCCGCTCATCATTCCGACCAAAACTATACTGATTATAATTACAAAACCCGAATAATTCTGGGTGTTACATTTACACTCTCCTTACAAAAATTTTGTCATCAAAATTTTGTTACCTGAACAGTTCTGGGTATCGGCTCATCATGTCCTGCTGCCGCTCCCAAGTTGCATCTTCTACGTTGTGGTTGCGCCATAAAACTTTCACTTGTGGTATTTCCTTGTTGCGTAGAGTCTTCACTGCATAATCCAAAATCTCTACTGGCTTCTCTTCATACCCTAATGTGGGTTGAATCTCCACATCTTGCTGTTCCACCACATGAGAAGGATCTCGTATATACTTCCTCAGCATAGACACGTGAAACACGTTGTGAATTCCACCCATAGAGGTTGGCAGCTGTAATTGGTAAGCCGTCTTTCCTACTCTCTTCGTAATGGGAAAAGGTCCAATAAATATTGGGTTCAACTTGACTCTTTTTCCAAATCTTACCACTCCTATAAATGGGGAAATCTTCAGGAAAACTTCATCACCCACATTAAATTCTAGCTCTCTTCTTCGACGATCTGCATAACTCTTCTGTCGGCTCTGAGCTGTTAAGATACGCTGCCGAATAAATACAACTTTCTCCACTGTCTACTGCAAAATATCCAGACCCACTAAACTCGCCTCGCCAACTTTATCCCAATAAAGCGGGGACCTGCACTTTCTCCCGTAAAAGACTTCGTATGGAGCCATACCTATCGTGGCCTGAAAACTGTTATTATAAGAAAATTCTACCAACGACAGATATTTGCTCCATGATCCTTGGAATTGCAGTACACAAGCTCGTAGCATATCTTCCAGCGTCTGAATAGTCCTTTCAGATTGTCCATCCGTCTGAGGATGAAACGTTGTGCTAAACTGAGCTGCGTACACATGGCCTTGTGCAAACTCTTCCAGAACTTCGATGTAAATCTAGGGTCCCTATCTGATACAATTGAAGTTGGAACTCCGTGCAATCGCAGGATCTCTTGAATATATAGTTCGGCAAAGTGATCCATAGAGTACATCATCTTCACTGGCAGAAAATGGACCGATTTGGTTAACCTATCCACTATCACCCATATTTCGTCATAGCCCTTTGTCGTCCGAGGTAGCCCTACAACAAAGTCCATCGCTATTTGCTCCTATTTCCATTCAGGTATTGGCAATGGCTGTAATTTTCCTGTTGGTCTCTATTGCTTAGCCTTAACCTGCTAGCAGATCAAACACGCCTCTACATACTTCTCCACCATTCTCTTCATATCAGGCCACCAATAATGCTGTTTGAGGTCCTTGTACATCTTAGTGCTCCCCGGATGTACAGAAAACCTCGAAGAATGCGTTTCTGACAATATCTCCCTTTGAAGTTCCTCATTGTTCGGAACAAACCATCGATTCCAAAACTTAAGAATCCTATCGTCCGAACAACGGAATTCTGACCTGTTGTTGGAAGCTATACTGGACTTTATCTCTTCACATTTAGCGTCGTTCTTCTAGGTCTGCTTAATCTTTTCCAAAATAGTGGGTTGTAGAGACATAGCCGATATCATGGCCAATACGCTCGACACCACCTCTAATTCAAACTTCCGAAACTCCTCATCCAAAGTCACAGGCATACCTGAAGTCATAGCCAAAGCAGATGCCGTCACTCAGCTCAAAGCATCAGCCACTACGTTCGCCTTGCCGGGGTGGTACTTAATCTCGAGATCGTAATCCTTCACAAATTCTAACCACCGCCGGTGCCTCATGTTCAGCTCTTTCTTAGTAAAAATATACTTCAAGCTTTGGTGGTCTGAATATACCTCGCACGATTGTCCATACCAATAATGCCTCTAAATTTTTAGTGCGAAGACTACTGTGGGTAACTCTAAATCGTGTGTTGGGTAGTTCTGCTTATAAGCCTTCAATTGTCTAGAAGCATATTCTACCACCTTCCCTTCCTGCATTAACACACATTCCAGTCCTATCTTTGAAGCATCGCAATAAATACTAAACTTTCTGCCCTCGGCAGGAAGCGTCAAGATTGGAGCAGTTGTCAATATCTGCTTTAGCGTCTGGAAATTGTGTGCGCAATCTTCGGGCCACCGATACTTCACACCTTTCCTCGTCAAATGGGTCAAGGGTGCTGCAATCTTTGAAAACCCTTCTATAAACCTCCTGTAATAACTTGCTAATCCAGGGAAACTCGGTGTCTCTGTGACATTTTTCGGCTGTGGCCATTCTTTAATCGCCTGAACTTTTGCTGGGTCAACAGATATGCCATCGCTCGAGATGACATGTCCCAGAAATTGAACCCTATCTAGCCAAAACTCGCACTTTGAAAACTTCGCGTAAAACTGGTTCTGCTTCAAAGTCCCTAACACCAATCTCAAGTGCTCCTTGTGATCCTCCTCACTCCGAGAGTATACCAAAATATCATCGATAAACACTATGACGAATTTATTGAGATATTCATGGAACACTCTGTTCATCAGGTCCATAAAAGCTGCTGGAGCATTAGTCAGTCCAAAAGACATCACTAGGAACTTATAATGTCCATATCGCGTCCAAAAAGCCATTTTCGGAACATCTTCTGGTCTGACCTTCAACTGATAATAGCCCGATCTCAGGTCAATCTTCGAGAACACACGTGTACCCTGGAGTTGATCAAACAAATCGTGTATCCTTGGCAGATGGTACTTATTCTTAATCATTAGCTTATTCAACTTCCTATAGTCGATGCTCATGCGTAACGACTTGTCCTTCTTTTTGACAAAAACAATTGGCGCACCCCACGACAAAAAGCTAGGGCGTATAAACCCTTTCTCTACCAATTCTTCCAATTGTTTCTTCAACTCCTTCAACTCCGCTGGCGCCAATCTGTAGGGATTCTTTGATACTGGTTCAGCTCTCGGATACACATCTATCACAAACTCTATTTCCCGATCCGGAGGCAAACCAGGTGAATCATCTAAGAAAACTTTAGGGAAGTGTTGAACAATTAAAACATCCTGCGATCTCGAATCCTTGGGAATTTGCATATCTATAATGCTGGTAAGAAAACCAAAATACTCACCAGTTAGAACTTAACGAGCACTTCTTTGCGGCTTGAAAAATATGCTTCTCACCATCCGGCGGTTGTAAGTTCACCGTGCCTGCCCTACAGTCAATCGTAACATAGTGCTTGAATAGCCAATCCATTCCCAATATCATGTCATATCCCGTTATACTCATAATAATGAGATCGGTCGATAATTTCTTGCTTGCCACCGACACCACGCTATCACGCACTACTTGATTTGAGTGCATACGCTCACCAGAGGGTAACATTACCACATAATCACAGTCCATTGATACAGGCCATATATCCAACTTAACCACGAATGTAGTTTCAATAAACGAATGTGTTGTGCCAGAATCAATCAAGATATAAGCAGGTACAGAGTTTACCAATATAGTACCTGACACTACGGCTGGCTGGTCATCCTCGCCTGACTCGATCATGGCAAATACTCTCGGTGTTGTGCGCGTCGGACCCCTCTTCAAAGCTGGATAGTCTCTGCTAATGTGACCTACCTCGTTGCAATTAAAACATCGAAGAACCCTGGGCTTCGGGCAGACTCTGGCCATATGTCCGGCTTCATTGTAGTTGTAGCACTTTCCAGAGTTCCATCTGCACTCTCTCGGATGATACTTCATACACTTAGGGCACTAGGGGTACTGTGACGGTCCTTGCGGCCTCTTGCTACTTCCTTGGCTGCTAGAACCCTCGCTAACTCTCTTTGTGCCTCTCTGTTGTGGAGGCTGGGAGACACTTCTGCTCTGCTGTGGGGCCACTTCTCTGAAGGATCTCCTGGAAGCCTCCCTCTGACTGATACATTTCATCTCGTCTTCCTCTACCTTCAATGCCTTGACCACTACTTCGGAGTAAGACACATCCTGTATGCCTGCTATTTTCACCCCCTTGTATATTTCCGGCCTCAAACCTTGCACAAACTGAAATACTTTGTCCTCATTCCGACTTACCAAATTGCTGGCAAATTGAGACAAGGACTCGAATCGCCGGTTGTACTCTGTCACTGACGTACTTTGCTTCTATTATAAGAACTCCATCCTCTTAGTTGCCTGCACCGTACTATTAAAATACTTGTCGTAGGGCCTTCTTGAACTTCTTCCAAGTCATATGTTGCACATCGACGGTGGCCTCTGTAGACACCCACCAAAACCAAACATCCTTTGTGAAATGAAAGGTGACCAGTATAACCTTATCCTACTCTTCCACTTTCGCATACTTAAACATGCTTTCTATTGCTCGGATCCATTCCTCGGCAGCCATCGGGTCTGATACTTGTCTTTCAAAAGTCGGTGGCCGCAATCTCCGAAATCGGTCACCCGACTAGTCTTGACTAGAACTAGGGCCTGCACCTCCTTGTACTTCCCGATTCAGCAACATTCCTAACTGATGGTACCGCCGATTTACTAATTCTGTCAACAGTCGAATCGTCGCAGAATCGTCCCCACTTCTCAGTTCGGTTGTCTCTCTTGGCACTCTAAAGGTCCTTGTCGTCTAGACATTCTGGCTATTTTTTTCCTGGACAATAGTCAACTATACTCATAAGTATATACTAAATAACACTAAACATCAACACTTACAGTTGTCGGAGCACGTCGTGCGGCAGTTGTTGATTAATCATTTGAACGTTTTGACCAAATGGCTCTGATACCAACACTGTAACGCCCCGAAAATCGACCCGTTTCTAGTTTGTTCACTACTCCAATACCACATCTTTGATGCCCCGAGTCGTCTCCAAACCCGGGTCGCCAACCATACACCCGCTATTCACCTCAACAAAACTCATGAAAAATTTAAAACTTTTATTTTTTCGACTCAAAACGACTTCCAAGAGAATATGCATAAATGCCGCAGTGGAAATTCATTTAAAATCGGTCTAAAGGAACTTCACTTTTAAAACATGAAAATAAAAAGACCAGTTGACACCTGCAAGAGCCGGTCGACACTTGAGTGGTCTCGGGTTTTTCATATGTCGACACTGACAAACGCCGGTCGACACTACCCTTCTCTCAGGTCTTTTCATCGGTCGACATCGGGGACACCGGTCGACACCTCTACACCTATTTTAGAGAGGGGTCGACACCCACTGTCGCAAGTCGACTCCTTGATGCTCTCTGTCTGCGCATGTCAACCCTCGCGGTCGACACCGCTGCCAATTTTACACGGACCGGTTGACACTTGTAACCAGAGGTCGACACCTACTTCGGCTCTGCCCTGCGCAGGTTGAGCCTCGTGGTCGACACCCACCCTCTATTTCTCACTGACCGGTCGACACCTATGGGCTTCGGTCGACACCTCACATCAGAAACTATAACAAAACTCAAACAAAAAAATCATGATTTTGACTAAACGTTTAAAACCCATAGATTCACTTCTCGACTCAATTTACAACCTGTTACGCACGCCAAAATACCCAACCCAAATTCAAATCTCTCTTTTACTTCAAAATAACCAAGTACAACTCAAAATACGTCACTACCCGTACTTACACCCGCTATAGTTAAAACGCCTCAAAAGCCGGCCCAGTCGTCCCACGAGCTTCCTACACCAACTACTTCCTAGTCATAGGCATACTCGGGATACTCACTAGCTGTTGCGTCATCACCTACATCACAGAACTCAACTATTAGCCTAATGCTAAGTAAGTAATGTATACAATACATACCAAAAACAAACATCTCTTACACATGCAGTTTCTACAGTTTCGTCCATACTTTTGTTTTCGTCTCTTTCTTACATCTTATTTATCTTCTTACTACTGGGTTTCTCTTTACGCCGTAGACCGAGGTGACCCAATAGTCCACCTCACTGGACAAGGCCAAACCTGATCTAGTAAAGTGACACACATCACGGTCCACCTCACTGGACCGGTCTACCTCACTGGACAAGGCCACCACGTAAAGCGGAGGAAGAGTAATACCGCTTGTGGTCCACCTCATTGAATCGGTCCACCTCAATGGACAAGGTAACTCAACCCCACTTTTTTTTTTTCTTCTTACGTAGCTTCTCATTTCGTTCGTCTCATCACATCCTATCATTTCACTTCGTAAAAACATGAAAATTCATTTTTGTCTCGTGTCCTACTTTAAAACAATGATGCACAACCATGAAAGCATAACATAAAGTAAACGTACAATGCATCCTACTAAATTGTGATGTAGGCCAGATAGCAAAACTTCTACTACATTACTTACCTGGCGTCCTTAGCACTCGTAATCCAAATCTTGCACGCTAACTGGAAAACCTATAAAACCGCACATCTATGAGCTCTACTTTCCATTAACTCCGTAAAACTTTAAAGGAATCAACCACTAAATCCTCACTCAGTCCAAACCAAAATTCTAACTAACGCTCCGACTAACCCTTCAAAAATTCATAAATCCGCCAATACTCGTCCAATTTGGACGATTCGAAATGCTATGGGCTTCTCGTGACATCTAGTTTCTAATGGTTTCATCAATTCCCTAATCCCACACATACAGCTTGGCCAAATGTGGCCAAACGAAACCCGTTCTGTAATCCGGGTTATCCGGTTATCTACACACCCAATCGTTTCTCCAAAAACTTATAATCCACTCATATTATTAGCTTAAACATCAACATACGTACAAAATTGACTAAAACCTCTAAACTTCGTATCTACTTCCTAGGGTTCACCCAAAACTCTTTCTAACTCTGCTTTTACCGTTCAAAACGACTAAAGTACTAGCTATCTACTGAAAACTAACCAAAACTTACTGTTGATTTGAAGAAACAGATGAAAACGGAAGGAAATCGCCGCTGGAAGAAAACGTCGAGCTCCTCGGGCAGAAGAAGAAGAAGAAGAAGAAACAGGGGGGAATTCCCGTTCCTCCCCTGTTTTGTTGTTGTTGTATTTTTTTTTTATAAAATTAATTATATTATTAAATATAATTAATCCTAATTACTATTTCGCCCTCAACCACTAACCGTTTAATAAATCTATTATACGGCCCAATTCTGACTGGATTATTAAATTTTTCTTTTCTCCATTACCTTAAAATAATCTTTACTTCGGGATAGAAATTCTCCGCTCATCATTCCGACCAAAACTACACTGATTATAATTACAAAACTTGAATAATTTTGGGTGTTACACATGTAATTTACATACACTCCCATATATACATATACATACATACACCATTTAACTATGTCAAAATCTCGTTCCTAACACGAACCAAACCCAACATGTCGACCGAAATATGGAACCAACTAGGTTGGCTATGGTCGATTTTTATCAAAAATTAACCATACTCAATTCTTCAAAGGGTAGAACCAAAATAACTGAGCCGATTATCGATTTTGAATACAAAATTTCAGAAAATCGAAATGACATTTCAATAACCCTAAGAATCGTGTGTCGAGGAGGGCGATGTATCACCCAAAAAATGGCAACGTGTTGCCCCAGTCTTTGGAGTGGAGTGATAATGGGGGATGCAAATCTAACCAGGGGCGATTGAACAGTATGTGAACAGTGCCAGACACTGTTAACGTAAATAGTAAAAAAATATTTTACTTTTTTTTTTGAGTTTTAAGGGATAATTTAAACGAATGGTTCTCTATCGATTACAAACGTTTTCGCTACGGATTTAAATGATTTCAAAAATATCTAAGCGTTTTAAAACGTCGTCAATTGATTTGAAGATAAGAATCTATGAGAAGTCAGTGAGTCACGATCTGAAGACTCTATGATTTTTAGGTCGTGTCAAATTTTGCTGAGAAAACGTGGTGTTTTTGGTTATAAAACACCACATTGCTTACTGATTAGATTAGCTAACTCTGGGACTGAATCAAGTGATGATCACGGTGTTGTACTTATTCATTGTTTCTTTTGTTTGGTGATTTTTGCTATATCATTGTGAAAATTTGATATTTGATAGCTTTTTAAGGTTTTACCCAGATTTGATTTGTTCTATAACTAGTTGTAGTGTTAGTATTCGAAGGAAAAGAGCAAATACATCTGATGTTTGGAATTGCTTTAATATTGTTAACGATAGCGATGATAAAAATTCTAAAGATAAATGTAATTACTATGAAAATTAGTGAATAGTGAGAACATCTAATTTTTCTAGTGTATATTTAATTGTTTTCTACTTCAATTATTATATTGTGTCATGTACTATTTGTTTTTTTCTTATCTTTTTTTGTGGCTTTGACTTTGATATTTTACATCTATCTTGTCATGCGTTACAAAAAAGAAAATTTTTTAAGTAGTAATTTGCAGACATGTTTAGAGAGAGAAGAAGAAAAAAAAACAGGAGCACCAGAACCGAGACTAGAAATTTGGTCCAGTCATGAAAAAGTTTTTGGCTTATTGGTGCAAAAATTTAAAACCGAATTTTAGTAGTCCGACCCTAATCTTTCTAAAAATTAGAACGTCCCGGACCACGATTACCCCTAAGAAATAGCGACTCGGACAATTCGAGTTTTCTTTAACATTCATCGATAGTAAAGTATTTGAAAAACTTATATTATATTAATATAAGTTAAAATATTTATATACGCTCAGCTTATTAGGCTCGGCTCGGCTCGTTAAGGCTCGTTAAGCTCGTTGGATCGACTTGGCTCAGCTCGTTAAGCTCGTGGCTTACGAACCGGCTCTGGTTAAAAATTTTTTTGGGTCAGCTTGTTAGGCTCGCTTGGCTTAGTGAGCCAAGACTTTCCAGACTTAGCTCGGCTCGGCCGGCTCGTTTAACATCTCTGTGGAATCTTACAAACTAAATACAAATAATCTTGTTTTAATTGAGTTGTTGTCCTCTTAATTATCATATTTTTTAGGTAAAATTCTATTTTAAACTATGGGTATACACAAATACGTCACTAAAAATTATATTCTTCAAGATTTTTTATGATTGAAAATCCGCGTATGGCTTGAGAAACGTGTTTTGAAGAGAAGAAAGAGCTTTTAACAATTATAAATTTATGTATAGTATTTGAAGATGGATAATTGTTTTGAAATGGAAAATAATTTTTTTTCATGTGCTAATTTAATACAAACTTTTTATTGAGGTAGTCAATTACCCCAAACCACTATTCTCTCTCCTAGATAAGGATCGAAGAGGTTGGGAGTAGTGATCATGGTGAAGATAACTCTGAGTTTTTATTTTTCCTCGTGTGTTTACTTCTTTCCCTTGTGAGGGCTTATTAATTTAATTTTTCTCTTATTCTTGCATGTTAAATTATTAGGTGTTTAATACTTTATTTCTTGCGCAACATAACTTGAAAATTAAATTGGGGATTTTACTATCTTATTTTATGTGATTGCTATGTAGAATTCGGTTTGTTTCTTGAGTGTCAGGGCTCAATTATGTATAAGTCTTTTGTTGAGTATTGGGCTTGGCTATCAGGTTATTTGACTCAATATTTTTGTCTAGATTCATCTCCGTGATAGAAAATGTGTTTTAGAGAAAGATAGAGAGTTAGAGGTTGAGTTCTTGGTAGATGAAGTTTTTAGAAATTGCAATTTGTTGGATAAAGAGATTTTTGAAGATAGATAATGTAACGACCTGTAACTCGATCGTTAGTAACTTAACTTTTTCGTAAAACTTCGTAAGGAAAATTCTTTTAAAACTTATTCATTTCCTTAAAAGAACGTTACCTTGACGTTAAAATTTGATAGCGAAAAACAGTTCGTGCGTGGGAAACTCGTTATACAAGATACTAAACGTAACACCTGGAAATTTTCGCTTAAATTATTTTATGAATTTACGTACTTATAATCGGTGGAGTTTTGGTCGGAATTGAGAGCGGAGAATTTTTGCCCTTAAGTAAAAGATTATTTTGAGGCTAATGGAGCAGAGAAAAATTTAAGAATCCAATCAGAATCGGACTGTATAACAGATTTATAAAACAGTTAAGGTTTAAGGGTGAAATAGTAATTAAGATTATTATTATTATTAAAAAAAATCAAAACACCTTATGGTGTTGTTCTCCTAGCGCAGCTCCCCCTGTTTTCTCCTTCCCTTTATGTGTGAAACCCTACCTCGACAATACTCCTTCTCAAGCGACGATCTTCCTACATCAAACTTCAATATACGGTAAGTGTTAGCTAATTCCTATTAGATAGATGATCTTTTAGTTGTTTTAAGCGATGACAGTGAAAGTAGAGGGAGTATAGGGTAGTTTTGGTAAAACATGTGAGGGAGATATGAGGTTTGAAAATTTATAGTGATTTCTATCAGTATGTTAGTGTTTAAGCTAGGGGTAGGAATAGATTACGAGATTTTATGCGGAACATTGAGCGTTGGGATAGCCAAGTGCTCGAATTGTGGAGTGGCTTCCACTCGGCCACGTTCGGTCAAGCGGTATATGTTGAATTAGAGATTTGATTATGCCGTGAGAAGATAGACGTCATGATGAATCTGTAGCATTTCGAACCGTCCAATTCGGGCGAGTATTAGTGGAATGATGAATTTTTGAAAGTTAGTTGGAAATTGAGTTAGGATTTCAGGTCGAGTGAGGGTTTAGTTGTTGTTTCCTTCAGAGTTTTATGAATTTAATAGAAAGTAGAGCTAATAGATGTGTTGTTTTATAGGTTCTTCAGTTTATCGAGCAGTCTGCGAAATCCGAGTTTCTAAGGACCCAGGTAAGTAATGTAGTAGGAGTTTTGTTTTCTGGCATACATCACAGTTCAGTAGGATGCATTGCATGTTTACTTTATGTTATGCTTTCATGGTTGTGCATCATTGTTTTAAATTAGGAGAACGAGATGAAAATGAATTTTTATGTTTTTACAAAGTGAAATAGTAGGGTGTGATGAGACGAACAAAATGAGAATATACGTAAGAAGATAATGAAGATGCAGTTGAGTGACATTATCCTATGAGGGGGACCGCATCCTATGAGAGGGACCGTGTCCTATGAGGGAGACCGCGAGGTGTGTTACTCTTCCTCCGCTTTACGTGGTGACATTGTCCTATGAGGGGGACCGTGTTCTATGAGGGAGATCGCTAGGTGTGTTATTTTACTAGACTGAGGAGAGCTCCGTCTTATGAGAAGGATTGCGTCCTATGAGGGGGACAGCGAGAGCTGTCACCTTACTCTAGCATGTAAAGAAGAACCTAGTAGTAAGAAGATAAAGAAAATGTAAGAAGGAGACGAAAACCAAAGTAGAAACTGCAGATGTTAGGATGTATTTGTTTTCAGTGTTTATGTTTTATGCATTATTTACTTAGCATTACGCTAATAGTTTAGTTCTGTGATGTAGGTGACGACGCAGCAGCGAGTGAGTATCCTGAGCATGCCTAAGACTAAGAGGCAGTTGAAGAAGGACGCTCGTGGGACGATTTGGCCGACTGTTGGGGCATTTTGATCAGGGCAAACGTAGGTATGGGTGATGAGGTGTTTTGAGTCAAATCGAATCGTTTTGATGTACAATTGAAGATTTGAAATGAGTATTGATTATTTTGGTGTGTGTAGTAGGTTTGTAATTGGAGTGGAGAAGCAGATGTTTGGTTTTTGAACGTTTAGTTAAAACTGTGACCGTTTTGGTTGATTTCTGTCAACTTTATGGGGGCTAAGTGTCGACCGGTAGATTTAGTGGTCGACCAAACCTGGCAGGTGTCGACCACACGGGTCGACCTGTCTGGGCAGAGAGTATCGTGGTGTCGACCTATGACTATAGGTGTCGACTGCTTAGTGTATGGACGAGTGTGGGGTGTCAACTTGCACGTAACAAGGTCGACCAAATCCCGTATGTGTCTACCGCGTGGGTCGACCCACTCGGATAGAGAGCAATAAAGTGTTGACCGGTACACACAAGTGTCGACCAGTAATGTCAAGTAAGAAAAAATGTCAACCTTGAGGATCGACGGATAGAGAGAGTCTAGGTGTCGACCGCCAAAGGAAGGTGTCGACCGATCCGAGAAGTGAGTAACAGGGATTGACTACGAGGGTCGACCTGCGCTAGCAGAGGCGAATGAAGTGTCGACCAGGATAAGAAGGGGTCGACCAATAATGAGTTTTGTGTTTTTTTAGAATCTTGAATGTTATTTAAGATGATTTTCCCAAAAGTCTTCCGTTGCGAGGTTTTAAGTCGATTTTAAAAGGGTCGTTTTAAGTTGAAAAACAAGTTATAAAATTTTTAAAGAATTTGTTTAGAGGATGTGAGTGATGGTAACGAGTAGTAGTAGGTAGCGAACCAGGAATCGAGGTGGATTATCTGGGGCATTACAGATATGGTATCAAAGCCAAATGGTCAAAACGTTCAAACGATTACCTAACAGCGCCGATCGCCGCACAACATGCTTCGACAACTGTAAGTGTCTAAGTTTAGTTTTAGTTATTAGATGCTTATGAGAGTAATTAACCATGTCTAAAAAATTAGCTAAGATGTCTAGACGACCAGGATGCCCACGAGTACCGAGAGAGCCAACCGAACCACTAAGTGAGGATGATTCCATGACGATCAGACAGTTAACTGAGTTGGTGAACAGGTAGTCTCAGCAATTAGGGATTTTGCTTAGTCAGGAGGTGCAAAGAAGTGCAGGCTCTAGTTCAGGCCATGATCAGTTGGGAGATAGATTTAAGAGATTATGACCCCTGACGTATGAAGGATAATTGTTGGACCCAACAGCTGCAGTGGAATGAGTCCGTACTATGGAAAGCATATTCAGATATGCAAAGGTGGAAGAAGAGGACAAGGTATCGCTAGCCACCTTCCATCTAGCGAAGGACACCCGATTTTGGTGGGAGTTCGTGGAGACCACAGTTGAAGGGCAGTATGTGACGTGGGAAAAGTTCAAGGAGAGATTTTATGACAAGTACTTCAACAGCATAGTGCAAGCGACCAAAAGGATGGAGTTTCTACAATTAAAACAGATCGGCTCGGTGACTAAGTACAACCAACAATTTGAGTCCTCATCTCTGTTTGCCAGCAGTTTAGTGGACCGAAATGAAGACAAGGTGTTTCAGTATGTGCAGGGGCTAAAGCCGAAAATATATAAGGGAGTAAAGATAGTCGGAACTTAGGAGGTGCCCTATTCGAAAGTGGTGGCTAAGGCATTGGAAGTGGAGGAGACTGAGATGAAATGCATTAAGCAGCGAGAGGCTTCCAGGAGATTCTTTAAAGAAGTTGCCCCACAACAGAGTAGAAGTGCCTCTCAGCAACAACAACAGAGGGGTACTAAGAGATTCAGCGAAGGATCAAGTAGCCAAGGCAGTAGGAAAAGACTTCAGGGGCCAGTGCAATACCCCCAGTGACCTAAGTGCTTGAGATATCACCCAGGTGAGTGCAGATTAAACCTGGGAAGGTGCTACAACTGTAATGAAGCTGGACACTTGGTTAGAGATTGCCCGAAGCCCAAAGTGATTCGGTGTTTCAACTATAACGAAGTGGACCACGTCAGCAAAGATTGCCCAGCTCTAAAGAACGGTCTGATGCGTTCAACACCGAGAGTATTTACCATGATCGAGTTGGGCGTGGATGACCAGCCAGCAGTAGTGTCAGGTACTATATTGGTAAACTCTGTACCTGCATATACTTTGATTGATTCTGGTGCGACGCACTCGTTCGTTGCAACTGCATTCGTGGTTAAGTTGGATGTATGACATGTGTCAACGGACTGTAGTTACGAGGTAATATTACCTTCTTGGTGGGCGTATACATTCAAATCAAGTGGTACGAGATTGCGTAGTGTTGGTGGGAAACAAAAATTTATCGGCCGATCTCATTATTATGGGTAAACGAGATATGACATGATCTTGGGAATGGATTGGTTGTTCAAACACTACGCTACAATTGACTGTAGGGCGGGCACGGTGAGTTTTCAACCGCCGGATGGTGAGAAGCATACTTTTCAGGTTGCGAAGAATGCCCGGAAGATATCTACCATGGCGCCTGTCAGCGCTCGTCAAGTTTTGATTGGTGAGTCTTTTGGTTTTCTCGTCAGTATTATAGATATGAAGATTCCCGTGGATTCAACGCCGCATGATGTTTTAATTGTTCAAGATTTCCCTAAAGTTTTCTTAGATGATTTACTCGGTTTACCTCCAAATCGAGAGGTAGAATTTGCTATAGGTGTATATCCAGGAGTTGAGCCGGTGTAGAAGAATCCTTATAGATTGGCACCAGTAGAGCTGAAGGAGTTGAAGAAGCAATTATAAGAGTTGGTGAAAAAAAGATTTATACGCCTCAACTTTTCGCCGTGGGGTGTCAAGAAGAAGAATGAGTCGTTACGAATGTGCATTGACTACACGGAGTTGAATAAAGTGACGATGAATAACAAGTATCCTCTGCCGAGAATAGATGATCTATGTGATCAAATCCAAGGGGCGAGAGTATTTTCGAAGATTGACCTGAGATCAGGTTATTATCAGTTGAAGGTCAAGCCAGAAGATATTCTAAAGACAGTTTTTCGAACGCGTTATGAGCATTATGAATTCTTGGGGATGTCGTTCAGACTGACGAATGCCCCAGCCGCCTTTATGGACCTGATGAACAGATTATTCCATGACTATCTCGATAAATTCGTTATAGTATTTATCGATGATATATTGGTGTACTGCTGTAGTGAAGAGGATCATAAAGAGCACTTGAGGTTGGTGTTGGAAAGTTTGAAGCAACACCAACTTTATGCGATGTTTTCAAAGTGCGAATTTTGGCTGGATAGGATTCAGTTTCTGGGACATGTCATCTCGAGCGATAGCATATCAATTGATCCAGTAAAGATTCATGCGGTCAAAGAGTGGCCACAGCCGAAGAATGTCACGGAGATACGAAGTTTCCTCGAGCTAACGGGTTATTACAAGAGGTATATTGAAGGATTTTCGAAGATTGTGGCGCCTCTAACCCGTTTGACGAGGAAAAATGTGAAGTATCTGTGGTTCGAGAATTGCGGGCACAATTTCTAGACACTGAAGCAGAGATTGACTACTGCTCCAATTTTAAGGCTCCTTACCGAGGACGAAAAATTTAGTATTTATTGTGATGCTTCCAAGGTAGGTCTCGGATGTGTGCTAATGCAGGAAGGGAAGGTGATAGTCTACGCCTCTAGGCAGCTGAAGAATTACGAGCAGAATTATCCGACACACGACTTGAGTTAGCCACGGCAGTCTTCTCACTAAAAATTTGGCGACATTATCTGTATGGATAGCCATGTGAAGTATATTCGGATCACAAGAGTTTGAAGTATATCTTTTCTCAGAAGGAGTTAAATATGAGGCAGCGGCGGTGGTTGGAATTCGTGAAGGACTCCGATTTTGAGATTAAATACCACCCCGACAAGGCAAACGTGGTGGCTGATGCATTGAGTAGAGTGACGGCATCAACGTCAGCTATGACTTTAGGCATGCCTTTAGCCTTGGATGCGGAGTTTCGAAAATTTAATTTAGAAGTGGTGTCGAGTGTCTCGGCCATGTTATCGACTATGTCCTTACAGCATACGATTTTGGAGAAGATTAAGCAGGCCCAGAAGGACGACGCTAAATGCAAAGAAATTAAGTCAAGCATGGCTTCTAACGCAGGTCGGAGTTCAGTTATTCGGACGACGGCATTCTTAAGTTTCAAAATACGTGGTTCGTTCCGAGTAATGAAGAACTACAGAGAGAAATACTGGCTGAGGCCCACTCTTTGAGATTTTCTGTGCATCCAGGAAGTACCAAAATGTACAGAGATCTTAAGCAGCATTATTGGTGGCCCGATATGAAGAAGATTGTGGCGAAGTATGTTGAGGCATGCTTGGTTTGTGAGGAGATAAAGGCTGAACACCAGAGGCCAGCGGGAAAACTACAACCATTGCCTGTTCCCGAGTGGAAGTGAGAGCATATATCGATGGATTTTGTTGTTGGATTGCCTCGGACAACAAAAGGATATGATGGCATATGGGTGATTGTGGATCGATTAACCAAGTCAGTTCATTTCCTGCCAGTGAAAATGACGTACTCTATGGACTAGTTTGTCGAATTGTATGTTCAGGAGGTCGTACGGTTTCACGGAGTTCCGACCTCGATTGTATCAGATAGAGACCCGAGATTTACGTCAAAGTTCTAGAAGAGTCTGCACAAGGCTATGGGTATGCAGCTCAATTTTAGCACGGCATTTCATCCTCAGACGGACGGTCAGTCTGAGAGGACCATTCAGACGTTGGAAGATATGATTCGAGCTTACGTACTGAAATTCCAGGGTTCATAGAGCAGATACCTACCATTGGTGGAGTTTTAATATAACAACAGTTTTTAGGCTACAATAGGTATGACTTCTAATAGGCTCTCTACGGCAGGAAGTGGAGATCTCCGATATATTGGGATAACGTTGGTGAGGCAGGATTGGTTGGTCCGGATATTTTGTAGCAGATAGTAGAGA
Organism: Begonia peltatifolia; assembly: GCA_022433055.1. Taxonomy (NCBI): domain Eukaryota; kingdom Viridiplantae; phylum Streptophyta; class Magnoliopsida; order Cucurbitales; family Begoniaceae; genus Begonia; species Begonia peltatifolia. The sequence goes on along the minus strand of CM039517.1, from coordinate 17,064,471 downwards.
AAATTGCATTTATTCGGCATCAAATTTTAATTGCTCAAAGCAGACAAAAGAGCTATGCGAATCGTCGGAGAAGAGAGTTAGAATTTGAGGTGGGAAATGAAGTCTTTTTGAAAGTTTTGCCATTCAAAAGAGTTGTGAGATTCGGGAAAAGAGGCAAGTTGAACCTAAGATTTATTGGACCATTTTCTATTATGAAGAGAATAGGAAAAACAGCTTACCAGTTGCAGCTACCAGCCTCGATGGATGGGATCCACAATATATTTCACGTATCCATGTTGAGGAAGTGTACACGAGATCCCTCTCACATCGTGGAGCAGCAGGATATAGAGGTTTAACCCACATTGACTTATAAAGAGAAGCCAGTGGAGATTCTGGATTATACAGTGAAGATTTTATGCAACAAGCAGATTCCACTAGTGAAAGTATTATGGCGCAACCATAACGTAGAAGAAGCAATCTGGGAGTGGCAACAAGACATGATGAGCCGGTATCCAGAGTTGTTTAATTAGCAAATTTTGAGAATAAAATTTTTGTAAGGAGGGTGAGATGTAACACCTGAAATTTTCTGCTTAAACTATTTTTTGGATTTACGTACTTATAATCGGTGGAGTTTTTGTCGGAATTGAGAGCGGAGAATTTTTACTCTTAAGTAAAAGATTATTTTGAGGCTAATGGAGCAGAGAAATATTTAAGAATTCAACCGGAATTGGACTGTATAACAGATTTATGAAACAGTTAAGGGTTAAAGGTGAAATAGTAATTAGGATTATTATTAAAAAAAAAAAAATCAAAACACCTTACGGTGTTGTTAAGCCAGCGCAGCTCCCCCTGTTTCCTCCTTCCTTTTCCACGTGAAACCCTTCCTCGACAATACTCCTTCTCAAGCGATGGTCTTCCTTCATCAAACTTCAATCTACGGTAAGTGTTAGCTAGTTCCTAGTAGATAGATGATCTCTTAGTTGTTTTGAGCGACGAAAGTGAAAATAGAGAGAATATAGGGTAGTTTTGGTAAAACCTGTGATGGAGATACGAGGTTTGAAAATTTATAGTGATTTCTATCAATATTTTAGTGTTTAAGCTAGGGGTAGGAGTCGATTACGGGATTTTATAGGGAACATTAAGCGTTGGGATAATCGAGTGCTCGAATTGTGGAATGGTTTCCACTCGGCCACGTTTGGCCAAGCGGTATATGTTGAATTAGAGATTTGATTATGCCGTGAAAAGCTAGACATCATGAGGAATCCGTAGCATTTTGAACCTTCCAATTCGGGCGAGTATTGGTGGAATTATGAATTTTCGAAGGTTAGTAAGAAATTGAGTTAGGATTTTGGTTTAAGCAGAGTGGAGGTTTAGTTGTTGTTTCCTTTAGAGTTTTACGAATTTAATGAAAAGTAGAGCTAATAGATGTGTGATTTTATAGGTTCTCCAGTTTAGCAAGCAGTCTATGAAATCCGAGTTGCTAAGGACACCAGGTAAGTAATGTAGTAGGAGTTTTGCCTTCTGGCCTACATCACAGTTCAGTAGGATGCATTGCATGTTTACTTTATGTTATGCTTTCATGGTTGTGCATCATTGTTTTAAATTAGGAGAACGAGACAAAAATGAAATTCCATGTTTTTACGAAGTGAAATAGTAGGGTGTGATGAAGCGAACCAAATGAGAATATACGTAAGAAGATAATGAAGGTGGGGTTGAGTGACATTGTCCTATGAGTGGAGACCGCGTCCTATGGGGGGACCGCGAGGTGTGTTACTCTTCCTCCGCTTTACGTGGTGACATTGTCCTATGAGGGGGACCGCATTCTATGAGGGGGATCGCTAGGTGTGTCACTTTACTAGACTGAGGATGGCTTCGTCCTATGAGGGGGACCGCGAGAGATGTCACCTTAGTCCAGCGTGTAACGAAGAACCCAGTAGTAAGAAGATAAAGAAAATGTAAGAAATAAACGAAAACTAAAGTAGAAATGAAATAGTAGAAACAACACATGTTAGGATATATTTGTTTTTAGTGATTATGTTTTATGCATTACTTACTTAGCATTAGGCTAATAGTTGAGTTCTCTGATGTAGGTGACGACGCAACAGCGAGTGAGTATCCCAAGCATTCTAGAACTAGGAGACAGTTGAAAAAGGACGCTCGTGAGACGATTTGGTCGGCTGTTGGGGCGTTTTGACCAGAGCAAACGTAGGTATGAGTGGTGAGGTGTTTTGAGTCAAATCGAGTCGTTTTGATGTACAATTGAAGATTTGAAATGAGTATTGAATATTTTGGTCTGTGTAGTAGGTTTGTAAATGGAGTGGAGAAGCAGATGTTTTATTTTTGAACGTTTAGTTAAAACCGTGACCGTTTTGGTTGATTTCTGTCAACTTTCTGGGGGCTAAGTGTCGACCTATAGGCTTAGTGGTGGACCAAACCTGCAGGTGTCGACCGCACGGGTCGACGTGTGCGGGCAGAGAGCATTGAGGTGTCGACCTATGACTGTAGGTGTCGATCACTCAGTGTATGGACGAGTGCGGGGTGTCGACCTGCACTTAACAAGGTCGACCAAATCCCGTATGTGACGAAATACATGGGGGACTCTAAAACTTAAGTTTATTCATTTACATAAAACCAATCGTCCCACGAGCGTTCTACTCCAATTGCCTCCTAGTTCTAGGCATGATCGAGATACTCACTAGCTGTTGCGTCATCACCTACATCACAGAACTCAACTATTAGCTTAATGCTAAGTAAGTAACGCAGATAAACTTATACACTGAAAAACATTTACATCCTAGCATATGCAGTTTCTACAGTTTCGTCTCTACTTTTATTTTCGTCTCTTTCTTACATCTTCTTTATCTTCTTACTACTACATTCTTCTCTACGTGCTAGATCAAGGTAACACACCTCGCGGTCCATTTTTCGGGACAAGGCCAACCTCAATATAGTAAAGTGACACACCTCGCGGTCCAACTCTCGAGACAAGGTCACCACGTAAAGCGGAAGAAAAGTGATACAACTCGCGGTCCACCTCTCAGGAAAAGACCACTCAACCTCCCTTTATTATCTTCTTACGTATCTTCTCGTTTCATACATTTCATCACATCAACACATTCTACTGTTTCACTTCGTAAAAACATGGAAATTCATTTTTGTTTCGTTTTGTAATTTAAAATCATGATGCATATTATAAAGCATAACATAAAATAAACGTGCAATGCATCCTACTGTACTGTGATGTAGCCCCGAGGGAAAAACTCCTACTACATTACTTACCTGGCATCCTTAGCACTCGTAATCTAAATCTCGTACGCTAACTGGAACACCTATAAAATTATACATCCGTCAATTCTAACTCATTAGATTCATAACTCCTTATCTTGAAAGTCTTAACTCATACCAAAACCGACACTCTCCACTAAACCTGAAATCCCACACCATTTTCGTCCAACTTCAAAAATTCACAACTTCTCCAATATTCGTCCAAATTGGACGAGACAAAGTTCTACGGGTCTCTTAGGACTCTAGTTTCCTATGGTCTAATCCATTTCCCATTCGGATGTCAACGACTTGACCGAACGTGGCCGAACGGACACCGTTCCAAAAATTTACATACTCAGCCAATCAACCAACCAAATCTTTCTCACCAACTCTCGTAATCCACTCCTATTTCTATTCTAAGCACCAATATGCGGATGAAATTTAACTCTACACTCAACTTCTCACATTACCCTCCTAGGTTTAGACCAAAACTACCTATTACCATTACCAACTCAATTATAAACACTCACAACAACTAGAACCTTAACTATCTACTAAAGCTTGTCGAAACTTACCGAAGATTTGAAGATTTGCGAAGGAAAATGGCTGAACGGAAGAACGTCGAGAGGA
>CM039517.1:16978942-17060198 GCA_022433055.1 Begonia peltatifolia | reverse complement strand
GGGGGGGGGGGGGATTCGTTACTCCCCTGTTTTATTTTTATTTTTAACAAAATATTTAATATAATTAATTCTAATTACCATTTCGCCCTCAATCATAACTCTCTCGATAAATCTACTATACCGTCCAACTCCGACTGGATTATTAAATTTTTCTCTTCTCCACTAGTCTCAAAATAATCTTTCACTTCGGGTTAGAAATTTTTCGTTATCAATTCAGACCACAACTCCACTGACTATAATTACAAAAATCCGTAATTAATTCAAATGAAATTTCCGGGTGTTACATTTCACCCTCCTTAAAAGAAATTTTGTACTCAAAATTTTGTTACCTAAACAGTTCTGGGTATCGGTTCATCATGTACTGCTGCCGCTCCCAAGTTGCTTCTTCTACGCTTTGGTTATTCCACAAAACTTTCACTAGTGGAATCTTCTTGTTGCGTACAGTCTTCACTGCATAATCTAACATCTGCACTGGCTTCTCTTCATACGTTAATGTGGGTTGAACCACTATGTCCTGCTGCTCCACGACGTGAGAAGGATCTCGCATACACTTCCTTAGCATGGATACGTGAAATACATCGTGGATCCCATCCATCGAGGCTGGCAACTGCAACTGGTAAGCTGTCTTTCATACTCTCTTCGTAATAGGAAATGGTCCAATGAATCTTGGGTTCAACTTGCCTCATTTCCCAAATCTTACCACACCTTTAAATGACGAAACCCTCAGGAAGACTTCATCACCCATATCAAATTCTAGCTCTCTTCTCTGACGATCTGCATAACTTTTCTGTCGGCTCTGAGCTATTAAGATATGCTGCCGAATAAATGCAATTTTTTCTATTGTTTGCTACAAAATATCCGGACCCACTAAACCCGCCTCACCAACTTCATCCCAATACAGTGGAGACCTGCACTTTCTCCCATAAAAGGCCTCGTATGGAGCCATACCAATCGTGGCTTGAAAACTGTTATTATAAGAAAGCTCTACCAACGGTAGATATTTGCTCCATGATCTTTGGAACTTTAGTACACAAGCTCGAAGCATATCCTCCAGTGTCTGAATAGTCCTCTCAGATTGTCCATCTGTCTGAGGATGAAACACTGTATTAAAACTAAGCAGCGTACCTATGGCCTTGTGCAAACTCTTCCAGAACTTTGATATAAATCTAGGGTCCCTGTCTGATACAATTGAAGTTGGAACTCCGTGCAATCGTACGATCTTTTGAATATATAGTTTGGCGAAGTGATCCATAGAATACGTCATCTTTACTGGCAGAAAATTGGCCGATTTGGTTAACCTGTCCATTATCACCCATTCTGTCATAGCCCTTTTTCGTTCGAGGCAGCCTTACAACAAAGTCCATCGCTATCTGCTCCAATTTCTATTCAGGTATCGGCAATGGCTGTAATTTTCCTGCCAGTCTCTGATGCTCAACCTTAACCTGCTGGCAGATCAAACACGCCTCTACATACTTCGCCACCATTCTCTTCATATCAGGCCACCAGTAATACTTTTAAGATCTTTGTACATCTTGGTACTCCTTAGATGTAGAGAAAATCTCGAGGAGTGGGCTTTAGCCAATATTTCCCTCCGTAGTTCTTCATTATTCGGAACGAACCACCTATTTCGAAACTTAAGAATTTTGTCGTCCGAACAACTAAAATCTGACCTGTCGTTGGAAGCCATGCTTGACTTAATTTCTTTGCATTCAATGCTGTCCTTCTGGGTCTGCTTAATCTTCTCGAAAATAGTGGGATGTAGAGACATAGCCAATAACATGGCCGATACGTTCAACACCACCTCTAATTCAAACTTCCAAAACTCCGCATCCAAAGCCACAGGCATGCTTGAAGTCATAGCCGAAGTAGATGTCGTCACTTTGCTCAAAGCATCGGCTACTACATTCGCCTTGCCGGCATGGTATTTAATCTCGAGATCATAATTCTTCACAAATTCTAACTACTGCCGTTGTCGCATGTTTAGCTCATTCTGAGTAAAAATATACTTAAGGCCTTTGTGATTGGAGTATACCTCGCACTGCTGTCCATATAAATAATGCCTCCAAATTTTCAACGCAAAAACTACTGCAGGTAGTTCCAGATCGTGCGTCGGGTAGTTCTGCTCATAAGTCTTTAATTGTCTAGAGGCAAATGTTACCACCTTCCCTTCCTACATTAATACACATCCCAGTCCTACCTTTGAAGTATCGAAGTAAATACTAAACTTCCCATCCTCGGTAGGGAGTGTCAAAATTGGAGCAGTAGTCAATTTCTGCTTTAACGTCTGGAAACTATGCTCACAATCCTCAGACCACAAATATTTCATACTTTTCCTCGTTAACCAGGTCAAGGGCGCCGCAATCTTCAAAAATCCCTTAATGAATCTCTTGTAATAACCCGCTAACCCGAGAAAACTCCGTATCTCCATAACATTCTTCAGCTGTGGCCACTCCCTAACTGCCTGGATCTTTGTTGGATCAACTGCTATTCCATCGCTTGAGATGACATGATCAAGAGAATGGATTCTATCCAGCCAGAATTCGCACTTTTAAAACTTTGCATAAAGTTGGTGTCGCTTCAGAGTTTCCAACACTAATCTCAAGTGCTCCTTATGCTACTCTTTGCTCCGAGAGTACACCAAAATATCGTCAATAAACACTATGACGAATTTATCGAGATAATCATGGAACACTCTGTTAATTAGGTTCATGAAAACTGATGGAGCATTTGTTAGTCCAAAAGACATCACTAGGAACTCATAATGTCCATACCGTGTCCGAAAAGCCGTCTTCGGAATATCTTCTGGTCTGATCTTCAACTGGTAATAACCTGATCTCAAATCAATCTTTGAAAATATACGCGCCCCCTGGAGTTGACCGAATAAATCGTCTATCTTTAGCAGAGGGTACTTATTATTAATCGTCAGCTTGTTCAACTCTCTGTAGTCGATGCACATACACAACGACCCGTCCTTCTTCCTGACAAAGAGGATTGGCGTGCTCCATGGCGAAAAGCTAGGGCGTATAAACCCCTTCTCTACCAATTTTTCTAATTGCTTCTTTAACTACTTCAACTCCGGTGGCGCCAATCTATAGGGATTTTTTGACACTCCCGGATACACATCTATCACAAACTCTATTTCTCGATCCAGGGGCAAACCAGGTAAATCATCTAAGAAAACTGCAGGGTAGTCTTGGACAGTTAAAACATCATGTGGTCTCGAATCCTTGGGAATTTGCATATCTATAATACTGCAAATAAAACCAAAATACTCACCAGTTAAAACCTGACGAGCACTGACAGGCGCCATCACAGATATCTTCCGAACATTCCTTGCGGCCTAAAAAGTATGCTTCTCACCATCCGGCAGTTGGAAGTTCACCGTGCCCATCCTACAGTCAATCGTAGCGTAGTGCGTGAATAGTCAATCCATTCCCAATATCGCGTCGTATCCCGTCATATCCATAATGATAAGATCGACTAATAAATTTTTGCTTCCCACAGACACCACGCTATCTCGTACAACTTGATTCGAATGCATTCTCCCACCAGAAGGCAGCATCAGTTTGTAGCTACAATTCGTCGACACTGGCCATACGTATAACTTGACCGCAAACGTGGTCGCAATAAATGAATGTGTAGCACCAGAGTCAATTAAAGTATAAGCAGGTATAGAATTCACTCGTATTGTACCTGACACCACAGCTGGCTGCTGCTCATCTCCCGACTCAATCATAGCAAATACTCTCAGGGTTGTGCGCGTCGGACCCTTCTTCAAAGCTGGACAGTGTCTGCTGATGTGGCTCACCTCGTTACAATTAAAACATCGTACAGCCAGTCTCTGACCACATGTCCGGCTTCATTGCAGTGGTAGCACTTTCCAGAATTCCATCTGCACTCTTCGGGATGGTACTTCATACATTTAGGGCACTGGGGGTACTGTACCAATCATTGCGGTCTCTTGCTACTTCCTTGACTGCTGGAACCCTCGCTAAATCTCTTTGTGCCTCTCTGTTTTGTTGGTTGGGAGACACTTCTACTTTGCTAGGGGGCTACTTCTCTGAAGGATCACCTGGAAGCCTCCCTCTGACTGATATATTTCATCTCGGCTTCCTCTACCTCCAATGCCTTGGCCACCACCTCGAAAGTAAGACACGTTCCGTGTGCCCGCTATCTTCACCCCTTTGTATATTTTCGGTTTCAGCCCTTGCACAAACTGAAATACCTTATCCTCATCTCGGCTTACAAAATTGTTGGCAAACTGAGACAAGGACTCGAATCGCCGGTTGTACTCTGTCACTGACGTAGTTTGCTTCAATTTTAAAAACTCCATCCTCTTAGTTGCCTGCACCGTATTATTAAAATACTTATCGTAGAAGACCTTCTTGAACTTCTCCCAAGTCATATACTTCGCATCGACGGTGACTTCTATAGACTCCCACCAAAACGGGGCATCCTTTGCTAAATGAAAAGTGGCCAGTATAACCTTATCCTCCTCTTCCACTTTCGCATACTTAAGCATGCTCTCTATTGCTCGGATCCACTCTTCGGCAGCCATTGGGTCTGATACTTGTCCTTCGAAAGTCGGTGGCCGCAATCTTCGAAATCGGTCACCTGACTGGTCCTGGCTAAAACTAAGACCTCCACCTCCCTGTACTTCTCGGTTCAGCAACATTTTTAACTACTGCGACTGCTGATTTACTAATTCTGTCAACTGTCGGATCGTTGCAGAATCATCCTCACTTCTCGGTTTGGTTGTCTCTCTTGGCACTTTGGGACGTCTTGCTCGTCTAGACATTCTGACTATCTTTCCTGGACAAGTGTCAACTATGCTTATAAGAAGCACGTCGTGCGGCGATCGGCGCTGTTGAGTAATCATTTGAACGTTTTGACCAAATGGCTCTGGTACCAACATTGTAACGCCTCGAAAATCCTCCATGATTCCCAGTTCGCTACCAACTACTACTCGTCACCATCGCTCATATCCTCTATTAAATATTTCCTAGAAATTGGGAAACTTTGTTTTTCGACTCAAAACGACTCTTTTTTTTTTTACTCAAAACGACTTCCAAAAGAATACGCATAAATGTCGCAGCGGAAACTCGTTTAAAAATCAGGTTGAAGAAACTGCGCCTTTAAAACATAAAATAAAGAAACTGGTTGACATCTGTAAGAGTCGGTCGACACTTAAATTGTCTCGGGTTTCCATCGGCCGACACTACATATCTCTTTGGTCTTTTCATCGGTCGATATCGGAGACACTAGTCGACACTTCTACACCTATTTTAGAGAGGGGTCTACACCTACTTTGACTCTGCCCTGCACAGGTCGAGGCTCGCCGTCGACACTCACCATCTATTTTACACTGACCGGTCGACACCTATGAACTTCGGTTGACACTTAGCACCTAGAAACTTTAACAGAATTAAACAAAACAACACAAATTTTTGACTAAACGTTTAAAAACCATAACTCCACTTCTCGACTCAATTTACAACCTGTTACGCACGCCAAAATACTCAACCCAAATTCAAATCTCTCTTTTACATTAAAATGACTAAGTACAACTCGAAATACCTCACTACCCATACTTACACCCGCCGCAGTCAAAACGCCTAAACAGTTGGCCCAATAATCCCACGAGCGTTCTCCTCCAAATGTCTCCTAGTTCTAGCCATGCTCAGGATACTCACTAGTCGCGATTTTTGACCCCGTCTTTTGCCAAATCTCGTTTCCAATACATTTCTCACCTTCGTTCCGGTCGAATCCTGCCGAAATCACAAACAAACAACCTAAATCTCAGATTTTCCCAAAAACTCGAAAACTCGAACATTCAAACTTCGATCTAGAGCGAACGAGAGCTTACCTTCGAATTTGCCCTTCACTAACGTTGCTCTACTCTTCAAGACGAAGAGTTTGACACCAAAATTGCTCCGAACGGACGTCGTTTGGTTGGCGTCGATGTTTCTCTCTCTCTCTCTGCCGCGCTCTCTCTCTCTCTCTTTCTCCGCCGAGTTAAAGGAAAACAATAGGTTTTCTGAAAAGAAAACCTATTGTTTTAAATAAATATATTTTATTTTAATTTATTTCCCTTTAAATTTTCATTTCAAATGTTATATTAAATTTATTTATATTAATGTTACCTAATGAATTTCAATTTTTCCGTTTCTTGAACTTTCTTCTGAATAATTCTCTCGTTAAAATTTAACGTCCTTTACCCGAGAATTAATTTACTTAAATTTATCGATCACTAACAACAAATTTTAATTAATTTCCTTAAGTTACAAAAACGTGCTACGCGTGGCCAAAAATTTATACGCTGCACTTTTTTTTTTAAAATTACATATAAAATTCGCGAAAAATTTACACGAAATTTACCCTGAGAAAATTTTTGACGGATTTTACACTGTATCTCTTTTTCCATACTTCTTATTGCTTTCATCATCAAATCATAACTTACTATCTAACAACATCATTTCAACTCTTGTAAAAAAAATATTTCTAAAGCGTAGCGAAATACTAAAACTCCAAATTAGACTCATTCATTTAACCAATCCAAAACCAAACTAGTTCGGAAATAGACCTCATAACTTATAAAATTATTTTATCAAATCTTTAAAACTATATATATATACACACACACACATGCATTGTACCTAAAATACTTAGAGAACAGCCCACAGGTTAAAATCGCCCTAGCAGCTACAAGCACGCTCAATGGACGTTCCCCACCAACCGCACTGTCAACCGTGTTGAGGATCAACGTACTCACCTGTAATGATATCACCTACACCACAAAGTAACTAATGATGCTAACGCTCAATAAGTGATGTGAAATAAAGAATGCATGCTCATGATTATGACATGTTGTTTGTAAAATATTCAACTGAATCTGTTCTTTATTTCTAACATAACATGAGTTATTGGGGTACTAATTATAGAGAAGAGATGACTTAACTGATTGTCCCTCTAGCGGAACGACCAACTCGCTCTAGGAAAAGTTGAATGACATATCTAACAGTCCCTCTAACAGAACTGGTTCCTCTAACGGAATTACCATACTCAGTTCCCTACCCACAATAACTATTTATGTATTTTACTGTACCATATTCTTCCTGTTCTGTTTACATGAAAACGTATGCATAAAACCGTTTTCTATGATTTGGAAAAACTATGATGCATGAATGTATATTACATACACATATCCTCAAGGTTGTAAGTGTAAAGTAACATAAACAGATAAACAAATCCATCAATAAACAAGAACCTATCATAATAAACTCACAACCTAAAATTTCTATCCAACCAAAACTCTCGAAACTAAAATCTCTAAGTTCCTTATTTATCCATCAATCTCCTAACTCTTTGTGGTGTAGGCCAATTGGCAAAAACGCATGCAAACATACACCTATCTCGTGTCCTGAGCTCAAAATTAGGCAATTGATCAACTTCCTTTTTGATTTGCAAACCTAAAATATTGGAATCAAACAACGTACATCAAAACGTATCCAATAACCTAAATTTTAGAATTTTCTTCAAATTGGCTACGAATTTCAAAATCGCATAAATTTACTTATACATATGCAAATTTAAAATTTCCAAAGGCATAGACTTCTTAAATGGTCTACTTTAACATGCTTAACTCAATTTATCAAATAAAACCAATTCAATAGATCAAAATTACAAAATGCCGGACTGCCCTATAATTCACCATTTTTTGATCCAAATTGTACAATTCCATGATTTCCTTCATTTAAGTCTACAACAAGTATTCAAATCTAATTAAACACCAAAACAACTCAAAAATAAAGAAACTCCAACAATTTCCCTGCATCGCATGTTAGGGTTCATCAAACTCAATAAAACCCAATTATTTCATCCAATATCATGCACTTATCAAACAAACTTGCATCAATATAACCTAAATCAAATTGTTTTACCTTGAAAAATCTAGAAAACTTTAAGGGGAAGAGAAATGTTTCGGGGAAGGATTTTCAGTAGAGAAAGAAGACAGTTGCGTGCTGGAGGAGAAATTTCAGATGATAATGTTTTAAAGATAAGTATGATCAACCTAACCTAAAAAGTGTTGTCTTCTTCCTAAATTACCCATCACAACACATTCCACGTGAAGTTTTCTCCTTTCTCATTTCTGTCTTCCATTTGACTTTTCAAACTTTCTTTTCCTTTTTCTTCTCTTCTTCTTCCTTTCACTTCTTCTTTCTTTCCAACGCCAACACCCTACTTGCATTTCATTTTTCTTCCTATAATGTCTCATGATATTTAATAATAATTTGACTAAACAGTATGCGTATATATATATATATAATCGATAAGATTTTTGGGTGTTACATTCCACCCTCAGTAAATAAAATTTTGTACTCAAAATTTACGTACCGAATAATTTCGGGTATCGGCTTAGCATATCTTGTCGCCTTTCCCAAGTTGCCTCCTCGACATTGTGGTTGCGCCACAGAACTTTCACTAGCGGGATTTCTTTGTTGCGTAGTACCTTTACTATTGATTCGAGAATTCGCACTGGTTTTTTCTCGTAAGTCAGAGTTGGCTGAATTTCAATTTCTTTTTGTTCCACAATTTAAGAAGGATCACGTACGCACTTCCTTAGCATAGAGATGTGGAAAACGTTATGAATCCTGTGCATAGAGGCTGGTAGCTGCAACTTATATGCTATTCTTCCGACTCTTTCTGTGATTGTAAAAGGTCCCACATATCTCGGACTCAGCTTGCCTTTCCTTTCAAACCTCATTACTCCTTTGAATGGTGAGATTTTCAAAAACACCTTGTCATTCGCATTAAACTTTAATTCCTGTCTCCTTTGGTCTGCATAGCTTTTCTGCCGGCTTTGAGCTGTTATAATCCGTTGTCTAATAATTGCAATCTTCTCCGCAGTTTGTTGCAAAATATCTGGACCAACTAATCTTGTTTCACCGAGTTCGTCCCAATAAAAAGGAGATATGCACTTCCTATCGTAGAGTACCTTATAAGGGGCCATACCAATAGTGGATTGGAAACTGTTGTTATAGGAGAATTCCAATAACGACAAATATTTGCTCTATGACTCTTAGAACTCCAAAACACATGCTCTTAGCTATCCTCCATAATCTGAATTGTTCTTTCCGTCTGCCCATCTGTTTGTGGATGAAATACCGTACTAAAACTCAATTGAGTTCTCATAGCTTTATGAAGACTTTTTCAGAAACTTGAAGTAAATCTGGGATCTCGGTCTAATACAATCGAGATTGCTACCCCGTGTAGTCTAACAATCTCCTGAATAAATAATTTAGCAAACTGATTCATTGTGAAAATCATCTTTACCGGTAGAAAGTGGGCCAACTTAGTTAATCGATCAATAATTACCCACATTCCATCATATCCTCTTGTTGTCCTTGGCTGCCCGACAACAAAATCCATGAAAATCTGCTTCCATTTCCATTCTGGAATCGATAATGGTTATAATGTCCCAGCTGGCTTTTGATGTTCTGCTTTAATTTGTTGACATACCATATAGGCCTCAACATGCTTTGCGACGTCTCTTTTTATATTTGGCCACCAAAAGTGTTGCCTCAAATCTCTGTACATTTTGGTACTTCTAGGATGTACAGAGAAGGTAGATGAGTGTGCCTCTGTTAAGATCTCTTTCTGTAAATCTTTGTCATTAGGAACGTACCACGTGTCCCTGAATTTTAAGATACAATCTTCGGAATAATTAAAATCTGTAGAATTATTAGATGCCTCTACAGATTTATGACTTTGACACTCTGGATCCCTTTGTTGTGCCTCTTTGATTTTATCCAAAATTGTTGGCCTTACAGTTATAGCAATGAGCATAACTGATAAGTTAGAGACTATCTCAATTTCAGACCTTTGAATTTCTGCTTCCAATTTTAAAGACATTGAGGAAATTACAGATTAAGTCATAGTATGCATTCTGGTCAGTGCATCAGCCACTTGATTGGCTTTTCCTGGGTGATACTTTATCTGCAAATCATAGTCTTTTACAAATTCCAACCATTTTCTTTGCCTCATATTCAACTCTTTCTGGGTGAAAATGTATTTCAGACTCTTGTGATCAGAGAATACTTCGCACTGCTGCCCATATAAATAATGCCTCCATATTTTCAGTGTGAAAACAACTGCTGCTAACTCCAAATCATGCGTGGGATAGTTCTATTTATAAACTTTCAGCTATCTGGAAGCGTAAGCTACAACTTTTTTGTCCTGCATTAAGACTCTGCCTAAGCCTGTCTTGGAAGCATCACAATAAATGCTGAATTTTTTGTCTTCGGGCAAAGTCAGTACATGAGCGGTTGTCAATTTCTGTTTAAGCTTCTAAAAACTGTTATCACATTCTTCAGACCACCAGAATTTCACATTTTTCCTGGTTAGGCAGGATAGAGGAAGGGCTATTCTAGAGAAACCCTTAATAAATCTTCTATAATATCCAGCCAAACCAAGAAAACTTCGTATATCACAACATTTTTAGGCTGTGGCCAATCAATAATAGGTTGAATATTTGAAGGATCAACAAAAACTCCTTCCTTCAAAATAACATGTCCGAGAAAATTAATCGATCAAGTCAAAATTCGCACTTAGAAAATTTTGCATACAGTGGATGAAGCTTTAGAACCGATAAGACCATAGTTAAATGCTCCTCATGTTCTTCTTCAGTCTTAGAACAGATCAAAAGGTCATCAATAAATACGATTATAAATTTGTCTAAATACTCGTGGAATACTCGGTTTATAAGGTCCATAAAGGCTGCAGGAGCGTTGGTTAAACCAAAAGACATTACTAGAAACTCGTAATGTCCGTACTTGGTTCGGAAGGCAGTCTTGGGAACATCTTCTGGTTTAATCTTCAATTGATAATATCCAAATCGAAGATCAATATTGGAAAATACTCTTGCTCCTTGGAGTTGATCGAATAAATCATCAATATGTGGCAGAGGATACTTATTTTTGATCGTTAACTTGTTCAATTCCCTGTAATCAATACACATTCTCAGAGATCCATCTTTCTTCTTTACAAAGAGAACAGACGCTCTCTAGGGCGAATTAAACCTTATCTACCAACTATGCCAGCTGTGATTTTAATTCTTTTAATTCCGTAGGAGCCATACGGTACAGATTCTTTGATACTAGTGCAACTCCCAGATATACATCAATTACAATTTCTATCTCTTGGTCTGGAGGTAACCCGGGCAAATCGTGTAGGAAAACTTCTAGAAAATTCTGAACAATTGGTACTTCCTGAAGTTTTACTTTTTCTGCCTCTCGGTATCCACCATACTTACTAGATACTCAGTGCATCCATTACTCAATAATAGCTGAGCTTTGATGGAGGATATTACTGGCATAGTGTTTGTATTCTCCACCGTTTGGAAAGAGTATTTTACACTATTCGAGGGTTGAAAACAGACTGTTCTTGATCTACAGTCAATAGTGGCAAAATGCCTAAACAACCAATCCATTCACAATATAACATCGTATCCCTTCATGCTGATAATTATTAAATCAGTAGACATCCTATAGTCTCCCACAGATATAATACAATTCTGGACTACTTGATCTGAATGCACATTTTCTCCAGATGGCAGCATAATATAGTAAAAGTGCTCAGCAGGTAGAGGCAATAAATTTAATTTGACCATGAAAGCCATAGAAATAAATGAGTGTGTAGCCCCAGAGTCAATCAACGTGTAGGCATCGACATCATTCAATAGAATTGTATCTGAGATAACTGAAGGTCGCTCCTCCTCGTCGGCTTCAATAAGAACAAACACCCATGTTCGACTTTGTCAGACTCGGGTTACCCCTTGGGCAGTCTTTAGTGAAATGGCCAACTTTATTGCAATTAAAGCATCGGTTCGATTTGAGCCTGCATTCCCCACGATGACGTTTCTGACATTTTGGACATGGCAGATATTGTACAAAAGATCCTTGTACTTGCTTATCTTTTCCTTGTGTATTCTTTCCATCATTGGGTGTAATACCCGGAAATTTTCCATTAGAAAGTTGTGTCGGATTTCCGTGAATTTTCATCGGCGGAGTTTTAGTCCGAATTAATAACGGAGAATTTCGGCCCCGAAGCGAAAGATTATTTTAAGGTTAATGGTGGAAAGAGGAATTTAAGAATCTAACCTAAGTCGTATGAAATCACGAAATTGTGAAACAGTTTAAGGAGGAGGGAAATTTAGTAATTATGAAATAAAATAATAAAATAAAATAAAAAGAAAAAAGAAGATGAAAGAAGCAAAAACACCTTACGGTGTTAATCTCAAGCGCAAAACCTCCTTCTCCTTCGTTTCTCCTCTTTCGCGAGCCGGCGTCCCCTTTTCTCTGCGCTGCGATAAAGTTTCTTCCATGAATCTTCCGAATCACGGTGAGTTCTCGTTAGTTTTGCGTGGATAGTTGATGTGTTAGTGTTATTAGCGGCGAAACCGGATTTGGCAAGGATATAACGGAAATTGGTGAAAACCTAGGAGGGTAATGTGAGAAATGGAGTGTAGAGCTGATTTCGGTCCATGTAATGGTGCTTACGATAGAAATATGAGTAGATTACAAGAATTGGTGAGGAAGATTGAGTGATTTATTGGCCGTGTACGTGAATTTTGGAATGGTGTCTATTCGGCCATGTTTGGTTAAGTTGTAGACATCCGAATGAGAAATGGATGCAAACACGGGGAACTAGGCATCCTCAGGAACCCGTACTGTTTGGTATCGTCCAATTCGGATGAGTAATGGAGAAGTTGTGAATTTCTGAAGTCGGACGGAAATTGTGTGGAATTTTTGGAATTTTTGGATAGTTTCGATTTTGATGTGAGTTAGGACTTGTAAGTTAGGGAGTTATGAATTCGGGGAAATAAAAATTGACGGATATATAATTTTATAGATATTCCTGTTAGAGCACCAAGTCACGAAACGCGAAAGGATTTCGAGAACGCCAGGTAAGTGATGGACTGCTTGTGATTTGCCTTCGGGCGTACACCATGGAACGGTAGGATTGTTTGGTTGTTTGGTTGCTTGTTTGCTTGTTTGTTGTTTTGATTGTCGTTTGGTTTTTCTGTTATGGAGTCGTGCATTTGTGATTGTCATGCATTATGGTTTTGAACTACGAAACATGAGTTTTGAGCATGTTTTGAAATGTGTATGTGAAACGTAACCAGATAAGAAAAGATTTGCAATGCATGGGTGAACGCCTTGTCATTAATGTGCTAGTGAGAAAGCACTAGGGGGTTCCCATGGATGAAAGTATGACACGGTTTGCGAACGCCTCGTCGTTAACGTGCTATTGAGAGAGCACTAGAGGGTTCAACGATTGATGTTGAGAGGAGATTTGGGTTAGCCGTTTTGTGTGTGTGCGATCACAATGTGTGCCTTCAATCTTGCTCTGTGGGTCATGGTGAGGCTGTCCTGAGTGGAGCAGGATGTGCGCTTACTTGACTCACACGTGAAAGTAAGAGATGAAAATAATGAAACGAAGAGAAAACGAAGTTGAGTATAGAAACTGCATGAGTAGGGGTTGAGTTATGCATTGGTTTTCGAGTTCATATTCCATACTTGCTAAGCATTAGGCTTATGTTTTGTGTTCCTTGGTGTAGGTGACGACGAGCTTACGGGTGAGTTGCTAGGTGAAGAGCAGGCCTAGGTCAGAGTTGGCGAGAGGTGTCGCATGCCGGTGCAGGAAAATGTTGGGGCGGCACGACCGTGGCGGGTAAAGAGAGTGAAATTTTGTAAGTGTTTTGAGTCGAATAGAGTTGTATAAAATTTTGAGGATTTTAGGTGGTGTAATAAGAGTACCGTAGATAAATGGGTAGAATGTTATTGTTTTGAAATTACGTTTTCAGAATTTAAGTTTTACTTCGTGGATTTAGTCGAGGAGTATTCGTCGTGTGTTGTTTTGAAACTTGCATGGAGAAATTTGGTTGTCAAAATATGGGTTTTTACTTTGTGGTTTGATAGAGTAATGGTTGCCGTGCGTATTCGAACAAACTGGTGTGGTTTCACTGATTCTGGTGTGAGGTGTCGATCGAAGTCGATAGGTGTCGACCGGTCAGTGTAAATGTAAGGGGAGTGTCGATCGCGAGGCTCGACCTATGACGGGCAGAGCCGAAGCAGGTGTCGACCCCTGGTTACAAGTGTCGACCGGTCCATGTAAAATCTGCGAGAGTGTCGACCGCGGGGATTGACCTGCGCGGGCATAGAGGGTCAAAGTGTCGACCTGCAAAAGGAAGTGTCGACCACTCTCCTAGCTAAGCATAGAAGTGTCGACTGGTTAATTCTGGTGTCGACCGCTGAAGAGACCCGAGAGGAATAAAGTGTCGACCGGTGTTCCCGGTGTCGACCGATGGGAAATTTGAAACGACTCAAGTGTCGACCGGTGCTTATAGGTGTCGACCGGGAGCCCTTATTTTAGGCTTAACAAAATGAAGTTTTGCCGAAAGAGAATTTAATCGAATTTCCGTTACAAAGCTGTCAAAAATATTTTCCGAAACTGTCATTTTAGGTCAAGGAATAATGTTTTAAAGTTTAAAAAATTTTACGTGCTTTTTACAATACGGGTGTAAAGAGTTGGTATCAGAGTTGAGCAGTAGCGAACCAGAAAATGGGTAGGTTTCCGGGGCGTTACATTGGGTCTTTTCACCCCTCTCTCTTGTTGCTGCTGCTACTGTTGTTGTGGTTAGTGCCATCCTCTGTTTTGTTGTTGCTAAGGCTGGAATTCTCGAAAGAATTTCTTGGTGGACTCCCTTTGCTTATACAATTTCTGTTCTGCTTCTTCCACCTCCAAGACGTCTTCGGTTCCTGCTATCTTTACTCCTCTATAAATCTCTACCTTCAGGCCCTGGAAAAACTTGTAGACCTTATTCTCATTTGTATTCACCAAATGAGTATCAAATCTGGACAGAGATTCAAATTGGCGAACATAGTCAGCTACAGAGCTAGTTTGGCGCAGTTGTACAAACTCCACCATTTTGCTTGTTCTGACAGCATAACTGAAGTACTTTTCTTAGAATGCCCCCTTAAACTGTTCCCAAGTCATCCCTCTCACGTTAGTTGTAGCCTTAAGGGTATCCCATCAAAATCTAGCATCCTTAGAAAGATGGAATACGACACATGTGACCTTATCTGCTTCTTCCACCCTTGCGTAGTCAAACATTCCTTCAATGGTCCGGATCCATTCCTCAGCATAAGCTGGATATAAAGACTGTCCGTCAAAGGTCGGAGACCTGAGCTGCCTAAACCGATCTCCACTCTGATCGCTTGAACCTCCATTGTTGTGATTTCCCCCTTGCTCTTCTCTATTTATAAGTCTTTCCAACAATTGAGATTGACGATCACACAATTCGGTTAGTCGGTTGATGGCATGGTCTCTACTATCCATTTGTTTTCGTGGTCGCCCTCTTCGCATACTGCTAATCCTAAACAAATTTATAAACAATAAATTTCTAAAACAATAAATAAATGCTTAAATATACTTACAATTGATGAAGATTATCCATGTTGCGGCTTGTGCTGTTAGGCAGTCTGCAGAAACAATTTTGACCTGGGCTCTAATACCACAACTGTAACGTCTCGTAATTTGGCCGTTATTGACTTAACTTTTCATAAAGTTCATAAGAAATTTATTTTTTGAAATTATTGTACATATTAAAACTGACTAAAAACACTTCAAAATGTTGAGATTCTTTTATGAAATTTCGTACAAAGCATGCATGAAATTTTGTTAAAACTTTTTTTTTTTGTGTGGCACTGTTCATGTGAACAGTACAGTGGCGATTACTCGCCCCTTGGGGCGAACAATCGCCTCCTCCACTGTCATTTGGGCGACTGATCTCCCCTTTTGTGGTGATACATCGACTCATCCTCTGGATGGTGTAACGTCCCGAAAACCTACCCGTTTCCGGTTCGTTCACTGCTCCAATACTACATCTCTAACGCCCTCGAATCATTCCCGGACCCGGATCGCCAACCGTACACTTACTTGTTTCCTCGATTGATTTCGTATAAAATTTTAAAACCTTAATTCCTCGACTAAAGATGACATTTTTGAAAATATTTTAATCAGCATTGCAGCGGAAAACTCATTTAAAACGGTTTAAATGGACTTCACCTTTTTAAAACATAGAAATGCAGAGATCGATCGACACCTGCAAATGCCGGTCGACACCTGGGTTATCTCAGTTTTGCATCGGTTGACACTGTGAACGCCGGTCGACACTGCATTCCTTTTGGGTTTTCTCGTTGGTCGACACTAGGAATCACCGGTCGACACTTCTACGTTCAGCTTAGAGAGTGGTCGACACTTTGATCATCTCTACCCGTGTGGGTCGACCCCCGCGGTCGACATTCTCACTGATTTTACACTAACCAGTCGACACCCACGGTCACCGGTTGATGCCTCACTTCTCTCTGCCTGCACAGGTCGAACCCCGCAGTCGACACTAACTCTCCAATTTACACTGACCGGTCGACACCTAGAACAAGGGGTCGACACTTGCTTCGGCTCTGCCCTGCGCAGGTCGAGCCTTGCGGTCGACACTCACCTTCTATTTTTTTACGGATCAGGACACTTATGGACTTCGGTCGACACTTCCTTCTCATAACTCAGTTTAAAAACCTTAAAAACTTCACAAAAACCAATCTATTTCAACTCAACACTAAAAATAGCCCGACGCATACTTTTCTATCAACTCAAAATCATTATTTACATAAAGGAAACGACTACTCACGTTTGCAATCCATCTACTTACAAAACAACTCAAAACCACCTCTACCCGCTCCCTAAACCCATACCTATGAACACCACGTCTAAAATGTAGTAATAGCCGGCCGGATCATCCACGAATGTTCTCCTCCAACTGTCTATTAGTACTAGGCATGCTCGGGATACTCACTAGGTGCTGCGTCGTCACCTATATCACAGAACTAAACTATTAGCCTTATCTAAGTAAGTAATGCATATAACCCACACATAAACAAACACATCCTAACACATACGGTTTCTACAGTTTCGTCTCAACTTTCGTTTTCGTCTCTATCTTACATCTTCTTTATCTTCTTACTACTGGGTTCTTCTTTACGCGCTATACTAAGGCGACCACTCTCACAGTCCCTCTCATAGGACCAAACCAACCTTATCCTAGTAATATCTTCTTACTATTGGGTTCTTCTTTACGCGCTAGATCAAGGCGAGCACTCACACAGTCCCTCTTATAGAACCAAGCCAATCTTAACCTAGTAAAGTGGTACTTCTCGCAATCCCTCTCATAGGACCAGGCCCACCATGTAAAGCGGGGGAAGGAATGACATACCTCACGACCCCTTTCTTATAGGACCATGCCACTCAACCCCTCCCTCGTTATCTACTTACGTATCTTCTCGATTTCATTCTTTTCATCTCATCCTACTGTTTCACTTCGTAAAAATATGGAAATTCATTTTCGTTTTGTTTCGTAATTTAAAACCATGATTCACAATCAATAAAGCATAACATAAAATAAACGTGCAATGCAACCTACCGTACTGTGATGTGGGCCCGAGGGCAAAACTCATACTACATTACTTACCAGGCGTCCTAGCTCTTGTTGTAACACCCGGGATTTCTGTGATTTAACTTTCAGAAATTCGTATCGGTAAACGGCTGCGTTTTGGTTAGAATCAAGAACGGAGAAATTGTATTGGTAGATAAAAGATTATTTTGAAACTGATGGTGAAGAGAAAATTTTAGGAATCTGACCGAAAATGGACTGAATAGCCCTTTGAATAAAGGATTAAAGCGTGAATGCGAAAGAGTAATTAGTTACAAAAAAAATATATAAAACAAAGAAAAAGAAAAGTTAAAACCAAGACGGCTTCACGAGGAAGCCATTCTGATTTTCTTCTTCTCCCTCGATTGTTCGCCTACGAAGGAGAACGGAGGAGTCGAGGGATCAGTCGATGATCGACGACCGTGCATAGGAAATCGACGGTGCGGAACAGGGAGTTCCGGCGAGCTGAGCACGTGCGGACTGAGTTTTTCGTTCGGAAAGCCGAAGGTGAAATCTTTTCCCTATTTTCGGTTTTGGTTTAGATTTTTGGAGAGTGATAGGGTTTAGAACGGATGATGTAGAAGTTAACGGTTCATAGCAGTTGAGGTGAAAAGTGCCGAAGCTTGCAGAATATCCGAGAGGGGGGTACCGTGCGATTCGGGTTTTTGAATTCAAAATCTCCAACGGTAGTTGAATGATGTGTAATAGGTTGGAGTGCGATAGATTGGTGAGGAATTGAGTGAGTTTTGTCGAGAGAACTGAGAATAGGAGTCTTGGGCGTTTTAGTGTGAAATTTGGTTCTATTTTTGGGAGTTTTAAGTAGCTGCGGTTAATGAATTTAAATTTTGCTTTGATGTGTTAAACTAGGTTATGATTGGAGTGTTTAGCCACTGGATTTGAGTGATTTCGATAACCGATGCAAAGGTTATGCGCGTTGGAAGTTAGGTTGATTTTGGCCGAAATTTGGGTTAGCGACCCGTCTTAGTTGTGCTTTGGTGGAGTGAGTTAGTGGACGTAATTTTAGTACGTGGAACGGGTTGTG
This sequence comes from Begonia peltatifolia, assembly GCA_022433055.1. Classification (NCBI taxonomy): domain Eukaryota; kingdom Viridiplantae; phylum Streptophyta; class Magnoliopsida; order Cucurbitales; family Begoniaceae; genus Begonia; species Begonia peltatifolia. The sequence goes on along the minus strand of CM039517.1, from coordinate 17,041,611 downwards.
AGATGAGTTTTAATGTGGATTACTATGTGATATATTGAGCCCGAGGAGGTGATAGAAATGGGCATCACGGAAAGCAAGGACGCTAGGTAAGTGATGGAACGTATGTGAATTGCCCTCGGGCCTACACCTTGGAATGGTAGGATTGCTTGTTTGCTTACTTGTTTGCTTTGTTGTTGAGTCATGCATTTGTGATTGTCATGCATCATGGTTTTGAACTAAGAAATATGAGTTTTGAACATATTTTGAATTGTGCATATGAAAAGCAATCAGATAAGAAAAGATTTGCAACGCATGGGTAAACGCATCGTCATTAACGATGGTGTAGTAAGAGTATTGTGGATAAATGTGGTAGAATGTTGTATTTTGAAATTTATTGGAGGAGTTATGTTTTCAGAATATAAGTTTTTACTTCGTGGATTTGATCGAGTAATGTTTGCCGTGCGTATTTAAATGAACTGGTGTGGAATTTTTACTAATATTGGTGTGAGGTTTCAACCGAAGTCGATAGGTGTCGACTGGTAAGTGTAAATGTAAGGTGAGTGTCGACCGCGAGGCTCGACCTGTGACAGGCAGAGCCAAAGCAGGTGTCGACCCCTGGTTACAGGTGTTGACCAGTCCACGTAAAAACGGTAGCGGTGTCGACCGTGGGGAACGACCAACGTGGTCAGAGAGTGTTAAGGTGTCGACCTATGGAAACAGGTGTCGACCCCTCTCTGTGGTGAGCATAGAAGTGTTGAGCGGTGTTCTCGGTGTCGACCAATGAAAAGACCCGAGAGGAACAAAGTGTTGACCAGTGTTCCCGTTGTCAACCGATGAGAAATCCGAGATGACTCAAGTATCGACAGATGCTTTTAGGTGTCAATCGGGAGTCCCTGTTTCATTTTTAAGAAAATAAAATTTTATCCAAAGTAAATTTAATTGAATTTCCGCTGCAGAGCTGTCAAAAATATTTTCCAAAACTGTCGTTTTAGGTCAAGGAATAAAAGTTTCAAATTTTACAAAATTTTACGATACGAGTGTAAGGTGTTGGTATCAAAATAGTAGCGAACCAGAAATAGGTAGGTTTCCGGGGCATTACAGGAGTTGGTATCAGAGGCATTATGGTCATGTCGTTCAAAGGGTTACTCAACATTTGCTGGCCGCCATGCAACGTGCTCCACCAATTGTAAGTAGTTGTTTATTATAGTTATATTGTGACTAAGGATAGATTATGCTAGCCTCGTACAGGAATTAGCTGAAATGGACAGACAACCAAGACAACCTAGAGTTCCAAGAGAGACGGTTGGACCGGAGAGTGGCGATAACTTGGCTATGATTAGACAACTTACCGAGTTGGTCGACCGCCAGTCACAGCAACTGGAGCGGTTTATGAGTAGGGAAGACCAGGGCCAGTCTAGTGCCCAGACTTCAATGGATCGTAGGGGGGTGGTAGGTTACATAGGCTTAGACTCCCAGTGTTCGACGGATCGTATTCGGATCCACTCATTGCTGAGGAATGGATTCGAAGTATGTAAGACATGTTGGACTATACCAAGGTGGATGATCAAGACAGGATTTCCAGTGCAGCATTGCACTTGGCCAAGGATGCCCGTTATTGGTGGGATACGGGGAGGGCCGCGAGAGACGTGAAGGTCATGACCTGGGAAGAGTTTAAGGCGATATTCTTTGGTAAGTATTTCAGCCACTCGGTCGGGACCCAGAAAATGGTTGAGTTTGATCAGTTGAGACTGACAGGTGTCGTGGCTGAATACGTGAGACAGTTTTAGGCGTTGTCTCGGCTTGTTAGTCACCTGGAAAGCCCAAATGAGAACCAGGTATATCGGGTTGTGCAACATCTGAAGCTAGATTGATGTATGAGCATGAGGATAGCTGGAACTCGAGGGACCGCTTATGCTAGGATCAGATGATACAAGGTGATAGTGCACTAATGGAAAGAGTCTTTTTAACTTGAGAATGTGAAGGTTAGATTATGGGGATTATAGTTTATCCGACTAAGGTCGTGACAAGTAAGCGCAAGGTTTATAGTCAAGGTGGCATAGGGGGTAACCCTTATAGTGGAACAATAAGGATGAGTAGTAATGGAGAGACTTAGTTTACGAAATTTTGAGAAACCTATGCCGTAGAGTTAAGTTGCCGAGAGTAAGTATGTAGTTAGACTTACATATATAATTTTTGAAGAGTGTAATCTGAGGAGGGGAGTGACCGACGTTTAGCTCAGAATACTGAATTGTCAGGGATACGTGGGCATGGGGAAACCTCAATGAGGACCTCGTATTCAGGTGGTTAATGGAATAGTTAGACTTTTAGCAAAGTATTGAGGTTATTAGGGCCGTTGTGAATAAAAGAAAACATGATTGTGAATAAAGAAATTCAGGTTCTTGATAGAAATTACCACGAGACATATGCCGTTAGAAAGGTGGTGTAGAGTATCGGCTGAGTAGTTAGAAGTTTGAGTCGAACCGAAGAGCCATACGTGAGAATAAAGTCGGTCAAGGAGAAGTTGAGGAAATAGGGGATACAGGAGTATGACGTATGACGTTGTTTGGGAGTTGAGGGCTATGTTGTAGCGGTCATTTGGTTACGTGAGACTCGGAGACGTAGAAAACTATATTTGATAGTAGTTTGAGGCTTTAAAGGGTTAATGAAAGATCTCGGAAAATTGTATACGAAGTTATAGCTGGTTAAATGGTAGAAGTGCAGGTGCTTGGAGTTGTTTGATTAAAAAAGTATGGATGTCGTTTAAAACGTATAGACATAATTGAGATATCTAGATACGGGATAGAATGATCATAAGTAAAGGAGCATAGCTAAAGTTGGAAGACTAGATTTGGAATTCTGCCTTGGAGTTTATATGTTGGGAAATTTTAGTTAGTTGAAACTGGGTCGAGAAGCCCAAGAATAGGTTAGGAGTTCAAATGTATAATTTCTCATAATCTTGGTTGTGGATGTACTGATTAAAGGATGATTGTTGGAGACTCTAATTAGGGAATATTTTGAGAAGTTACTTCGATAAGACGATGGAGTACCAACAAGGATTATGAAAATAGGGTTTAATTTATCAGTAAGAATTTTGGGACTTAGAAATTTTAAATTTGATAATTAGTCAAAACAAAGGTTATTCGAGGATATCTAGAGTTATATTTTATCGAGGATGCTAACTGTGAGTTGAAAATTTAGAATTTGGATGAAATTTCGTTGAAAGGGATGTAGGGAAGAGATCCAGCTAGGTGATTTCAGATATTGGGGTTATAGATAAATGGATAAAATTATTATGGGGTTGGACATAAGGACGTAAGAATTTGAGGAGATTTAGAGCAGCAGTGTAGCGTAGTTTACAATAAGTTAGCGAACAATAAGATTCTTGGACGAATCAATGTGTGGAAGCAAAAAGAGTGTTCAGAAATAATTTTAAGTCTAAAGAGAGTAGTTTAGAATGGTTCAATTATAAAGCTGGTGGTGGTGATTGGGATTAGGAAGTTAAGTTTTGAGCGAATTATAGCCAAGGGAGGCTAGGTATGAGATTAGAATAAAGGAATTAGAGAAGTTGGACTATAACTGGTGAAATTAATGAATAGTTGAGTGTAACGTACATGATTTGTAATACCCAGAAATTTTCGTTGAAAATTTATGTTGGATTTCTGTAGATTTTAATCGGCAGAGTTTTGGTCCGAATTAATAACGGGAAATTTCAGCCCCTAAGTCAAAGATTATTTTAAAACTAATGGAGGAAAGAGAAATTTAAAAATTTAAACGAATTCGGACGAAATCACGGAATTGTGAAACGGTTTAAGGAGGAGGGCAATTTGGTAATTATGAATAAAATAATAAAATATAAAAAAAAAACTGAGAAGAACACCGATCCCCCCCAGCAAGCCCTTTCCCCTCTCACTCTCTCTCTTGTTTCTTCTCCTCCGCAGCGTTTTCTCTCCTGCGTTAAGCCCTCAACGATTCTTCTTTGTTTTACAACGAATCTTTGAATCACGGTGAGTTCTCGTTAGTTTTGCGTAGTTAGTTGGTGTGTTAGCGTTATTAGTGGCAAAACTAGGTTTGGCAAGGATATAGGGCAAATTGGTGAAAACTTAGGAAAGTAATGCGAGAAATGGAGCATAGAGCTGATTTCTGTCCGTGTAATGGTGCTTAGGATAGAAATAGGAGTAGATTACGAGAATTAGTGAGGAAGATTGAGAGATTTATTGGCCATGTACGTGAGATTTGGAACGGTGTCTGTTTGGCCAGAATCGGTTAAGTTGTGGACATCCGAATGGGAAATGGATATGACCACGGGGAACTAGGCATCCTTAGGAACCTGTAGTATTTTGTATCGTCCAATTCGGGCGAGTATTGAAGAAGTTGTGAATTTTCAAAGTTGGATGGAAATTTGCGAGGGATTTCGGGTTTAGTGAAGAGTGTCGGTCTTGGTATAAGTTAGAATTTTCAGGATAGGAAATTATGAATTAAATGAGTTAGAATTGACAGAGGTATAATTTTTAGGTATTCCAATTCGAGCACCAAGTCACAAAACGCGAAAGGATTTCGAGAACGCCAGGTAAGTGATGGTCCGCTTGTGATTTGCCTTCGGGCCTATACCATGGAATAGTAAGATTGTTTGTTTGCTTGTTTGCTTTGGTTGTTGTTTGGTTGTTCGGTTATTGAGTTGAGTCGTGCATTGTAATTGTCATGCATCATGGTTTTGAACTACGAAACACGAGTTTTGAGCATGTTTTGAAATAGGTATGTGAAATGTAACCAGATAAGAAAAGATTTGCAATGCATGGGTGAACGCCTCGTCGTTAACGTGCTAGTGAGAAAGCACTAGGGGGTTACCATGGATGAAAGTACGTAATGTGACACAGTTTGCGAACTCCTTGTCGTTAACGTGCTATTGAGAGCACTAGAGGGTTCAACGAATGATGTTAGGAGGAGGTTACGTAGGGCCGTTCTGTGTGCGAACATGATGTGTGCCTCTAACCTCGCTCCGTGGGTTATGGAATAGCCGTCCCGAGTGTTGAAGGGATGGGTGCTAGCCTGACTCACACCAGAAAGTGAAAGACGAAAATAACGAAATGAAAAGAAAACGGAGTTGAGTATAGAAACTGCATTAGTAGGGGTTGAGTTTTGCATTGGTTTTCGAGTTCATGTTTCCATACTTGCTAAGCATTAAGCTTACGTTTTGTGTTCCTTGGTGTAGGTGACGACGCGCTGTCAGGTGAGTTGCTAGGTGACGAGCAGGCCTAGGTCAGAGTTGGCGGGAGGTGTCGCATGCCGGTGCAGGAAAATGTTGGGGCGACACGACCATGGCGGGTAAAGAGAGTATAATTTTGTAAGTGTTTTAAGTTGAATAGAGTTATATATGTTTTTGAGGAATTTAGGTGGTGTATCAAGGGTACCATGGATTATTGGGATATGAATATTTTGAAATTATATTTTCAGAATTTAAGCTTTTACTTCGTGGATTTAGTCGAGGAGTATTCGTCGTGTGTTGTTTTAAAACTTGCATGAAGAAATTTGGTTGTCAAAATATGAGTTTTTATTTTGTGGTTGTGATAGAGTCATGGTTGCCGTGCGTATTCGAATGAACTGGTGTGATTTCACTAATTCTGGTGTGAGGTGTCGACCGAAGTCGAGAGGTGTCGACCAGTCAGTGTAAATGTAAAGAGAGTGTCAACCGCGAGGCTCGACGATGCGTAACAGGGAGTTCTAGCGCGCTGAGCACGTGCGGACTGGGTTTTCCGTTTGGAAAGCCGAAGGTGAAATCTTTTCCCCTGTTTTCGGTTTTGGTTTATATTTTCAGAGAGTGCTAGGGTTTAGAACGAATGATGTGGGAGTTAACGGTTTGAAGCGGGTGAGGTGAAGAGTGTCGAAACTTGCGGAATATCCGAGAGGAGGGTACCATGCGATTCGGGTTTTTGAATTCAAAATCTGCAACGGTAGTTGGATGATGTGTAATAGGTTGGAGTGCGATAGATTGGTGAGGAATTGAGTGAGTTTTGTCGAGAGAACCGAGAATGGGAGTTTTAGGCGTTTTAGTGTGAAATTTGGTTATGTTTTTGGGAGTTTTTACTAGCTACGGTTAATGGATTTAAATTCCGCTTCGATGTGTTAAACTAGGTTATGATTGAAGTATTTAGCTGTTAGAATCGAGTGATTCCAATAACCAACGCAAAAGTTATGCGTTTTGGAAGTTAGGTTGATTTTGGCCGAAATTTGGGTTAGCGAGTCGTCTTAATTGTGCTTTGGTGGAGTGAGTTAGTGGACGTAATTTTAGTACGTGGAACGAGTTGTGAGATGAGTTTTTATGTGGATTGTTATGTGATAGGTTGAGCCCGAGGAGGTGATCGAAATGAGCATCACGGAAAGTAAGGACGCTAGGTAAGTCATGGAATGTATGTGAATTGCCCTCAGGCCTACACCATGGAATAGTAGGATTGCTTGTTTGCTTACTTGTGTAACACCCCGAGAAACCCAACGTTCCCGGTGCGCTACAGTGCATCTACACACTACACACACTAACACTTGACATAACTCACTCAATTTAATACCCCTTTCGTTTTCAAAGCATTTTCAAAAGAACATTTGTGAGTATGAAAAGTTTTCGACTCGATTCGAACCAACTCGCGTCCCGAAGAGGGAATACGAAATCCTCAACATAAAAATTACGCAGTGGAAAAGAAAACCATTTAAGATAGTTTAAGATAAAACGGTAAGACTCGAAATCTTAGAAAAAGAATCCAACGCACCCCTCAAATTACACAATCCGGTACCGCGCACTCACGTCCCCACTTCGACACCCCGCGCACACCCTCGCGGTGCCGCACGTGCCAACTCAACATCACTGTGTCTCGCGCACGCTCACAGCGCCGCACGCCCCACGCACCCTGCCACTGTACAGCACGTCCGCGCGCATGTTCTCACTCGGCGCCGCACGATCCATGAGTACCCGCGTGCCCTGCGCACCTGCGATCACGCCGCACTCCCACGCTCATCTACACTTTTCTAGCATTCACTGTACACAACTCAACATATTTCATATCCTATCGACTCCCAACCCCTCTCCCGAAATTTCAGCAGAGTAACACCTAAAAACTGGCTATCCCAAAAATTTAAAACCCTGCATACAGTTCACCAAAACTAACAATATTTATCTATCCATCATCCAAAAAAATCACCATAACAAAATCAGAGTATGAAGACAACGAAAATCCATCAATTGCAAACGAAGAAAATTCACAGCATAGAGCAAATTCCAAGCTCTTACATGTAAAATATATGCGTACGTCGCCAAAATCACACGCACTCTATATACACCTATACACTGACGCATATACAACTCATCTCATCGATTGTACATAATCACCACAAAAGAAAAATACACACAAACAAACCAGGCCACCACTTACCATCTCCACGGGTCAGGTTGCCCTAACAAAATCCGCCATCCGGTGCCTCGGTCGCACGCCGCCAACCATCCTATGCCTCAGGACTAGGCTCTCGAGGCTCACTAGTTAGATCGTCAGCACCTACACCACAAAACACACAACATAAGTCTAACGCTCAGTAAGTAATGCGATATGAAAATAAAAGCCGACAATGCAATCCTATCACATGTAGTCTCTACGCTCACACTCATGTTGTCACATCTGTGACGCGTAGTGCAGCCGCACCACGGTAAGGAGGAACCTCACGCCACCCTACACCCTGACACGTCACCACCGTCCCGAACTCCCCAGCAACGAGGCCCACAAGCTACACACACGCATCACCACACGGCAACCACATCAGGGTAAGGGTGTACCTCGCGCTACTCTACTCCTTGACACGTCGCCCCCGTCCCAGCCTCCCCACTCCTCGAGCGGAATCCGCAACTGGTGTAGCACCGGCCCGCACACTAGCGGGATCCGTGGTACCACCGATACATGTCTCACCACATACTCAAAACATGCTCAAAACATTTTCGTTCACATTTTTAAAATATGATGCATGTCAAACAATACGCACGCACACAACAATCAATCACATAAGCCCTAAGTTCTACGGTGTAGGCCCACTTGGGCAAAACACATGCATGTACTACTTACCTGGCGTCCTAAGCTCGCTCGACGCACAATTTCGCCACAAGTGTCTCAACCTAAAACACAAACAACCACTCATCAATATTTATCTCAAAATCCACTAACGAGCTAAAAATAACCTTCCTTAACAACACTCATGAAATTCCAACTAAAATAGGCCATTGGTTTAGTTCGGCCGAAAACCAGCCCAAAGTTTGGACGTGCATAACTTTTGCGTCCGTCAACGAAATCAAGCGATTCAAGTGGCTAAACGTCCCCTTAGGAACCTAGTCTAACATACTAAGACGGATTTTAAAACGGTAAGTCGCAGAAAGGCAAAAAATGCTAAAAACTGAATCTGCCATTTTTTATCCAATTTCACATTTTCGTTTTTCTTCAACCAAAACTCACTCAAATTTATCTTTACGCACCAAAAACAGCCATGCCACTATCACACGTCGAATTTCTACGAAAAACGCTCACTAATTTAACTTGGACCAAAATCCGACATAAACTTTCGACGCGCATAACTTTTGCGTCGGATATCGGAATCGAACGATTCAAGCGGCCATACGTCCCTCTAACAACCTCATTTATCCCACAAAAATTGAATTTAAAATGACCAGCCAAAGGTAGACCGAAACGGCCAAAAACAGAAGCTGCCCCAAAATAAAAACATCCAATTCTTGATTCCGATTCGAATTTCACAATTCCTATACACAACTAGGCACATTCCACTTATAGATTCCAGCAAAGCTTGCTGGAATTGAAAGGAGGCCGAGCACCAAGCTTGGCTAAAACAGGGAAACCGACAGGGCTCACCTTCGGTTTCGCCCTTCAAATTCCCGGCACTTCCCCCCTCAACATTTCAGCCAAATTCACCGAAAATGGAGGGAGGCCGGACCTTACTCTCGGCCAAACCATACAGGATAGCAGAGGGAAGGAGAGGGAGACTTACCGAGCAAATGTTCGTTCTGCACACAATGGGAGAAGAAGGACTCCAGTAAGGCGCCCAAATCATCGATGGCAGAATTGGTCGGAAACCCGCCCTTCTCGATTGTCGGCCAAAACACTCAGCTCTCTCTTCGGGAACTCGAGCTGCTGAAATCGAACGGCTTCGGTTCGCCAGAATAGCAGCATCTGCTCGCAACTCACACCTCACACTCGCGCTTGTCGGCCATTGATCCCAGCTCCGACTTCGGCATACGATCGCCTTAGCTCCTCTGTCGTCTTTTCTCGCCACTCGGGTGCACTGCGGTAACAGCCGAATGGCTTCTTCTCGAAGCCATTCGGGTGTTTTCATATTTTTTATTTTATTTTATTTTAAACAAATCACAATTTACCTAAATGCCCTCACGTGTTTTAATCGTCAGTAATTTCGTTAATTTCGGGTACACCCGACTTTAAAATTTCCACCCACCACAAAACCAAACCAAGTTTTATAATTTAATTTTCCTATTAAAACATTTTTCCGAAACTCCAACTGAACTTAAATTAAAAGTTCTGGGAATAAAATTTAAAAATTCAAAATTTTCGGGTTATTACAACTTGTTTGCTTTGTTGTTGAGTCGTGCATTTGTGATTGTCATGCATTATGATTTTGAACTACGAAATACAAGTTTTGAGCATGTTTTATGAAACGTAATCAGATAAGAAAAGATTTGCAACGCATGGGTGAACGCATCGTCGTTAACGTGTTAGTGAGAAAGCAATAGGGGGTTCCCATGGATGAAAGTATGTAATGTGACACGGTTTGCGAACGCCTCGTCGTTAACGTGCCAGTGAGAAAGCACTAGAGGATTCTATGATCGCTGTTAGGATGAGGTTACGTAGGGTCGTCCCGTGTGCGAACATGATGTGTGCCTTTAACCTCGCTCTGTGGGTTATGGATTGACCGTCCCGAGTGTGGAAGGGATGGGTGTCGGCCTGACTCACACGTGTAAGTGGAAGATGAAAATAATGAAACGAAAAGAAAATGGAATTGAGTGTAGAAACTGCATGTGTTAAGGGTTGAGTTATGCATTGGTTTTCGAGTTCATATTCCATACTTGCTAAGCATTAGGCTTACGTTTTGTGTTCCTTGGTGTAGGTGACGACGAGCTTTTGGGTGAATTGTTAGGTGATAGGCAAGCTTAGATCGAAGTTGGCGGGAGACGTCGTGTGCCGGTGCAGGCAAAATGTTGGGGCAACACGACCATGGTGGGTAAAGGGTGTGGTTTTTGTAAGTATTTTGAGTCAAACAGCATTATATAGATTTTGAGGATTTTAGTTGATGTAGTAAGAGTATTGTGGATAAATATGGTAGAATGTTGTGTTTTGAAATTTATTGGAGGAGTTATGTTTTCAGAATATAAGTTTTTATTTCGTGGATTTGATCGACTAATGTTTGCCGTGCGTATTTAAATGAATTGGTGTAGAATTTTTACTGATACTGGTGTGAGGTGTCGACCGAACACGATTGGTGTCGACTGGTCAGTGTAAATGTAAGGTGAATGTCGACCGCGAGGCTCGACCTATGACAGGCAGAGCCAAAGCAGGTGTCGACCCATGGTTACAGGTGTCGACCGGTCCATGAAAAAATGGTAGTGGTGTCGACCGCAGTTAACGACCTGCGCGGGCAGAGAGGGTTAAGGTGTCGACCTGTGGAAACGGGTGTCAACCCCTCTCTGTGGTGAGCATAGAAGCGTCGATCGGTATTCCTAGTGTCGACTGATGAAAAGACCCGAGAGAAACAAAATGTCGACCGGTGTTCGTAGTGTCGACCGATGAGAAATCTGAGACGACTCAAGTGTCGATCGATGCTTATAGGTGTCGACCGGGAGTCCTTGTTTCATGTTTAACAAAATAAAATTTTATCCAAAGTAAATTTAATCAAATTTCCGCTGCATAGTTGTCAAAAATATTTTCCAAAACTGTCGTTTTAGGTCAAGTAATAAAAGTTTCAAATTTAACGAAATTTTACGATAGGAGTGTAAGGTATTTGTATCAGAATAGTAGCGAACCGGAAATAGGTAAGTTTTCGGGGCGTTACACTTGTCGTGTTCGTTTCTATCACTTCCTCGGCTCAACCTACCACATAACCAAATCACATTAAATTCCATTCTACAATTCATCCCACATACTAAAATTTCGACCACTAACTCAATTCACCAAATCTCTGCTAAAACGGCTCACTAACCCGACTCAGCCAAAAACCAACCTAAATCCCGACGCACATAATTTTTGCGTCGGTTGTCGAAATCACTCGATTCCATCGGCTAAATGCTCCACTCATTACCTAGTTTAACATACCAAAAGATTTTCTAAAACAAACGTTTGTAGCTAGGCCGCAAATTCAAAAACAGTTCTGTTTTAGGGCTTAAAATCCTACTTTCTCAGTTTCTCGCTCAAATTTGCTCACTTCCTCACCCATCCGTCACATTTATCCTCAATAACCCACAACAATCAATATTACACCCAATAAACACTCTAACCCTAAAACCCTAAATCTCTATCCACCAAATCTCTCCTCAACTCCAACACTAAACAAATATTGAACCATAAACTATTTAAACTTACCTTGAACGGTTGAAATGGAGAAGAAAGTCACACACAAATCGGCGGCTAAACGACGCGGGAAGGATGAGAAATGCAGGGGCTCACGCGGTGAGGGAGAAAACAGAGGAGGAGAGGGCTTTCTACGAATCCCTCTTCACTGATGATTTCTATTTATTTATTTATTTATAATAATAATAATAATAACTAATTACTCTTTCGTGCTCACACTTTAATCTTTTAGTCAAACAGCTATTCATTCCGTTTCCGGTCAAATTTCTAAAATTCTCTCTTCTCCATTAATCTCAATCTTTTATCTAACCGGCTAAATTTTTTGCCCTTAATTCCAACTAGAATTATGTCGTTTATCACTTTGAAAATCCAAAAATTATTTTACGGAAATCTTGGGCGTTACATTCTACCCTCCTTAAAAGAAATTTTGTTCTCAAAATTTGCGTAACGATCACTTCTTGATATTGACACCGCCAAATCCGTTGTGTCATAATAGGCTTTCTTCGAATAGCGTCAAATCTACCTTAAGTTCTTAGTTCTTAAACGTTCTTATGATCAACTTCATTCTTCAACTTGTGATCGTTTACTTACCCTCAAGTTTGTTCCATCCAATTTCTTCCTAGTTTCTATCTATATCTTAAAACTTTAGTGGCTCATCCACTAACGTCTTAGCCTCATAGTCCTCCCGTCGATAACCTTTATAAACATGAATCCAATCTGGGTCCCATGACCGCGTTTGTTATCTCCAATTTGACTAGCTGCATCCATGACTACGTATTGAGCACTATCCAATCTCATATTCTATTTCGTATTGCGCTCATTAACCTAACCAACTATGACCTATCTCCTCAAAGTCTTCTATTCTAAATCTATATCTACGTTCTCTTGACCAGAATTTACTAACCTCTAAATCCTCTATCCGCTTATTCTTAAAGGCTTCATAATTGAATCATTTTAAGCTATCCACTCTAACCTCAACCCATTTCTAAATATTCTTTTCACTTCCATACAATAATTCATCCAAGAGTATTAGAATCTATGCACTTGAGCTCACAGCTCATTCCTAGATTTCCTGATCATGTTTCCCCAACATACACACTAGCAGGCAAAATCTCACATCTAGTCCCTTAACTTCTTTATGATTAGCTATGCCCCTCCGCTTATGATTATTCTATCTCGTATCTAGATATCTCAATTATGTTTGTTTGTTTTATTCAAAGTCCATATTCCTTAATCAACGACACTAAGTACCTAGCACTTCTACTATTTAAATCAGTCACCAACTATAACTCCGTTCATAATTTCCTTAATCTTAGCCTCAAACTACTATCTAATGTAGTTTACATCTCCAAGTCTTACGTAACCGAATGACCGTTAAAATATAGTCTTCAAACTTTTAAACAACGTCATACGCTATACTCTAGTATCTTTTATTTTCTCAACCTCTCATTGATCGACTTTATCCACACGTATGGCGCCTCCGTTTAACTCAAACTCTTAACTATCCAACCGATACTTTACTTAACCTTTCTAACAACATACGTCCTGTGGGAAATTGCTATTAGGTACATGAATTCCTTTATTCGCAATAAACTGCGCTATGCATCTGTAATGACCATAATAGATATCTCGTACCTGAAAGTTAGCAGCTCGTCCCATCCATCCTCGCATTGCGCTTTCTCTTTACTCACAACAACCCTAACACTCTCAATACTTTACTAAAAATCCAGTTCCATATTCTCCCTTGGCTGTCTAACTATCGCATTAACTATTTGAATACGAGCTTCCCATTGAGGTTTCCCAATGCCCACATATCCTTGACAATTCAGTACTCCTTGCTCAACATCGATTACTTCCTTTCATCAGATTACGCTTGTCCAAAATTATATATATAAGTCTAATTCCACACTTACTTCCATCAATTTAACTCTACGGCATTGGTTCTCAAAATTTCATAAACTAAATCCCTCAATTACTACTCATCCTTACTGTTCCACAATAATGGTTACCCTATGTACCAGCTTGAATATGAATCTTGTACTTATGTCTCACAACCTTAGTTGGATCACTCGTCACCCATAACCCCATAACCTAACATTCACACTCTCAGGCCAAAAGAAATCTTCCCACTGTGAACCCTTTATTTTTACGACCATGCGATCCTAAAAGGAAGCCGCGAAATAGATCATTAAATCGTGCTCACGGAAACAACCTTAGATTTTATCTTTGACATCAAATTTCTACCTCTAGTTTTCCCCCATCAATCTCTATTATCATACTTACTATTTTGGTCCACAATAGCTTAAACTCCAATAATGTATAATTTGAGATTCGGTCATAAAATTCACTCAGTAATGAATATTCTATCCTAGATATCACACTATGTACTCTAGTCTTCCAACTACTATCCTCTAGAAGTTAAACTCTTAACAAATGATGAATCTAACCATTCCCTATTCTTATGGGAATGCACGTGCCAGCCATCTAGTCTTATGGTGGTACTCATCCTTAACGTAAATCTGGCACATAGTACTATTTTCAATTTCCTTTCCACTTCAATCAACTAAATAACTCGAAACCGAATTCCCATGATTTTCTCTACGACTAACTTATCTCCACTTTGGCAGTTAATTAGGCTGGAACCTGAATTTTTTTCATGTCCTTCTCTATTCCTAGCATTCCTACTAACGGGACTATCTATTCCTTAACTCTGTTAGTCATCTACTCATCCTCAGATCGTTCTCATTACTCAAATCAATTGTCTCTCTCGGTATTCTCAAACGTACTGCTCGTCTAGACATCTTGGCTAATTTCCTAGACAAAGGTTAGTCAATCTCATAAGAATCTACTACTAAAGCTCAATTTAAATACTTACAGTTGTCGAAGCACGTCGTGTGGCGATCGGTGCTGTTAGGCAATCATTTTTACGGTTTGACTTACTGACTCTAACCCTCGTAACATCCTCTCCTACAACTGATTAACTATCCATTCTACTTTTCCCCAAGCGGTGTGGGAATTGTGACAGATCCTCATGCCTTCAAAATCCAACCCCCTCTATAGGGGCTCGATACTCTTGTCGGCCACACTTCCGATTGGGTAAAAACTCTGATACCATAACTGTAACGCCCCGAAAATCTACCCATTTCCGGTTCGTTCATTGCTCCAATACCACATCTTTAACGCCCCCGAGTCGTTCCCGGACCTAGATCACCAACCGTACACTTACTTGTTTCCTCGACTGATTTCGTATAAAATTTTAAAAACTTGATTACTCGACTAAAGACAACATTTTTTAAAACATTTTAATCCACATTGCAGCGGAAAACTAATTTAAAACGGTTTAAATGGACTTCACCTTTTTAAAACATAGAACTGCAGAGACCGGTCGACACCTGCAAATGCCGGTCAACACCTGGGTCATCTCGGGTTTGCATCGGTTGACACTGCGTTCCCTTCAGGTCTTCTCGTTGGTCGACACTAGAAATCACCGGTAGACACTTCTACATTCAGCTTAGAGAATGGTCGACACCTACTTTCACAGGTCAATACTTTGATCCTCTCTGCTCGTGCAGCTCGACCCTCGCAGTCGACACTCTCACTGATTTTACACTAACCGGTCGACACTCACGGTCACCGGTCGACACCTCACTTCTCTCTGCCCGCACAGGTCCAACCTCGCGGTCGACACTAACCCCCCAATTTACACTGACCGGTCGACACCTAGAACCAGGGGTCGACACTTGATTCGGCACTGCCCTGCGCAGGTTGAGCCTCGCGGTTGACACTCACCTTCTATTTTTTTACGGACCGATCGACACTTATGGACTTCGGTCGACACTTCCTTCCCAGAACTCAGTTTAAAAACCTTAAAAACTTCACAAAAACCAATCTATTTCAACTCAACACTAAAAATAACCCGACGCATACTTTTCCATCAACTTAAAATCATTATTTACATAAAGGAAAAAACTACTCACGTTTGCAATCCATCTACTTACAAAACAATTCAAAACCACCTCTACCCGCTCCCTAAACCCATACCTATGAACACCATGTCCAAAATGCACTAATAGCCAGCCAGATCATTCCTAAACGTCCTCCTCCAACTGCTTCCTAGTTCTAGGCCTGCTCGGGATACTCACTAACTGCTGCGTTGTCACCTACATCAAAGAACTCAACTATTATCCTAATGCTAAGTAAGTAATGCATATAACCCACACTAAAACAAACACATCCTACCACATGCAGTTTCTACAGTTTCGTCTCTACTTTCGTTTTCGTCTCTATCTTACATCTTCTTTATCTTCATACTACTGGGTTCTTCTTTACGCGCTAGACCAAGGCGACCACTCTCACAGTCCCTCTCATAGGACCAAACCAACCTTAGCCTAGTAATATCTTCTTACTACTTGGTTATTCTTTACGAGCTAAACCAAGTCGACCACTCTCACAGTCCCTCTTATAGGACCAAGGCAACCTTAGCCTAGTAAAGTGGTACTCGTCGCAATCCCTCTCATAGAACTAGGGCCACCACGTAAAGCGGGGGAAGAAATGGCATACCTCACGGCCCCTCTCTCATAGGACCATGCCACTCAACCCCTCCTTCGTTATCTACTTACGTATCTTCTCGATTTCATTCTTTTCATCTCATCCTACTATTTCACTTTGTAAAAATATGAAAATTCATTTTCGTTTCGTCTCGTAATTTAAAACCATAATGCACAATCAATAAAGCATAACATAAAATAAACGTGCAATGCAACCTACTGTACTGTGATGTAGGCCCGAGGGCAAAACTATTACTACATTACTTACCTGGCATCCTAGCTCTTGTCGTGCACGTTTTTATCACTTCCTCGGCTCAACCTACCACATAACCAAATCACATTAAATTCCATTCCACAATTCATCCCACGTACTAAAATTTTGACCATTAACTCAATTCACCAAATCTTTGCTAAAACGGCTCACTAACCCGACTCAGCCAAAAACCAACCTAACCCCTGATGTGCATAACTTTTGCGTCAGTTGTCGGAATCACTCGATTCCAGTGGCTAAATGCTCCACTCATAACCTAGTTTAACATACCAAAAGATTTTCTAAAACAAACGTTCATAGCTACACCGCAAATTCAAAAACATTTCCGTTTTAGGGCTTAAAATACTACCTTCTCAGTTTCTCGCTCAAATTCGCTCGCTTCTTCACCCATCCGTCACATTTATCCTTACTAACCAACAACAATCAATATTACACCCAATAAACACTCTAACCCTAAAACCCCAAATCTCTCCTCAACTCCAACACTAAACTAACATTGAACCATAAACTACTTAAACTTACATTGAACCGTTGAAATGGAGAAGAAAGCTACACACAAATCGCCGGCTGAACGACGTGGGTAGGAGGAGAAACGCAGGGGCTCACGCGGTGAGGGAGAAAACAGAGGAGGAGAGGGTTTTCTTTGAATCCCTCTCCTCTGATGATTTCTATTCACTCTTTCGTGCTCACACTGTAATAACCCGGGAATTTCGAATTTTATCTTTAATTTTTGGAATTTTTAGTTTGATCCCGGTCGGATTTTTGAGAAATATTTCAACGGAAAATATTTAAATTATAAGGCTCGAGGCCTACTTTTGCGATTGGTTTTCGGAATTTAAAGCCGGGAGGTCGGGAAGTTACGAAATTTCGGACGATTGAAGTACGTGAGGGCAATTTGGTAATTTGTATTTATTTTTGTAATATAAAAAAAAAATAATAATAAAATAAAATTGTAAACACCCGAATGGCTTCGCGATGAAGCCATTCGGTTGTTTCCTCTGTGCACCCGAGAGAGCCGAGAGGGAAGGAGACGCGGGAGAGATTCGAGCTCCGACGACGGCCGACGACCGGAGGAGAAGGATTTCGGCAGTCGACGTGGATAAAGGGCTCCGACAAACCGGGAACGACTTGTAATCCAGCCATTCCCGTGCCGAAGACCCAAGGTAAACTGCCCTGCCTTTTTCGTTTTTCCGCTAGCAAGTGGGGAGTTCGGTTACTTCCGAACTCTCGCCTGGTTTGAGCTCGGTTCCTGGTGTGAGGAGGGCTGGGGTGGGCGCGCTAGAGGCTCGACATTTCTGCCCCAAACCCGGCCGAGGAGAGGTGGGAATGTCCCCTGTTCCTCCATTAATCGTGGTGGCCGAAGATGTAGGCTACCTGTGTTCCTACCTCGGCTTGTTGTGCCATGGTATGGAGGAATTGCAGCAAGAATAAAGGGTGGGGGAGGGGAGAGCTGGTAGTGCCCTGGTTTCGAGAGGAAAACCAGGGAAGTTTTGCTGCCATTCGAGCTTTCTGATCGAGAAGCTTCGAAATTGTTATGAGTTATGCATAATGGACTGGAATGCGGCTGCTTGGTGAAAGAATTTGCGAAATTGGATCGAATTTAAATTTTCGGCTATTTTTAGGTTAGAAGCAGATTCTGTTTTTGGCCATTTTGGCCTAGTTTTGGTTAATCGTTTTAAATTCTGTTTTGCGGGTTAAAAATAGGTTGTTAGAGGAACGTGTGGCCGCTGGAATCGTTCGATTCCGATATCCGACGCAAACGTTATGCGCGTCGGAAGTTTATGCGAGATTTTGGTTTAAGTCAAATTAGTGACCGTCTTTCGTGGAAAATTCGACGTGTGAGAGTAGCATAGCCATTTTGATGCATATAACTAGTTGGGAGTGAGTTTTGGTTGAAGGGAAGTGAAAATGTGAAATTTTAATAAAATGACAGATTCGGTTATTGGCATTTTTTCGCCTATCTGCGGCCTACCGATTTAAAATCTATTTTAGGATGTTAAACTAGGTTCCTAAGGGAACGTTTAGCCACTTGAATCGTTTGATTCCGTTGACGGACGCAAAAGTTATGCGCATCCGAACGTTGAGCTGGTATTCGGCCAAACCAAACCAATGGACCGTTTTAGTTGGAATTTAATGAGTGTAGTTAGATAACGTTATTTTTAGCTAATTGGTAAATGTTGGGAGAAATACTGATGAGAAATTGGTTGTGTTTTAGGTTGAGGCTTTCTGTTGGCGAAGCTGTGTATCGAGCGAGCTTAGGACGCCAGCTAAGTAGTGCATGCATGTGTTTTGCCCAAGTGGGCCTACACTGTAGAACTTTAGTGTTTATGTGATTGATTGCGGTGTGTGTGCGTATTGTATGACATGCATAATATTTTTTTTAAAAACGGGAACGAAAATGATTTTTAGCATGCTTTGATGTATGAGGTGAGACGTGTGGCGGTGGTACCGCGGATCCCGCTAGTGTGTGAGCCGGTACTTCACCAGTCGCGGATCCTACTTGAGGGGTGGGCCGTTATGCGGCGTGAATGTGTTGACGGTGAGGATATGGGCAGTGGTACCGCGGATCCTACTAGTGTGTGGGCCGGTGCAACACCAGTCGCGGATCCTACTCGAGGGGTGAGCCGGCTGGGCTGTCGCGAAACGTGTGCGTGTGGCAACTGTGGCCCCGTGCTGGGGAGGCTGGGACGGGGGCGAGGTGTCAGGGTGTAGAGTGGCGCGAGGTACACCCTTACCCTGATGTGGTTGCCGTGTGGTGATGCGTGGGTGTAGCTTGTGGGCCTCGTTGCTGGGGAGTCCGGGACGGTGGCGACGTGTTAGGGTGTAGGGTGGCGTGAGGTTCCTCCTTACCCTGGTGCGGCTGCACTACGCGTCACAGATGTGACAACATGAGTGTGAGTGTAGAGACTGCATGTGATAGGATTGCATTGTCGGCTTTTACTTTCATATCGCATTACTTACTGAGCGTTAGGCTTATGTTGTGTGTTCTGTGGTGTAGGTGCTGACGATACCGCTGGTGAGCCTCGAGTGCCTAGTCCTGAGGCGTAGGATGGTTGGCGGCGTGCGACTGCGGCACCGGATGGCGGACTTTTGTTAGGGCGACCCGACCCGTGGATATGGTAGGTTGTGGCCTGGTCGGTTTGTGGGTTTTCTTTCTTTTGCGGTGGTTATGTACGAAGGATGGGATTGATTGTTGTATATGCGTCAGTGTATAGGTGTATATGGAGTGCGTGTGATTTTGGTAACGTACGCGGATATTTTTCATGTTAGAGTATGTTATTTCTCTATACTGGAGACTTTCTTCATTTGTATTTGACGGATTTTCGTCGCCTTCTTACTCTGATTTGGGTTGGGATGATTTCTCTGGATGATGGATAGGTAAATATTGTTGGATTTTGGTGAATTGTGTGCAGGGTTAAATTTTGGGGTAGCCAGTTTTTAGGCGGTACTCTGCCGAAATTTCGGGAGAGGGGTTGAGGTTCGAGAGGATACGAAATAGGTCAAGGTGTGTGCATGATGAATGCTAGAGGAGTTCATATGAGTGTGGATGTGCGGCGTGATTGCAGGTGCGCGGGGCATGCGGCCCTGTTGGGTACCCACGGGTCGTGCGACACCGGGTGAGGGTGTGCGCTCGGACGTGCTGTGCAGCGGCAGGGTGCGTGGGGCACGCGGCGCTGTGAGCGTGCGCGAAACACAGTAACGTTGAGTGGTATGTGCGGCACCGTGAGAGTGTGCGTGAGGTGTCGAAGGGGAGACGCGAGTTGTTTTCAAATCGAGTCAAAAAAAAAAAGAGGGGAGTAAATTGGAAACAAAAGGGTATTAAAATGAGTGAATTATGTTAAGTGTTTGTGTGTGTGTGTAGTGGGTAGATGCACTGTAGCGCACCGGGGACGTGTGGGTTCTCGGGGTGCTACACACACTTTAATCTTTTAGTCAAACGGCTATTCATTCCGTTTCCGGTCGAATTTCTAAAATTCTCTATTCTCCATTAATCTCGAAATAATTTTTTATCTAACCGGCTAAATTTTTTGTCTTTAATTTCGACTAGAATTTTGCCGTTTATCGCTTTGAAAATCTGAAAATTATTTTACAGAAATCTTGGGCGTTACAGGGGTGATGTAAAACTGCCCTGGGACGTTCCATCGCCCCCATTAGGGCGATACATCGGCCCTTCCTCTGTTGTTGAGGCGATGAAACTTCTTTACTCCTATATCTCTTTTTCCATACCCCTTATTTTTTTCATCATCAAATCATACTTTCCTATCTAACAACATCATTTCAACTCTTGTAAAAACAACATTTCTAAAGCGTAGCGAAAGAATAAAACACCAGAATTAGCTCATTCATTTAACCAATCCAAACTCAATTTAGTTCGGAAATAAACATCATAACTTATAAAATTATTTTATCAAATCTTTAAAACTATATATATAGTTTTAAAGATTTGATAAAATATATATATACACACACACATGCATTTTACCTAAAATACTTAGAGAACAACCCACAGGTCAAAATCGCCCTAGCATCTATAAGCACGCTTCATGGACGTTCCCCACCAACTGCACTGTCAACCGTTTTGAGGATCAATGTCCTCACCTGTAACGATATCATCTACACCACAAAGTAATTAATGAGGCTAACGCTCAATAAGTGATGTGAAATAAAGAATGCATACTCATGATTATGCTATGTTGTTTGTAAAATATGCAACTGAATCTGTTCTTTATTTATTACATAACATTAGTTATTGGGGTACTAATTCTAGAGGAGAGATAGTCTAACCGATTGTCTCTCCAGCGGAATGACCAACTCGCTTTAGGGAAAGTGGAATGGCATATCTAACAGTCTCTCTAACAGAACCGGTTCCTCTAACGGAACTACCATACTCAGTTCCCTACCCACAATAACTATTTACGTATTTTACTGTACCATATTCTTCTTGTTCTGTTTACATGAAAACGTATGCAAAAAACCGTTTTCTATGATTTAGAAAAACTATGATGCATGAATGTATATTACATACACATATCTTCAAGGTTGTAAGCGTAAAGTAACATAAACAGATAAATAAATCCATCAATAAACAAAAGCCTATCATAATAAACTCACAACCTAAAATTTCTACCCAACCAAAACTCTCGAAACTAAAATCTCCAAGTTCCTTATTTATTCATTAATCTACTAACTCTTTGTGGTGTAGGCCAATTGGCCAAAACGCATGCAAACATACACCTACCTCGTGTCCTGAGCTCAAAATTAGGCAATTGATCAACTTCCTTTTTGATTTGCAAACCTAAAATATAGTAATCAAACAACATACATCAAAACGTATCCAATAACCTAAATCTTGGAATTTCATTCAAATTGGCTACGAATTTCAAAATTGCATAACTTTACCTATACATATGCAAATTGAAAATTTCCAAAGGCATGGACTTCTTAAATTGTCTACATTAACATGCCTAACTCAATTTATCAAATAAAATCAATTCCATAGATCAAAATTACAAAATGCCGAACTGCCCTATAATTCACCATTTTTTTATCCAAATTGCACAATTCTATGATTTCCTTCATTTAAGTCTACCAAAAAGTATTCAAATCCAATTAAATACCAAAACAACTCAGAAATAAAGAAACTCCAACAATTTTCATGCATCACACGTTAGGGTTCATCAAACTCAATAAAACCCAATTATTTTATCTAATATCATGCACTTATCAAATGAACTTGCATCAATATAACCTAAATCAAACTGTTTTACCTTGAAAAATCTAGAAAACTTTGAGAGAAAGAGAAAGGTTCCGGGGAAGAATTTTCAGTAGAGAAAGAAGACAGTTGCGTGCTAGAGGAGAAATTTCAGATGATAATATTTTAAAGATAAGTATGATCAACCTAACCTAAAAAGTCTTGTCTTTTTTCTAAATTACCCTACACAACACATTCCACGTGAAGTTTTCTCATTTTTCATTTCTTTCTTCCATTTGACTTTTCAAACTTTCTTTTCCTTTTTCTTCTTTTCTTCTTCCTTTCATTTCTTCTTTCTTTCCAACGCCAACACCCCACTTACATTTAATTTTTCTTCCTATAATTTTTCATGATATTTAATAATAATTTGACTAAACAGTATGCGTATATATCTACATATATATATAAATTAAATCGATAAGATTTTCGGGTGTTATAAGGGTAAAGTTAGTAGTTTTTTTATGTCTAGGGTTAAATATGGACAGCAAAAACAGAGTAATCCAAGATTATGCTATTCCAATTATCCGTGGATTAAACCCTTGGATTTCATTATCGAATATCCAAGTTGCAGAAACTAAACTTGAATCTCTGATGTTTCAAATATTGGCAATTTATAGAAATTATCATTCATTCAAAATAGGGAGCATATTTTAAGATACATTGCGACTTAGACTTTCTCTTTCTCTTTAAGGGACAGAGTTAAATAATAGTTGCTGCCCCATAATTTCATAGTTACATGGGAAGGTTTGATAGAGAATATTTTGATGAAATATTGTAACGTCCCGAAAACGTACCCGTTTCTGGTACGTTTACTGCTTCGATACCGCATCTTTAACGCCCCCGAGTCATCCCCTGACCCGGGTTGCCAACCATACACTCGTTCCTTACTCCGAAAAAACTCGTAAAAATTTAAACCTTTGTTCCTCGACTTAAAGTGATGTTTTTGAAAATATTTTAAACGGCTTCGCAGCGAAAAACTTGATTAAATCAACGTAAACAAAACTTCATTTTACAAAACATAAAACAGAGACACTGGTCGACACCTGTAAACAGCGGTTGACACTTGGCTTGTCTTGGGTTTTTCATCGGTCGACACTAGCAAACACCAGTCGACACTTTACGCTCATCCCAAAGAGCGGTCAACAACTGCTTTCACAAGTCAACACGTTCGTCGTCTCTGTTTTCCAATGGTCGAGCCTTGCGGTCGACACCTACCATATTTACACTAACCGGTCGACACCTTTAACTATAGGTTGACACTTACTTTGGTTCTGCCCGTGCAGGTCGACCCTCGCGGTCGACACTCTCACCAATTTCATGCTAACCGGTCGACACCCACGGTCGCCGGTTGAAACCTCATTTCCTTCTGCCCGCACCAGTCGAACCCCGCGGTCGACACTCACCTTCCAATTTACACTGACCGGTCGACACTTTCTCTCCAGAACCTTAGTAAAAACCTTAAAAACTTCACGAAATCGATCGGACATCGACATAACTCTAATAATGACCCAACACACACTTTTCCCATCAGCTCGAAATCGCTATTTACATCAAAACTACTATCGAATCTTCAAAAATCTATTTTCTTTACAAAATGACTCAATACAACCCCGACTCAACCTTTACACCCGTACTTATGAACATCGCACCAAGATTGCTCTAACAGTCGGCCAGATCATCCACAAGCGTACTCCTCCAACTGTCTCCTAGTCCTGGGCTCGTCCTGAGTACTCACCATCTATCACTTCGTCACCTACATCACAGAACTCAACTATTAGCGTAATGCTAAGTAAGTAATGCATATAACACACACTAAAACAAACACATCATAACACATGCGGTTTCTACAGTTTCGTCTCTACTTTCGTTTTCGTCTTTATTTTACATCTTTTTTATTTTCTTACTACTGGGTTCTTCTTTACGCGCTAGACCAAGGCGACCACTATCACAGTCCCTCTCATGGGACCAAGCCAACCTTAGCCTAGTAATATCTTCCTACTACTGGTTTCTTCTTGACACGCTAGACCAAGGCAACCACTCTCACAGTCCCTCTCATGTGACCAAGTCATCCTTAGCCTAGTAATATCTTCTTACTACTGGGTTCATTTTTACGCGCTAGACCAAGGTGACCACTCTCACAGTCCCTCTAATAGGACCAAGCCAACCTTAGCCTAGTAATATCTTCTTACTACTGGGTTCTTCTTTACGCGCTAGACCAAGGCGACCACTCTCATAGTCCCTCTCATGGGACCAAGCCAACCTTAGCCTAGTAATATCTTATTACTACAGGGTTCTTCTTTATGCGCTAGGCCAAGGCGACTACTCTCACAGTCCCTCTCATGGGACCAAGCCAAGCTTAGCCTAGTAATATCTTCTTACTACTGGGTTCTTCTTTACGCGCTACACCAAGACAACTACTCTCATAGTCCCTCTCATGGGACTAAGCCAACCTTAGCAGAGTAATATCTTCTTACGTATCTTCTCATTTCATTCATCTTATCACATCATCACATCCTACTGTTTTACTTCGTAAAAATATGAAAATTCATTTTCATTTCGTTTCGTAATTTAAAACCATGATGCATATCATAAAAGATAACATAAAGTAAACGTGCAATGCATCCTACTGAACTGTGATGTAGGCCCGAATGCAAAACTCCTACTACATTACTTACCTGGCGTCCTTAGCACTCGTAATCCAAATCTCGCACGCTAACGGGAAAACCTATAAAACCGCACATCTATTAGCTCTACTTTCCATTAACACCGTAAAACTTTAAAGGAATCAAAAATCCTCACTCAGTCCATACCGAAATTCTAACTAACGCTCCGACTAACAATTTAAAAATTCATAACTCCGCCAATACTCGTCCGATTTGGACGATTCGAAATGCTACGGGTTTCTCGTGACATCTAGTTTCTAATGGTTTCATTAATTTCCTAATCACACACATACAGCTTGGCTAAATGTGGCCAAACAAAACCCGTTTCGTAATCCGGGTTATCTGGTTATCAATAGACCCAATCTTTTCCACAAAAACTTATAATCCACTCCTATTCTTAACTCAAACATCAACATACGTTGAGCTCCTCGGGCGGAAAGAAGAAGAAGAAGAACTGAAATGTAATTTTGAATATACATGGTAAATGTTATGTAATTAGAGGTCGTAAAAGTTGTATTGAGAAAAAGATATGTTAAAAGATAAAAATTTAATGAATTCAAATGAAATATTACGATTTTTGAGAAAAAATTAAGATAAATTATAGGGTGATTAGATTAAAACTAACAGTGATTAAAGATTAATTAATAAAATTATTTTAATAATTAAACAAAAAGGTAAGGGTAAGACGGTCATTTGAATGAAACTGTAATTTCATCCTTGAATTACTATTGAAGTGAGATATGTGGCATTTTTTTGTGGGATTTACGTTGTAACGCCCCGAGAAAACCCACACGTTCCTGGTGCACTACAGTACGTCTACACACTATGACATATAGAGACTTGACACAACTCACTCAATTTAATACCACTTTCGTTTTCAAATCATCTTCAAAAGAACATTTGTGAGTATGAAATATTTTGGACTTGATTCGAAAACAACTCGCGCCCCAAAGAGGGAACACGAAATCCTCAATATAAAAATACGCAGCGGAAAAAAGAAAACAATTTAAAATAGTTTTAAAATAAACCGACAAGACTCGAAATCCTATGAAGGAGTCCAACACACCTCTCAAAGTACACAAATTCAGTGCCCTGCACTCAGATCCACACTTCGACGCCCCGCGTGCACCATCACAGTGTCACGCGTGCCAACTCAACATCACCCGATCACGTGCACGCTCACAACGCCGCGTGGCCCACGAACCCTGCCTCCGTACCACACGTCCGTACACAAGCCCTCACCCGATGCCGCATGACCCGTGCCCCGCGTACCTGTGACCACGCCGCACTTCTGCTCCACTCCACACTTCTCTAACACTCACTGTACACATCCCAACCAATTCCATATCCTCTCGACTCCCAACCTCTCTCCTGAAATTTCGGCAGAGTAACGCCTAAAAACTGGCTATCCCAAAATTTAAACCCTGCACATAGTCACCAGAAACTAACAACATTTATCTATCAACCATCCAGAGAATCTCCATAATAAAATAATCAAAGTTTAAAGACAATGAAAATCTATCAACTAAAAATGAGAAAAGTCCCCAGTATAGAGCATTACCAAGCTCCTACATGTAAAACATACGCGTACGTCACCAAAAATCACACGCACTCCATAAATCCCTATACAACCTATGCCTATACAACTCGTCTAATCAACTGTACATCGACACAGCAAAATAAGATACCCGCAATAGCCAAGCCACCACCTACTGTCTCCACGGGTTGGGTCACCTAACAAAATCCGCCGTTCGGTGCCTCGGTCGCACACCGCCAACCATCCTATGCCTCAGTACTATGCTCTTGAGGCTCACCAGCAATATCGTCAGCACCTACACCAAAGAACACACATCATAAGCCTAACGCTCAGTAAGTAATCCGATATGAAAGTGAAAGCCGACAATGCAATCCTATCACATGTAGTTTCTACACTCAC
Source organism: Begonia peltatifolia (assembly GCA_022433055.1). Taxonomy (NCBI): domain Eukaryota; kingdom Viridiplantae; phylum Streptophyta; class Magnoliopsida; order Cucurbitales; family Begoniaceae; genus Begonia; species Begonia peltatifolia. The sequence continues at coordinate 17,014,848 of CM039517.1, read as the reverse complement.
ACTCATGTTGTCACATCTATGACGCATAATGCAGCCGCACCAGAGTGAGGAGGAACTCATCGCCACCCTACACCCTGACACGTCGCCACCATCCCGGACTCCCCAGCAACGAGGCCCACCTGCTACACACACGTATCACCACGTAGCAACCACATCAGGGTGAGGGTGTACCTCGCGCCACACTACACCCTGACGCGTCGCTCCCGTCCCAGCCTCCCCAGCAACAGGGCCACAGTTGCCACAAACACACTTTGTGACAGCCCAGCCAGGCCACTCCTCGAGCGAAATCCGCGACTGGTGAAGCACCGACACCCACACTAGTAGGATCCGCGGTACCACTGTCCATCATCCTCACCGTCGACACATACAGGCCACGTGACGGCCCAGCCGGCCCACTCCTCGAGCGAAATCCGCAACTAGTGAAGTACCGGCCTGGACACTAGCAGGATCTGCGGTACCACCGCCACGCGTCTCATTACTTACTCAAAATATGCTCAAAACCATTTTCGTTCCCGTTTTTAAAAAAAATGATGCACGTTAAACAATACGCATGCACACCTCAATCAACAACATAAAATCCTAAAGTTTTATGGTGTAGGCCCACCTGGGCAAAGCACATGCATGCACTACTTACCTGGCATCCTAAACTCACTCGACCCACAGCTTCGCCAAAAAGTGTCTCAACCTAAAACACAAACAATCACTCATCAATGTTTGCTTCAAAATTCACCAAATAAGCTAAAAAAATAACATTCCTTAACTAAACCCATGATATTCCAACTAAAACGGGTCACCAATTTGGTTCGGCCGAAAACCAGTCTAAAGTTCGAACGCGCATAACTTTTGTGTCCGTTAACGGAATCGAACGATTCAAGTGGCTAAACATCCCCTTAGGAACCTAGTTTAACATACTAAGACAGATTTTAAAACGGTAAGCCGCAGCTAAGTGTAACAACCCTGGAACCGAATATGCCCCTTTTTATTGAATTTCACATTTTTGATTTTCTTCAACCAAAACTCTCTCAAAATTGCCTTTATGCATCAAAAATAGCCATGCCACTATGACACGTCACAATTCTACGAATAACGCTCACAAATTTGACTTGCACCAAAATCTGACATAAAGTTCCGACGTGTATCACTTTTGCGTCGGATATCAGAATCGAACGATTCCAGTGGCCATACGTCCCTCTAACAACCTAATTTAACCCACAAAAACAGAATCTGTTTGATACGAAAAAAAATTGAAAATCTCAACTTCGACCCAATTTCACCAACTTCTTCACCAAGCCGCCACATTCCAATCAATTGTGCATTAACTCAAAACAATTCGAAGCTTATCGATCAGAAAGTTCAAATGGTAGCACAATCCCTCCCGATTTTCTTCTCAAAACTAGAACACCACCAATGCCCACCCTTTTTTCCCTGCTGCAAATCCCTCCACACTTTGGCATAACTAGCCGAGGCTGGAACACAAGCAACACTACACCTTCGGCCACCAAAAATAGAGGAGGAGCAAGGGACATTCCCACCTATTCTTGGTCGGGTTTGGAGCAAAAATACCGAGCCCCTAGCGCACCCGCCCTAGCCTCTAAACACCAAGGACCGGGTTCAAACAAAGCGGGAGTTCGGAAGCAACCAAACTCCCCACTTGCTAGCAGAAATCGAAAGGGAGGAGGGCGGTTTACCTTGGGTCTTCGGTACGGGAATGGTCGAGCTACACGTCGTCCCGACTTGCCGGAGCTCCCTAACCATGTCGGCTGCCGCTAACCTCTCCTCCGGACGTCAACTGTCGTCGGAGCTCTGCATTTTCTCGCCCTCTCTCGCGTATCCCTCTTCTCGGGCATTCGGGTTACAGAACGCGTGAAGTGGAATGCCTTCTTCATGAAGCCATTCCATTTAATAGGTTTTTGTTTGTTTTTTTTATTTAATTAAAATTACCAAATTGCCCTCACGTGTTTTTATCGTCCGTAACTTCGTTAAATTCTCGTCCTCCCGAGTTTAAATTTTGGAAACCATTACTAAAACTAGATTCTTGGTTTTATAACTTAATTTACCAGTTAAAATATTTTCCGAAAAACCAACCGAGATTAAATTAAAAATTTCAGAAATTAGATTTAAAATCCAAAATTTTTCGGGTTATTACATCCGCTCCACCTTATTAGAATTTTATTCCCAAAATTTACGTACCAAATAGGTTGGGATACTGACGCTCCATGTCTTCACGCCGCTCCCAAGTAGTCTCTTCCACACCATGACCAAATGAATCTCTTTGTTGCGCAGCACCTTCACAGCTGATCCTAAGATCCTCACTGGCTTCTTCTCGTAGGACAGCGTCGGCTGGATCTCTATATCCTGTTGTGGCACTACCTGAGAGGGATTGCGCATACACTTCCTCAGCATCGAGACATGGAAAACATCATGGATGACATCCATCGACAAAGGCAACTGAAGCTGGTACGCCGTTCTCCTAATTCGCTTGACAATCGAGAATGGTCCCACAAACCAAGGGTTGAGCTTCCCTCGCTTCCCGAACCCCACTACTCCCTTCAACGGCGAGATCTTTAGAAATACCACGTTGCCCTTATTAAACTCCAACTCCCGACGTCTCTGATCAACATAATTCTTCTGTCGACTCTAAGCCGCTTCAATCATGTTCTGTATCACAGAAATTTTGTCGACAGTCTGTTGTAAAATCTTAGGATCTATTAATCAGGCCTCCCCAACTTCATCCCAATACAATGGCAACCTGCACTTCCTTCCGTAGAGGGCCTCGTACGGCGCCATACCAATGGTGGACTGGTAGCTGTTATTATACGCGAATTCCACTAACGGTAAGAACTTACTCCAAGCCGCCTGAAACTCTAACACATAGGCCCTAAGCATATCCTTTAGAATCTGTATAAGCCGCTCTGACTGCCCGTCGGTCTGAGGATGAAAGGCCGTACTAAAATCTAACCTGGTGCCCATGGCCTTATGCAGACTCCTCCAAAACTTGGACGTGAATCTAAGGTCTCGATCTGAAACAATCGACACCGGGATCCCATGAAGTCTGACTATCTCCTAAATATATAACTGGGCAAACTGATCCATGCTATAAGTCATCCTCACAGGCAAGAAGTGAGACGACTTCGTCAACCTATCGACAATCACCCAGATAGCATCATGTCCCTTGGTAGTCCTCGGCAGCCCGACCACAAAATCCATAGTGATCCGTTCCCACTTCCATTCCAGTATCGGCAATGGTTGGAGCATCCTAGACGGTCGTTGATGTTCCGCCTTCACCTGTTAGCAGACTACGCAAGTCTCAACATACTCGGCCACCGCTCGCTTCATGTTAGGCCACCAATAGTGCTGCTTCAAATCTCTGTACATCTTAATGCTTTCGGGATGCACAGAGAAAGAAGATGAATGGGCCTCTGATAATATTTCCTTCCTCAGCTCCTCATCCTTCGGGACGTACCACCTATCCTGAAATCTCAGAATCCCGTCCTCTCAATAGCTGAATCCAGAATAAGGCCTTGCCTCCATACTCGCCTTTAGCTCGCTACACTCCGAGTCAGCCTCCTGAGCCTGCCTAATCCTGTCCAGAATAGTCGGCCTCAAAGACAAGGCTGAAAGAGTGGCTGCCAGATCTGAAATTGCCTCCAGGCCAAAGCTCTGCATCTCTGTCATCAACTCACTAGGCCCTATGGAAGTCATGGCGGAAGTCGAAGCAGTCACCCGGCTCAAGGCGTCTGCCACCACATTTGCCTTTCCCGGGTAGTACTTGATCTCCACATCGTAATCCTTGACCAGCTCGAGTCATCTCCTCTGTCTCAAATTCAGCTCCTTCTGCGAGAAAATATACCTCAGGTTCTGATGGTCTGAGTAAATCTCGCACTGCTGCCCATAAAGGTAATGCCTCCAAATCTTGAGCACAAATACAACAGCCGCAAGCTCCAAATTTTGAGTGACATAATTCTGCTCGTAAGCCTTCAACTGCCTAGAGGCATAGGCAATGACTGTCCCACCTTGCATCAAAACACATCCCAAACCAATCCTGGAGGCATCACAATAAATGTAAAACTTCTCTCCTTCCACGGGCAGCGTCAGTACAAGAGCCGTAGTCAATCTCTGCTTCAATGTCTAGAAGCTGTCCTCACACCTGTCGGTCCATTCATACTTCGCATCCTTCCTGGTCAGCCAGGTCAAGGGAGCCGAGATCTTAGAGAACCCCTCAATGAATCTCCAATAATATCCAGCCAATCCTAGAAAACTGCATATCTCGCTAGCACAAGTCGGCCGCGGCAACTCCTTTACAACCTAAACTTTCACCGGATCAACTGAAATACCCTCAGAGGAAATAACATGCCTCAAGAAGTGAATTCTATCCAACCAAAACTCGCACTTCGATAACTTAGCGTACAGCTGATGCTGGCTCAGAATAGTCAATGCGATCCTCCAGTGCTCCCTTTGCTCCTCCTCACTCCGCGAATAAATTAGAATGTCGTCGATAAACACGATCACAAACTTGTCCAGGTACTCCCTGAACACTCAGTGCATCAGATCCATAAATGCTACAGGGGCATTGGTCAACCCGAATGACATAACCAGGAACTCAAAATGTCCGTACCTCGTCCTGAAGGCCGTCTTCGATACATCTTCTCCCTTTACCTTCAACTGATGATAGCCGGACCTCAGGTCGATCTTAGAAAACACTCGGGCACCCTGTAGCTGATCAAACAAATTGTCAATCCTCGGTAATGGATACCTGTTCTTCACCGTCAACTTATTCAGCTCCCGATAGTCAATACACATACATAGGGATCCGTCTTTCTTCTTGACGAATAGAACTGGCGCACCTCAAGGTTAAAAACTAGGGCGTATAAAGCCCTTATCTGTCAGCTCCTCTAACTGAGCCTTCAGCTCCTTAAGTGCGGTAGGTGCTAACCTGTACGGGTTCTTGCACACCGGCTCGGCACCTGGGAAAACATCTATCTCAAACTCAATCTCCCTGTCGGGGAGCAACCCTAGCAAATCATCACGAAACACCTCCGGGAACTCCTGCACAATAAGGATATCCTGTAACCGAGTATCACCCTGTGACTATGTATCCTCGACACTTGCCAAAAACCCATGACAACTATTATCCAACAACTGGGGAGTCTGACGAGAAAAGATAGCAGAAACCCTGGCAAACCCTTTACCTATTTTGAATGTGTAGCTTTCCCCGCCCAGGGGCCAAAAATGAACCTCTCTGGTCCTGCAGTCAATCTTGGCATGATGTCTGAATAGCCAGTCCATTCCCAAGATCACCTCATAGCCGCTCATATGCAGTACGTCTAACTCGGCATTTTAAATTTAAATCAAATTAGTCCTACAATAAATTTAAATCTAAGCACTTACAGTTGGTGGAGTGCTCCCGTGCAGCGGCTGGCAGTGTTTGCTAATCCTCTGAACGACGTCGACCCCATGGCTCTGATACCATAACTGTAACGCCTCAAGAAAAACCACACGTTCCCAGTGCGTTACAGTACGTCTACACACTATAACATATAGAGACTTAACACAACTCACTCAATTTAATACAACTTTCGTTTTCAAATCATCTTCAAAAGAACATTTATGAGTATGAAAACTTTTCAACTCGATTCGACAACAACTCGCGCCCCGAAGAGGGAACACGAAATCCTCAATATAAAAATACGCAGCGGAAAAAAGAAAATAATTTAAAATAGTTTTAAAATAAACCGACAAGACTCGAAATCCTAGGAAGGAGTCCAACACACGCCTCGAACTACACAAATTCAGTGTCGTGCACTCACGTCCCCACTTCAACCCCCGCAAGCACCGTCGCCATGTCGCGCGTGCCAACTCAACATCACCTCGTCACGCGCACGCTCACAACGCCGTACCACACGTCCGCACGCACGCCCTCACCCAACGCTGCACGACCCGTGAGCATCAGTAGGGTCGCGTGCCCCGCGCACCTGCGACCACACCGCACTTCCGCTCCACTCCACATTTCTCTAACACTCACTGTACACATCCCGACCTATTCCATATCCTGTTGACTCCCAACCTCTCTCCCAAAATTTCGGCAAAGTAACGCCTGAAAACTAGCTATCCCAAATTTAAACACTGTACACAGTCACCAGAAACTAACAATATTTATCTATCAACCATACAGAGAATCACCATAACAAAATAATCAAAGTTTAAGGACAATGAAAATCTATCAAACACAAATGAGGAAAGTCCCCCGTATAGAGCATTACCAAGCTCCTACATGTAAAACATACGCGTACGTCACCGAAAATCACACGCACTACATAAATTCTTATACAACCGATGCCTATACAACTCGTCTAATCAACTGTACATCGACACAGCAAAATAAGATACCCGCAATAGCCAAGCCACCACCTACGGTCTCCACGGGTCGGGTCACCCTAACAAAATCCGCTGCCGGTGCCCCGATCGTACGCCGTCAACCGTCCTATGACTCAGGACTAGGCTCTCGAAGCTCACCAGCAATATCGTCAGCACCTACACCATAGAACACATATCATAAACCTAACGCTCAGTAAGTATTGCGATATGAAAGTAAAAGCCGACAATGCAATCCTATCACATGCAGTTTCTACATTAACACTCATGTCGTCACATCTGTGACGCGTAGTGCAGCCACACCAAAGTGAGGAGGAACTCATCGCTACCCTACACCTTGACACGTCGCCACCGTCCCGCACTCCCCAGCAACGAGACCCACCACTACACACACGCATCACCACGCAGCAACCACATCAGGGTGAGGGTGTACCTCACGCCACACTACACCCTGACGCGTCACCCCCGTCCCAACCTCTCCTGCAACGGGGCGACAGTTGCCATACACACACACTTCGTGACAGCTTAGCCGGCCCACTCCTCGAGCAAAATCCGTGACTGGTGAAGCATCGGCCCGCACACTAGCAGGATCTGCAGTACCACTGTCCATCATCCTCACCGTCGACACATACACGCCACATGACGGCCTAGCCAACTCACTCCTCGAGCGAAATCCGCGGCTGGTGAAGCACTGGCCTGCACACTAGCAGGATCCGCAGTACCACCACCACGCGTCTCATCACTTACTAAAAATATGCTCAAAATCATTTTCGTTCCTATTTTTAAAAAAATGATGCACGTCAAATAATACGCACGCACACCACAATCAACAATATAAAATCCTAAAGTTCTACGGGGTAGGCCCACCTGGGCAAAGCACATGCATGCACTACTTACCCATCCTAAGCTCACTCGACGCACAGATTCGCCAAAAAGTGTCTCAACCTAAAACACAAACAATCACTCATCAATCTTCGCTTCAAAATTCACCAAATAAGCTAAAAAAATAACATTCCTTAACTAAACTCATAATATTCCAACTAAAACGGGTCACCAATTTTGTCCAGCCAAAAACCAGCATAAAGTTTGGACGCGCATAACTTTTGCGTCCGTTAACGGAATCGAACGATTCAAGTGGCTGAACGTTCATTTAGGAACCTTTTTTAACATACTAAGACGGATTTTTAAACGGTAAGACGCAACTAGGTGGAAAAACCCCGAAACCGAATCTGTCCCTTTTTATTCAATTTCACATTTTTGTTTTTCTTCAACCAAAACTCACTCAAAATTGGCTTTACGCATCAAAAACAGTCATGCTATGAACGAAAATCCGACATAAACTTCTGACGCGCATAACTTTTGCGTCGGATATCAGAATCGAACGATTCCAGTGGCTATATGTCTCTCTAACAACCTAATTTAACCCCCAAAATCAGAATTTAAAATGATCAACCCAAGCTAGAACGAAACGGCCAAAAACAGAATCTGTTTTATACAAAAAAAAATTGAAAATCTCAACTTCGACCCAATTTTACCCGGATCGAAACCTTGCTCTGATACCATTTGTAACGACCCATTTTCCCAGTAAGATATTATCTGCTTTAGGGATTGGGTCGTAGCCCAATATGCTCCCCTCACGGATTTATTTGCCGAGAACTTCTCAGTCGGTCACCCAACCTGTTACTGCTCTCACTAGAGCACTCTTAACTTCGGAGTTCTTATGAAATCCGTTGTCAATTGTGCTCCAAAATGCGTCTTACTATATTGGGAGGATTTCCTTACATATGTTTCATTTCCATATACCTCCCCCAAGCGATGTGGGATAGTGACGACCCCCTTTCTACGACCCGGGATTTTCCTAGACTCGAGGCGTTACGTCACGCCGTCCCTCAAGGTTTGCCCTCCAGTCGTCCTCATACTGCTCATACGTACACATATGGGTTATCACATACGTAGAGGAGAAGAGAAAGGAAAGGAGAGGAAGAGAGAGAGAAGGAAAAAGGGAAAAGAGAGAGAAATAAAGAAGAGACGAAAAAAAAGGAGAGAGAGAGTAAAGAAAAGAAAGAAAAGAGGGAGAGAGGGCGAAAAAAAAATAAAGAAGAAATCGTGGGAAAAAAAAAAGGAAAAAGAGAGAAAGAGAAAGTAAAAAAGTGAAATTTGTCGATCCATTCTTTAGGATAAAGTGCTCAGCTCGGTGAGAAGGATGTTTTGGCATAGAAATCGAAAGATTCGATAGAAATTTCGAGGAAAAGTAGTAGAACCAACATATGGTAAATATTTTTAACGATTATAATAGTTAGATCGAATTTTATTACCTTGATAGGTGGAGATAAATTTTATTTCTGCTTGAATCTTGATAGGTTTAGATATTTTGTGGATTTGGTTGAGACGGATATGTTGAAATGTCTAAATTGATATTGTTTTTAACGATTAAATGAATTAGATGTTGTTTTTTTTTTTGAAAAATTGAACAGTGAATGCTATATTTCTAATTTTCAAAGAAATATTGAAATGAAAGAATTTTTAAAACCTTTACTTACGTTGAATTGAATATTGATTTTAAATGTCAATTGCATTGAATTGAGCATTGATTTTAAATGTCAATTGTATGAATTGAACATATTGAATTTTAATATCAAATTCATAGCCGAGTGCGTATTTTATATGTGCATACATCGCTTTATAACTGTTTTTAAAGTATGCATTTTTGGAAGGAGGAAGTTGGAAGTCATGGTAACATAAGAACCCATTGGGCTGAATTTGCCTCTTCATGTGGATGAATATGACTATAAAAATGCTCGAGAGATTTATGTAAAACGTCGTACCTGAGTTGAAAATCCCTAAATCCTCGAAAAGAATAAGACAAAAGGGGTATACAGCCTACTAGAGAAAGCTCCGGAACTGTTGTAACACCCCGGGAACCCACACGTCCCTGGTGCGCTATTAACTACGTCTACACACTATGACACACTAAAACTTGACACAACTCACTCAATTTAATAGTACTTTCGTTTTCAAATCATCTTCAAAAGAACATTTATGAATATGAAAAATTTTCCACTCGATTCGAAAACTACCATGCCCTGAAGAGGGAACACGACATCCTCAATATAAAAATACGCAGCGAAAAAAAAAACAATTTAAATAGTTTTAAGATAAAACGACAAGACTCGAAATCCTGGGAAAGAGTCCAACACACCCCTCGGACTACCCAAATCCAGTACCGCGCACCCGCGTCCCCCAATTCGACGCCCCGCGCGTACCCTCACGGTACTGCGCGTGCCAACTCGACATCATCACGTCACGCGCATGCTCACAGTGTTGCGTGCCCCACTCACCCGACGCTGTACGACCTGTGAACAACCGCAGGGCCGCGTGCCCCTCGCACCTGCGACCATGCCGCACTTCCACTCCCCTCCACACTTCTCTAACACTCACTGTACACATCCCGACCTATTCCATATCCTCTCGACTCCTAACCCCTCACCCGAAATTTTGGCAGAGTAACGCCTAAAACCTGGCTATCCTAAAAATTTAAAACCCTGTACATAGTTTACCAGAAAACTAGAAATAACTATCCATCAACCATTCAGAGAAAACTCCATAACCAGATCGAAATTTAAAAATGACAAATCCATCAACTACAAATGAAGAAACATTCACAATACAGAGCATTTCCAAGCTCCTACATGTAAAGTATACGCGTACGTCGCCAAAATCACACGCACTCCATAAACACCTTTACAACTGACGCCTATACAACTCATCTCATCAACTGTACATCAACACAGCAAAAGAAAATACCCCCAAAGAAATCAAGCCACCACCTACCATCCCCACGGGTCGGGTTGCCCTAACAAAATCCGTCATCTCGTGCTCGGTCGCACGCCGCCAACCGTCCTATGCCTCAGGACTAGGTTCTCGAGGCCCACCAGCATTATCATCAGCACCTACACCATATAACATACAACATAAGCCTAATGCTCACTAAGTAGTATAATATGAAAGTAAAAGCCGACAATGCAATCCTATCACATGCAGTCTCTACACTCACACTCATGTTGTCACATCTGTGACGCGTAGTGTAACCGCACCAGGGTAAGTAGGAACCTAACGCCACCCTATACCCTGACATGTCGCCGCCGTCCCAGAATCCCCAGCAACGAGGCCCACAAGCTACACACACGCATCACCATACAACAACCACATTAGGGTGAGAGTGTACCTCGCGCCACACTACACCCTGACACGTCGCCCCCGTCCCAGCCTCCCCAGCACGGGGCCACAGTTGTCATACACACACGTTTCCCGATAGCCCAGTCGGCCCACTCCTCGAGCGGAATCCGCGACTGGTGTTGCACCTGCCCACACACTAGTAGGATCCGCGGTACCACTGCCCATCACCCTCACCGTCAACACATACAGCCGCGTGATGGCCCAGCCAGCCTACTCCTTGAGCGAAATCCGCGGTTGGTTACGCATCGGCCCACACACTAGTAGGATCTGCAGTACCACCGCTAAGCGTCTCACCACTTACTCAAAATATGCTCAAAATCATTTTCGTTCCCTTTTTAAAAAATGATGCATGTCTAACAACACGCACGCACACCACAATCGATCACATAAAATCTAAAGCTCTACGGTGTACGCCCACTTGGGTAAAATACATACATGCACTACTTATCTGGCGTGCAAAGCTCGCTCGACGCACGGCTTCGCCAAAAATGCCTCAACCTAAAACGCAAACAATTCACTCATCAATTTTTACTTCAAAACTCACCAAATAATTTAAAATGACATTCCTTAACTACACTCATGAAATTTCAACTAAAACGGGTCACTGGTTTGGTTCAGCCGAAAACAAGCCTAAAGTTTGGACGAGCATAACTTTTGCGTCCTTTAACAGAATCGAGTAATTCAAGATGCTAAACGTTCCTTTAGGAACCTAGTTTAACGTACTAAGACAGATTTTAAAATAGTAAGCCGCAGCTAGGTGGAAAAATCCCGATACTGAATCTGCCCCTTTTTATCCAATTTCACATTTTTGTTTTCTTCAACCAAAACTCACTCAAAACTAGTTTTACGCATAAAAAACAGCCATGCTACTATCACACGTCACAGTTCTACCAAAAACGCTCACTAATTTGACTCGGACCAAAATTCGACATAAACTTTCGATGCGCATAACTTTTGCGTCGGATATCGGAATCGAACGATTCCAGCGGCCATACGTTCCTCTCACAACCTAATTTACTGCACAAAAACAAAATTTAAAACAATTAACTGTAGCACCTTCAAAATCCCAAAAAACAGAACGGTTTTTATACGTAAAAAAATCTGAAATCTCAACTTCGGTTCACTTTCGCCAAATCTCTTCACCGAACATCCACATTCCCATCAATTAAGCTTGATCTGAACAAAATCAAGTATAACAAACTCAAGAACCCGAACCCCACAGTCAACAAGTCTCGGGTTTTCTATCCCAGCCCGAGCGCTCACTGTCCGCTCACTACACTCTCATTCACAGCCTATAATCGACCCCTATATCGAGCCAAATCTTTGGAGAACAGGAAAAACCCGAGCCCTCACGCTCGGTCAACAAGAGCCGAAACAGGGGAGGAGTTACCTGTGGTTTTCAGCTCGGGAAGAATCCACTCACGCTGACTTTCTGCCTCGTCGGAACCGCCTAGCGCGTCACGTCTCTTCCCCGGTGGTCGATCGTCGACAGTTCGCCCCCAATCACTCTCTCGCTCGCGTCTCGCTTCTTTGGTGTTCGGCTCGCAGAACACCCGAAGTGGACTGGCTTCTTTGTGAAGCAATTCCACTTAACATATATATATAAATATATATATATATATATATATATATATATATATATATTTTTTAATTATAGTTAATCATATTATCAAAACGCCCTCACGTATTTATATCGTTCGTAAATTCATTAAATTCTCGTACTCACGACTTTAAAATTTCAAAAACCATCACAAAAGTAGGCTCTGAGTTTTATAATTTAATTTACCCGTTAAAATATTTCTCGAAACTCCAACCGAGATTAAGTTAAAAAAATTTTGAAAATTAGATTTAAAATCCAAAATTTTCCGGGTTATTACAACTGTAGTGGTGAATTACGGTCATATGAGTCGTCTTAGAGAGAATTGCATTTTTACATTTTTATTTAAATGTGAAAAGTTGTGTTTTGAAAATTTGAATGATAAGATAGTTTTAAAGCATGTAATATTTATTTTAAATTATATTGGATTTAATTATTGAGAAGTGTTTTAAAACGTGGGTGATAGATTTTAAATGGTTTGAATTATGAACATACACGCATTTTTTTATAAATGACATGGATTTTAAATCCAAACTAATTCATTTAAGTTGATTTCAAAATAAACAATGATAGGTGGAGGATGCTGTATGACCTTGGATAGTGTAGATAGGGTTTGCACTAACTATTCTAGTCGCTAAATTTATTTGGTGGGCCAGTGACTCATTATGTGGATATCTCTATTTTTTAGATAGTGAAGACGTTCACCAGGATGGAGAAACCAAGGCAAGGTAAGGTATGCAATGAGGCAAAAGTGAAAGATCATGTTGATGGTCTTCAAGTGGGAAAGTCACATGTCGTGACTCATACGCATTTGATATTTTTATTTGCTTTTGCTAGAATACTCTTTGATAATAATGTAAGCATTTCAATATATGGAATGTATTTTGTATGATATATTTAATTGGATGAATCTTAATTCAAAATGCCATGTATGAGGAATATTGAATGTCATTTAGAAGTTTCTACTTAGGGAATGTACATTTTGACGTTATCATTTTGAGAATTTTTCCAATTCGGCAATCCTATCGTCGGAATCCAGTTCGGGGAGGAATAGGGCTCTGACAAAGAGTGCCATGTTGGAGAATCACATCGCTACTTTCAAACAATTCGATGGAAAGTTGGTGTATGAAGTGTGGGAGCAATTCAAAGAACTATTAAGAAGATGTCCACAACATGAGATGCCAAAATGGATTCAAATGGAGACGTTTTACAATGGTCCTAGTTGTTGAAGCCCAATCCATTATTGATGTTTCATTAGATAATACAATTTTATCCTAAATTTATGATGAGACCTATGAAATTTAGAAGGTTGTCCAACGATAATTATCAGTGGCCTACTAAAAGAGTAGCAGCAACTCTCACAGTTGCTGGAGTACACGTGTTCGATGCCATGAAAACCCTCATGACTCAAGTATCCTCATTAGTCAACATGAGAAAGAATATGACACATGGAGCACATCAACATGCTGTAACAATCAGTTGCACCTATTGTGTAGGATAGTCATCGTTTAAAAATTGTCATTAGAATCCAAAGTCAATTTGCTATGTTGGAAATTACAACACAATCTAAATTTGAAAAGGAAGAACAATACTTATTCCACAATGATGTGCCAATTACATGTAAAATCACGGTTATTCAATAAACCCACACAAGATCGGCAATGTCTGCTTAATCTGATAATCACCCCAAATAATTCAATTTAACTGCACGAAATATTCCTCAAATAAATATACACTTCAAGAACGAAATGTTACCTTATGTGTGGAGATTATAACATGAAAGTTTCAAATAAAAATATTATCACATGAAAAAGATAAAAAAAAAGGACTCGTGGCTGGCCCAAGAAGCAACTTGAGCACTTCCGGGTGATGAACACTTTTGACATGCCTAGGGGTCCAATCACTCGAAAATCCAATAAAGGCCCAAACTTTATTTAGTCTCCCTACTCATTACATGTTTTCTTTTGTAAGTGTTGATTTCGTTGGAGATGCGGCATGAGAGTCTAGCCTGACGAACATGGATTACCCCCTTCACCTTTTGGTATGGAGCAACCCCGTGGAGAGCTCGGAATACATTGAAGACAACATTAGGCACCAGCTGGAGAATTAGAAGTCAGAATTTGTCTTATAGGGGACAACTCTATGTAATTGAGCCTTTTTTTCCTCTATTTTTTCTTTTTCTTTTTTTCTTTTATTTGGCAAACTCTAGAACATTAGTTATGGTTTCATCACTACTTAGACTTAGTCATTATGGTAGCTTGATTTGGGTTGACCACTATTGGCGTTTACATTGAGGGACCATCATTTGGCCCATCACTTGGCCCACTATAGGAGGCCTTGCTTGGAGCATTTGGGAGTCATCACATGGAGGAGCACTTGAAGAGGAGCACTTGGAGGCATTATATGGAGACTTGGACTAGGCCCACTCTAGGAGGCCCATTTTACCATGCATAATTTGGAGCATTACACTTTCACTTAAGCCCAAAGAGAAAAGGTTCAAAGGAGACCTAAACCTTGAAACTTCATCAAAGCAAGCCTAAGTAGAGGAGGCCCAAGGAAGGATGACTTAACAAAATTTCCTTCCTTGGATCATATTTGGCTCGGCGCACATAGATTGGTGCCACATGGAAACATCTTATCCTTCTATGTTTTTCCCTTATCCATGGCCCATATCCCTTCACTTTATGGAAACCGTAAATCAACCATAGGTCTATATATAGCATACTTATTGTAATGACAGGACCTTTTTGCCAAGATTGAATAGAATTATATTTCCTTTTGAGCATTGCTCATTGAAGTCCACGGTTTGCATCAAAATCCTGAAGGAGTGTGACCTCCATTGATATCCAAGATTCAAGGTGGTTGAATATCTCTTAACCTTCTTCTTCATCTCTCTTTAGAGAACTTACAGGTTGAAAAAGACAAACCTTTCCTAAAGTGGTGGTAGTTTCCATTGAGAAGACACCTAAACCTCAAAGCATAACATAAGATAGCTTTGAAGGTCTCCAAAGGGCTATCTTTCACCATGATTTTTCACCCATTTTTGTTCATCTTTTTTCATGGCCATTCTCATGGTTTTTCTTCCTCACACATTCTTTTACATTTCATCTTTTTAGTACATTTTATTTTGACCACATCTTCCTCATTATTTTACCCAAATCCGAGAGCAACATCACCCAAGTCCACTAAGCACCTTTGTTGATTTTTTTTAGCTAACTCTTTTGGAAGTTTGGCTCATCAAGTGTTATCAGAGTTTGGAGCTTCCTCTAAGGATTTGTCTTGCATAGAAAAAAATAAATCGTTCAAAGTTTGAGCACAAGATCGGTTTTAAGTTATTCAAAAATCGGGTGAAGAACAAAAAAGTGTTTAGCACATTTAAAAAACCGGTTTTCTAAAGCTACTGTTTTATTGATTAAAATCCAATTTTCATCAAATTTTCTTTCTATTTTTTAACTCTTTCTCTTCATAATTTCATCTTGTACTAATCTTTAGTTGACCATTTTGTAGATTGATGAAAGTCGATTGAGGTTTGAACCCCATCTTTGGCCGCGGGTCATGGGTTTCTACACCCACTATCGGTTTTTGTTCTTTTCTTTCTAATCTGCGTTTTAAATTTTTTTTGTTCTGTATTTTCTTTTTCCAGCACCTTAGTTCAATATATAATTATCTTAAGTGGTACTCTAACTAACCTATTTTGTAGTTTTAGCAAGTGTAGCAAGGAGGAATCGGTTTTGAGCTAAACCGCCAAGGGTGGCTTAAAAAAAACCCATTTTGGCTGACTTTTGTTGCTTGCTTTTGTCTTATTGTTGTGTTACTTTTTGATTCTATCTTTGTTCTAATCTTAATATGGGATTATTCTGAATATATGGTTGTGTTTGTGAAAAGAAATTGATTAAGAAATTGAACCGATTAATTTAATGTTTTAAATTGCCTATTACGTGTTTGATAAAATATCTCAATAGAACTTTTAACTTTAAATTTTCATGTAATCGCTCAAATTGTTTTCACATCACTTTAATATAATATTATATGCATGTTATATCTCGTCTGCAACTTAATTGATAAACTAATTGAATTAATTTTGCATTTAAGTTGTAGTTTTTTGGGCACAAAATTTCTAGAAAACTAATTTGATTCACTTTTTATCATTCCAAAATTATCAACTTTATTGATTAATTTTACCATATTTGAACTTTATTCCCTTGTACTAAAGTTATATCACGTAACTAAGTCATAAAGTTATGAAATTTGGTAAAAATTAATTCACTTTGGGAGTGCTAAAAACCTAATAAACTACATTGAAAAGTGTGCCTCTTGATTGTCTTGTGTTTATTTTAATTTTTTTTTTCTAATCTCTTTAATTGCATATAGTTTTGATTAGGCATTTCTAATATCTTAATTAGATGAACATATCCCTAATCCCTTCTAAAGTCATTAACTTAAATTTAAATTTGAATTAAATTAAAAATTAAAATTTTGAATTTTCCCTCCAAAAATGCCTAAGACTTAAAGTTGAATCATCCTAAGACTTGAAGTACTCAACTCTCACACTAAATTAGGCATTCCCTCATATTCAAAGATGGTGAAAACATGAAGCGGGATCATCCGAGAATCCACGCAAAACTTGGAGGCTAACCAAGGCGATGACGTTCCATCGATTGAACCCTCCACTCATCAAGAGGGCGAATCAATTGTGCAAAGCCAAATTAATGGTTTAACCGGAGTTGTCGAAACCCTAGTTCAACAAATTAAGGACATGAACATACAATTTGATCACACTCACGAAAACATGTCAGGCAACCCTTGTAGAAATCCGAACTCTAGAGACAACTCCCAAGAAACCACATCGAGAAAGAGAATGGAACGACCTAAAAGAAGAAATCCTCACCAAGATCACTAAGATTACCAAGAAGATGATGAATGGGTTGAACGCCCATGGAGGAGAAGATTCCAAGAATATGACTACTCAAAAGATGATGAATAGACCCTCGACGAAGAGGAGAATTATCATCCACAACGACACAAAGATGACAATGATCTAAGGAATGCCAAAATGTCTATTCCGCCTTTTAATTGGGTTTGTGACGGTAACACTTTCCTCGATTAGGTAAACAAGGTCGAGAAGGTCTTTGATTGCCATGACTACTCCGAGAGAGTGAAGATTCGATTGGTCTCTCTCGAGTTGTCGGGCCACGCCGCTTTATGGTGGTCCAACCTCAAGGCTAAGAGGATATGGCAATAAGACAATGTTGTTACTACGTGGAGGGAGATGAAAACTCTCGTGAGGAGAAGATTCGTACCGAAGCATTACAAGCATGAACAACAACTACACAACCTCTGACAAAATAGCCTACCAGTGGACGAGTACCCTGAATTTGAGACATTTAAGATGTGCACCGGATTAGATGAGCCCGAGGAGCAAGAAGTGATTAGGTTTATTCGAGTACTTAATCGGGATACTGGAGACATAGTGGAGTTGCAATAATTGGAGAGAATAGATAAGGTCATCGAACTAGCCCTTATTTTGGAAAGGTAACTCAAGAGAAAGAAGACTAGCTATTATCTTTCTATATTCACACCTAGACCCCAAAATTTCAACAAGACTACTACTACTACAAGCAATGACGAAAAGAGGTCTTTTAACCGTGGTTGGCCCACTAAAGAAGTTAGTAGTTTGACAAAGCCCGAAGGAAAATTTCAAAAGAACAATTAAATCAACAAGCCCAACACTCAAAAGGCACGTAACGTCCAATGTTTCAAATGCTTAGGTAAGGGTCATTATGTGAGTGATTGCCCTAACCTAAGAGTAATGGTAGTCAATGAATTCTCCCATAAGTGGGAAAGAGAGGATGACAAAGGCCAATATAATATGGAAGTAGAAGAGGATTTGATCGAGGATAGTGGCACCGATGAAGACAATTGCCCACCTCAAGAAGGTCTCTCCTTATAGTGATAAGAAGAGCCCTCATTTTGAAGACACACAAAAGACGACTGTCAAAGGGAAAACATTTTCCACAGTCGATGTGCCGTTAAAGAGAAAGTGTGTTCACTTATTATCCATGGAGGACGTTGTATGAATGTTGCTTCTCAAGAGATGATCGACAAGCTAGGATTGCAAACGGTCATAACCTCAACCATACAAGTTGAGATGGTTGGATGATAGAAATAACATAAAGGTGAATAAGCAAGTAACCATTGAATTTGTCATTAGGGACTCAGTCTTTTGCATATATTGTGCCAATGAAGGCGAGTCATCTTTTGTTAGGTTGACCATGACAATTCCACCGCAAAACAACCCCTGATGGGTTTCTCAACAAGTACACTTTGAAATTTTGAGGTAGGACAATAAAAATACTACTTATGACTCTCGAACAATTGGCACAAGACGAGGCAAATCGTAAACAAGGAAAGGATAAGGAAGGTCTTGTCTTGTACAAGCAAAGTTTGGAGTCATACATGCTCAAAGAAGAGCACCCCCAAATCAAGAGGTATGATAACCCCTTTTATGAGGAAGTGTCCACACCACGACCTTCCACTATTCATTATCAAGTTTTTCCTTATCAAGCCAAGAAGAATTTTAGAAGAGGAAGCATCATTGGGATCAGTAATATGACAACTAACCCAATATATTCTACCCAAATTGATGATGTTAAGATCAATTCAACCCCCATCAATCTTTGGAGACCTCCATCCCTTCTAAAGGATCTTCAAGAAAGTTAATTGTTACCGTGGGACCTATCACTAAAAAAGTTTTTATCTTTAAAGGATTTAGTCCAACCCACATTATGACTACACCTAATGAATCCTTCAACTCCTCTTATGCACAGTTAGGTGGGCAACCAAAGTAACTAATTTTTCCATGAGATTTTCATAAATTTTACCATCGAACTAAGAAAACGGAATTGGTTGATTTGGATATCCACCCTCTGGCCATTTATCACCTGGATTTTAAGGATTAGTTGGAGCCAAGAATATCTCAAGGTTCATTTGGATGCAGAGCCTACATTTGTGGTCATAAAGTTAGAGGGATTAATTCTTTGGTCGAAGGAGTATAATGGGAACCGCGTGCTACCACATTTGGAATTCGACTACCTTGGAAACCTTCACTCCATCACTGAGCAAACACCCTTCAAAGTAGCTCACGAATTCAATCATTCCACCTTCACCAAAGAACATTTTAGTAAGACCACCGGACCACCATATAAAGAAGACTATTGATGGATGAAAGGCTTTCAAATCTATACGCTAATGGAAGACTATACCCTCGACGCATTCAAATTCAAGCTCTTAGAGAGTTTTGATGAAGTCAGTGGACTAGAATTTGGAGGAGACAACTTCGGGAAGAAGTCAACCAACGGATTTGAGGTCAAATCCTCAAATCAGCCAAAGAGGATGACATGCCTAGGGCTCCAATCACTCGAAAACCCAACAAAGACCCAAACTTTATTTAGTCTCCTTACTCATTACGTGTGTTCTTTTATAGGTGTTGATTTTGTTGGAGATGTAACATGGGAGCTTAGCTTGACGGACATGGATCACCCCCTTCACCTTTTGGCATGGGGCAACCCCGTGGAGAGTTTGGAATATATTGAAGACAACATTAGGCACTAGTTGGAGAATCAAAAGCCAAAATTTGTCGTCTGTGGGACAACTCTATGTAATTTGAGCCTTTTTTTCTCTCTCTTTTCTTTTTCTTTTTTTCTTTTATTTGGAAAACTCTAGGCCATTAGTTATGGTTTCATCACTACTTAGACTTAGCCATTATGGTGGCTTGATTTGGGTTGACCATCCATTGGCTCTCATATTGAGGGACCATCATTTGGCTCATCACTTGACCCACTATGGGAGGCTTTGCTTGGAGCATTTGGGAGTCATAACATGGAGGAGCACTTGGAGCATGTGGAGCACTTAGAGCACTTAGAGAGGAGCACTTGAAGGCATCATATAGAGACTTGGACTCGGTCCACTCTGGGAGGCCCATTCTACTATGTATAATTTGGAGCATTACACTTTCACTTGGGCCCAAGGAGAAAAGGTCCAAAGGAGACCAAAAGCTTGAAACTTCATCCAAGCAAGTCCAAATAGAGGAGCCCCAAGGAAGGATGACTTAACAAAATTCCTTTCCTTGGATCGTATTGGGCTCGACCCACATGGATTGGTGCCACAGGGAAGCATCTCATCCTTCCATGCTTTTCTCTCATCCATGGCCCATATCCATTAACTTTATGAAAACCCTAAATCAATCTAGGTCTAGCATACTTATTGTAATGGCTGGACCTTTTTTCCAAGATTAAATAGAATTGCATTTCCTTTTGAGCATTGCTCTTTGGAGTCCACAGTTTGCATCAAAATTGTGAAGGAGTGTGACATCCATTAATATCCAAGCTTCAAGGTGCTTGAACATCTCTTAACCTTCTTCTTACTCTCTCTTTGGAGAACTAAGAGGTTGAAGAAGACAAACCTTCTCCAAGGTGGTGGTGGTGGTTTCCTTTGGGAAGACATCTAAACCTCAAAGCATAACATAAGATAGTTTTGACGGCCACCAAATGGTTATCTTTCACGACACTTTTCACCCATTTTCGTTCATCTTTTTCCATTGCCATTGTCATGGTTTTTCTTCCTCACACATTCTTCTACATTTCATTTTTTTATTACATTTCATTTTTATCATCTGTTCCTTCTCATTTTACCAAAACCGAGAGCAACATCACCCGAGCACAATAAGCACCTTTGTAGGGGGTTTTTTTTTTAGCTAAATCTTTTAGGAGATTGGCTCATCAACTTTCCTTGGAGAAGTGTCAACAGAACTTGGGCTATGGTCTTCATATTTTCCTCTATTTTCCAACTTTAAGGGGTTTGGAGGGAAAAGATGTGATTAAGATCTTATAAGTAATCAATCACTTGAGGAAATGAAGACACACTCCACTCGACTAACAAACAGCCAAGGTACTTATCTTGAAAGCCAAAACTCTTTGACTCCTTAGGAGAACTGACTGGTGTATATTGATGATTCAAAAACTGCCTTCAAACTCCAATATTTGTGCAATGATATATCTAAGGTGGTTTAAGGTAATAGACACAAAAAGGGCACTTTTTCGCATGGAGTCATCTTGGTTGTGCTTGAACGATCTCCTTCCTTCTTTGATTGGTTTGAGATGGCTTCCTTGCAAGGTAAGTGTGCTCTTGCAAGGAAACGAATTTTAAGCTCCATGTGGGCGGTGCATAGTTGGTCACGACTTTGAATATGAAGGAGGGTGATGGCGCCTATCTTCATGAGTGAAATCGGGCCTAGATGAAGAAAAGTAATGCATAACCGAGTGTGCCAAAATGTGCACTAAACTCTTCTTGGTTAAGGCTGAATATGAGCGCCCATTTTTTTAGGAAAGTAAGCTTTCAAGTGATTTGGATTTTCTCCTTTAAATAGCTGAAAGTAAAGGCCTCTCCTTTAGATGGATCGGGACATAATGTGAGCATGCCTTCATGTGAGCGCGCTTTCATGTGAGTGGGCCGGTTTCCTCTTGTGTTGGTCTTCAAGCCCTTTGTATCAAGCCTTAACCACCAACTGGTCCTATCATCCAATTAACATAACCACACAATCTAATGCATACATGCAATAACAGACTAATGTTTTGTCAAATTAACAAAAGGGTCAATGTTTGCCAAAAATGAAAGAGAATAAGTTGGGTTACATTACTTTGTCTTCGAGAAGACAAATTTCCTCCTCAACCGATCCAGTGCTTGTATCCCAAATGAGCAAGTACATAGGTTTGTCCTTGTCTTGAGAGTTTGGATCCCACTCCAAGCTTTTGAAAAGCCCCTCACGAGCTTTAAAAGTGAACTTGTTAGTTAAAATATTAGATGACACATGAATTTGGGCTTGAAACATAGTTATGGGCCTTTGAAACACATCACACAACCTATAATTTGGGATGGAGACTATATCCAAACTCAACCTTGTCAAATTAACTCATCCAAGTGTTCTTTAACTCAGACAACTCTACATGTACTATCTTATAGAAAGGAATTGAAACTAGGGTAGCTCCAATAACTAAATCAATATGAAAATTAATATCTTAGTCTGAAGGCAACCCTAACAATTCATTGGGAAATACATCTGAAAACTCTCTCACAAATGAGATATCCATGTTCTAGCCAACGGTTTCCCTATCCACATCAACGGACTAAAGATTCTCATTCTACTCTACTCCATTATAGTCAACCAAACAAGCCTTCAGAATATGGTTAGTCGTCACAACACTACAACCACTAAGTAGATGACAATGTGTCAACTCTTTAAGACAATTGCGACTCTCTTCTAGTGACACGGCATAGTCACTCTATACTTTATCAGCTAGTTCATACCAATAATCACGTAGAACAGACTCATTGGTAAGACCACTAAGTTTGTAGAAAAATTGCAATCGTCAATGACCACACAAACTAACCTACAAATAGAAGACACTCTACTCTAGACATCCAATGGAGTGCAAAGCAGTAATGGAGATTCCATCTCCTCAAGAGAAAAATCCAAAACAGATACAAGGATAGAAGAAATAAAAGAGTTCGTTAACCCAATATCGAACAACACCTGGGCATAAGAGTGAGAAATAAAGATAATATCATCTACGATGCCCTGTTCCTCTTGATCATAATGGTACTAAGCTCCATCAATTGCATAAGCTTGACTAGAGGCCTTCTCCTTAACTTTGTGGCCAATTCCACAACTACCTCTGGAGGAACTAGAGCCAACACCATTTCTCTAAAAAGACTATTCCATGAACTTGTTGACCTATGTTGGGGGTGAGGACTAGACCCATAGTTCTAATGATATAGTCTGCTTCTGCAAATCTAGACTGGTTGGTTGATACTAGGTTAATAAGGTGGTTTGGTCCCTGATGGTTGTTGGGAGTAAAAGTTTGTTGCCCCTAATACTACTGGAATGATTGCCTACCAAAACTACTCCAGCCTCTAAGAGTAGTCTGAGCAACACTACCTTGAAAAGATGAGAAGGACTAATGTGCTGGCTTGAAACAGATAGAATTTCAAAATTCTAAATTTAAAATTTGAAATCCCTAAATCAATTCAAAATAAAAAACCTATTCTAAGATTTGATTTCGAGAATCCCTACGAATCACATTGATTCAATTCTAAACAGCCATCAAATGTATTTAGCCTAAATATCGTCCAAAATCAGAAGAAGATTTAATTTAAACTCCCATAACTACTAATCTTCAGATAGTAGCTTTGAAAATCTTAATTTGGATCGGATATACTAGCTAAAAATCCAAGGAGATCTCGGATTTCGGGGGATGTTGGTTAAGAACCATCCTATAAATAGAGTTGTTCGGTGGATGACGAAACTCACACCACAACTCTTTCCCTCTTGAGTTCAGAGAAATTCTTACCTCTCTAGTTACTAGCGACGAAACTCAAAGGAAACAACAACTCCAAAGGCGAGCTTCTCAACAAAATCTCTCTAGTGCATCGAAAGAACCACCTATCGGCGTAAGTTTTCTTGATCTGTGTCTCTATCCCTCTCGCTCTATCTTCATTTTCTCGTAATTGTCTCTCTCTCTCTCTGATACTCTCTTTCCCTGTTTGTAGCTTAGGAGAACGACAAAGAAAAAGAAGGAAAGAGGATTGGTTTTATTAAAACCAGAACCGGTTCGGACGAACCAAACCGGCCTAGCTTAACCAAACCAGTCCAGATCAACCAAACCGGCCTAGCTTAACCAAACCAGCCTAGCCAAATCAGATCCGGTCCAATTGAACCAGATCCCACCAAAACTTTGTCCCAAATTATACCAAATGAATCTAAGATTTTAGTAGTAAGGAATTTCTGCCTAAATTATTATGAAATGGATTTATCAAAGTTGAAAATTAATGTCCAAAATTTTGTTTAGGTAATAAGATTTCGAAAGTCATCATATTCGATTCAATCTGACCCGATCCGACCTAAGAATACACATAATAGAATCTACCCAAATTCTTCTGAAATTCGATTTAATTAAGTAGAAATTTAATACCAATGATTTTGTTTAAACATGATATTATTGGAATATTAGAAAATTCTGATAACCCTAAATGCTCAGAATCCAACTAAGTGAAAATACAACTTTTCTAAAGTTTTGGCTACTACCCTACATCACAAGAAATTATGTTTTGTTATACATGATTTGATGATTGAGCAAGCATGTTAGGTATTGACTTATATTTGTATAAAGTTAAAAATTATAGAACATTTGTATGTGTATGAATATGATGAAATTAAAAAAAAAATGTGATAGCAAAAGCCTGAACGACAGTGAGATAGTGAGCTTGAACAAAAAATATGTGATAGCAAAAGTTTGAACGACAATGAGACGGTGAGCTTGAACATGGCTATGCGTGAACAATAATGATATAGTTAATTCTAAGGTTGGGATAAGTACTAACCAGTCTGTAAAACATTAAATCACAATTCGGTAAAAGTAAAAATTTTGCACTTACATGTATTCTCGATTTTTGAGTTTTCTCACCTTTTATAACCTTGTGATGTAGGTGAATTTTTATCGGATTAATAATTAGCTTTAATTGTAGCACCCAGAATTTCCGTTAAACTAATTTCAGATGTGCGTAATTATAATCGGCGGAGTTTTAGTCGGAACTGAGAGCGAATAATTTCT
Source organism: Begonia peltatifolia (assembly GCA_022433055.1). Taxonomy (NCBI): domain Eukaryota; kingdom Viridiplantae; phylum Streptophyta; class Magnoliopsida; order Cucurbitales; family Begoniaceae; genus Begonia; species Begonia peltatifolia. The sequence continues at coordinate 16,989,978 of CM039517.1, read as the reverse complement.
ACTATTAAGTATAAGATTATTTTGGGACTAATGGAGAAGGAAAAATTTTAGTAATCCAACCGTAATCGGACCGTATAACAGATTTATTAAACGGTTAAAAGTTAATGGTAAAATAGTAATTAAGATTAACTATATTAAATAATTAAAAAAAAGGTATATAGAAAACACCCTCGGGTGTTTGCTCTTCCCCACCGTAGCTGTAACACCCAAAATTTCCGATAAATAGTTTTTGGATTTTCGGAGCGATAAACGGTAAAATTTTGGTCGGAACCGAGGGAGGAGAATTTGTATTATTAGACAAAAGATTATTTCGAGACTAATGGAGAATACAGGATTTCAGGAATCTGACCGAAAACGAATTGAATAGAAGTTGGATTAAAGGATTTAAAGTGAGAGGGTGAAATAGTAATTAGTTATTATTATTATTTTTAAAAAAAGTAACAGAGAGTGGGAAGATTGTAACTCTCCCCCCTCCTCTCTATTTCTTTCTTCTCCCCCCAAACCTGCGCGAAGAAAGCGGTGAACGAAAAGAAACCCTCCCGTGGCAATCCCTCCTTTCGACGACGTTCAACCAACGCCGACCTCTGTTTTATGCTCTATTTCAACGGTAAGATAGGTTTTTAGTGGTTTATAGTTTAATTTTGGTTAACGGAAGAGTTTGAGGAGAAATTTGGTGGATAGAGATTTAGGATTTTAGGGTTAGAGTGTTTATTGGGTGTATTATTGATTGTTGTGGGTTATTGAGGATGTGTGAGGAAGTGAGTGAATTTGAACGAGAAACTGAGAATGTAGGATTTTAAGCCCTAAAACGGAACTATTTTTGAATTTCCGGACTAGCTACGAACATTTTTTTTAGAAAATCTTTTGGTAGGTTAAACTAGGTTATGCGTGGAGCATTTAGCCGTTGTAATCGAGTGATTCCTACAATCGACGCAAAAGTTATGCGCATCGGAGGTTAGGTTTGTTTTTGGCTTAGTCGGGTTAGTGAGCCATTTTAGCAGAGCTTTGGTGAATTGCGTTAGTGGTCAAAATTTTAGTACGTGGGATGAATTGTGGAATGGAATTAAATGTGATTTGGTTATGTGGTAGTTTGAGCCGAGCAAGTGATAGAAACGGACAATACAGGAGCTAGGATGCTAGGTAAGTAGTGTAGTAGAAGTTTTGTCTTCGGGCCTACATCACAGTACAGTAGGTTGCATTGCACATTTTTTTATGTTATGCTTTATTGATTGTTCATCGTGGTTTTAAATTACGGATGAAACGAAAATGAACTTTCACGTTTTTACGAAGTGAAACAGTAGGATGAGATGAAAAGAATGAAATCGAGAAGATACGTAAGTAGATAACGAGGGAGGGGTTGAGTGGCATGGTCCTATGAGAGAGGGGCCATGACGTATGTCATTCCTCCCTCGCTTTACGTGGTGGCTTGGTCCCATGAGAAAGACTGTGAGAGTGGTCGCCTTGGTCTAGCGCGTAAAGAATAACTCAGTAGTAAGAAGATATTACTAGGCTAAGGTTGGCTTGGTCCCATGAGAGGGACTGTGAGAGTGGTCGCCTTGGGCTAGTGCGTAAAGAAGTAGTAAGAAGATATTATTAGGCTAAGGTTGGCTTGGTCTCATGAGAGGGACTGTGAGAGTGGTCGCCTTGGTCTAGCGCGTAAAGAAGAACCTAGTAGTAAGAAGATATTACTAGGCTAAAGTTGGCTTAGTCCCATGAAAGGGACTGTGACAGTGGTCGCCTTGGTCTAGCATATAAAGAAGTAGTAAAAAGATATTACTAGGCTAAGTTTGGCTTGGTCCCATGAGAGGGACTGTGAGAGTGGTCGCCTTGATCTAACGCGTAAAGAAGAACCCAGTAGTAAGAAGATAAAGAAGATGTAAGATAGAAACGAAAACGAAAGTAGAGACGAAACTGTAGAAACCGCATGTGTTAGGATGTGTTCGTTTTAGTGTGTGTTATATGCCTTACTTACTTAGCATTAAGCTAATAATTGAGTTCTGTGATGTAGGTGACGAAGTGATAACTGGTGAGTACTCAAGACGATCCTAGGACTAGGAAACGGTTGGAGAAGTACGCTCGTGGATGATTCGGGCGGCTGTTATAGTAATTTTGGTGCGGTGTTCATAGCTATAGGTGTAAAGGTCGAGTCGGGGTTGTATTGAGTCATTTTGTAAAGAAAATAGAATTTTGAAGATTTTATAGTAGTTTTGATGTATATAGCGATTTTGAGCTGATGGGAAAAGTGTGTGTTGGGTCATTATTAGAGTTATATCAAGGTCCAATCGATTTCGTAAAGTTTTTAAGGTTTTTACTGAGCTTCTAGAGAGGAAGTGTCGACCAAAGTCAATAGGTGTCGACCGGTCAGTGTAAATTAGAAGGTGAGTGTCGACTGCGGGGTTCGACCGGTGCGGGCAAAGGCAAATAAGGTGTTGACCGGCGATCGTGGGTGTCGACCGGTTAGCGCGAAATTGGTGAGAGCGTCGACCGCGAGGGTCGACTTGCACGGGTAGAACCAAAGTAAGTGTCGACATATAGTTAAAGGTGTCAACCGGTTAGTGTAAATATGGTAGGTGTCGGCCGCAAGGCTCAACCGCTGGAAAACAGAGAAGACAAAGGTGTCGACCTGTGAAAGCAGGTGTCGACCACTCTCTGGGATGAGCGTAAAGTGTCAACCGGTGTTTGCCAGTGTCAACCGATGAAAAACCCGAGACAACCCAAGTGTCGACCGCTCTTTACAAGTGTCGACCGGTGTCTCTGTTTTATGTTTTGTAAAACAAAGTTTTGTTTACACTGATTTTAATCGAGTTTTCTGCTCGAAGCCGTTTAAAATATTTTCAAAAACGTCGCTTTAAATCGAGGAACAAAAGTTTTAAATTTTATACGAGTTTTGTCGGGGTAAGGAACGAGTGTATGGTTGGCGACCCGGGTCCGGGGATGACTCGGGGGCATTAAAGATGCGATATCAAAGCAGTGAACGTACCAGAAACGGGTAGGTTTTTGGGGCGTTACAGCAGCTCCCCTCTGTTTTCTCCTTCCCTCTTCCACGTGAAACCCTTCCTTGACAATTCTCCTTCTAAAACGATGATCTTCCTTCATCAAACTTCAATCTACGATAAGAGTTAGCTAGTTCCTATTAGATAGATGATCTTTTAGTTGTTTTGAGCGAAAAAAGTGAAAGTAGAGGGAGTATAGGGTAGTTTTGGTAAAACCTGTGAGGGAGATACGATGTTTGAAAATTTATAGTGATTTCTATCGGTATGCTGGTGTTTAAGCTAGGAGTAGGAATAGATTACGAGATTTTATGGGGAAAAAATGAGCGTTGGGATAGCCAAATGCTCGAACTGTGGAACGGCATCCATTCGGCCATATCTAGCCAAGCGGTATATGTTGAATTAGAGATTGGATTATACTGTTAGAAACTAGACGTCATCAGAAATCCGTAGCATTTCAAATCGTCCAAAGTGGATGAGTATTACAAAAGTTATGAAATTTTGAAGGTTAGTTGGAAATTGAGTTAGGATTTCAGTTTAGCCGAGTTGGAGGTTTAGTTGTTTTTTCTTTTAGAGTTTTACAAATTGAATGGAAAGTAGAGCTCATAGATGTATGGTTTTGTAGGTTTTCCCAGTTAGTTTACGAAGTTACGAAATGCGACGAATTTCTAGGACGCCAAGGTAAGTAATGTAGTAGAGTTTTGCCTTATGGCCTACATCACAGTTCAGTAGGTTGCATTGCACGTTTACTTTATGTTATACTTTCATGATTGGGTATCATTGTTTTAAATTAGGAGAACGAGACGAAAATGAATTTACATGTTTTTACGAAGTGAAATAGTAGGGTGTGATGAGACGAACGAAATGAGAAGATACGTAAGAAGATAATGAAGGTAGGGTTGAGTGACATTGTCCTATGAGGGGAACGCGTCCTATGAGGGAGACCACGAGGTGTGTTACTCTTTTTCCGCTTTACGTGGTGACATTGTCCTATGAGGGAGACCGCGTCTTATTAGGGGGATCGCGAGGTGTGTCACTTTACTAGACTGAAGTTGGCTCAGTCCTATGAGAGGGACCGCGTCCTATGAGGTGTCACCTTAGTCTAGCGTGTAAAGAAGAACCCAGTGGTAAGAAGATAAAGAAGATATAAGAAAGAGATGAAAATCAAAGTAGAGATGAAACAATAGAAACTGTATATATTAGGATGTATTTGTTTTCAGTGTTTATGTTTTATGCATTACTTATTTAGTATTAGACTAATAGTTGAGTTCTGTGATGTAGGTGACGACACCACAGTTAGCGAGTACTTCAAGCATGCCCAAGACTAGGAGGCCGTTGGAGAAGTACGCACGTGGACAATCTGGCCGGCTGTCAAGGCGTTTTGACTATGGTAGGCATAGGTATGGATTTCTGGAGTGTAATTGAGAGAGTTTTAAGTTGTTTTGAGTCGAATGAGTGTATAGACAGATTTCAAACTTGAGTAGTTGTTTTCTTTATGTAAATAATGATTTGAGTTGGTGGAAAAGTGTATGTTGGTTTATTATTAGCGTGAGTCGAAGTCCGGTCAATTTTGTGAAGTTTTTAAGGTTTTTAAACAGAGTTTTGGGGAGTAAGTGTCGACCGATAGGCTCAGTGGTCAACCAGACCCTGCAAGTGTCGACCAAGAGGGTCGACCTGCGCGCGCAGAGCCAAAGTAAGTGTTAATTCTTGGTTGTCTGTGTCGACCGGTATTGTAAAAATGGCAGTGGTGTCGACCGCAAGGGTTGACCTGTGCGGATAGAGAGGATCGGGGTGTCGACCCGCGAAAGCAGGTATCGACCGTTTTCTAAGATGAGCGTAGAAGTGTCGACTGGTATTCCCGGTGTCGACCGACGAGAAGACCCGAGAAAAACGTGGTATCGTCCGGCGTTTGCCAGTGTCGACCGATGAAAAACCATAGACATCTCGAGTGTTGACTGACGTTCGTAAATGTCGACCGATGTCTCTGTTTTATGTTTCTCAAAATAGAGTTTTATTCAAACCAATTTTAATTAATTTTTTCACTGCAATACCGTTTAAAATACTTTCAATAACGTCATTTTAAACCGAGGAAAAAAGGTTTTAAATTTTATTCAAATTCTTTTAAGCATAGTGAGTGAGTAGTAGAAGTGAACGAACCGGAAACGGGTAGGTTTTCGGGGCGTTACATTAATTGAGAACCCCCACTAGCAAGCGAGCATACAGAAGAAGAATATCTGGTTGAGTTTGAAGAAAAAGATTTAAATTAGTATGCTTTAGTTTTTCAAACGATATTTATGGTTACATTTTAGTTTGAAACCTCGAATAATTAAGTTAAATGCTATTGTTAAATAAAGTTTAATAAATTATTTTTAATTATGCAATTATTTCAAGTTTGTGACAATTTTATTAAATATTGATAAGGTTTCTGCGCATTTAAAATTTTCAGTTATTATTTAATTAGATTTTAAATATTATGAAAATAAGATTTTAACGCTTGATTTAAAATCAATTTAGGAAAATTTTTTGAAATTTTCAAATTATGGTTTTCAAATTTGGGGATTTTAAATTTGGGAGTTACAGTTTGGTTTCAAAACAATCAAGTTTATAAAACGGTTCTGTAGACTTATCTATATGTTCATGTGCACCTAGAAAACTGTCGACCAACAAGTAAGTAGTTAAAATTTATATTTTGATAAAAATATGTGTGATGATTTTGTAGTATATTTTTTAGTATGAAATTTTTTCTATTGTTCTTTGTATAAATGCTTTTATAACGTCTTAAATATAATATATTTTTTTAGAATTTGACGTATTTACTTAAAGTGATTTCAAATTATTATAAATTGTATTTTAATACAAGTTTTATGAATTTGAAGTTACTATTGTGATGTAGATCATTAAAGCTAAAATAACCATTCTCGATTAAAAGACTTGATCCCGATTAACAAACTTTCTTAAAAATTTACCAAACCGTAAAGTCTAAGATACGTATAGGAAGCAAGTAAATCACGATTGGATGTTTGAGTATTTAAAAAAAAATCCTACCTTGCTAGTATCCTCACTAGTTTAAGAATCTTTATGAACCCATCTATGAAAATTGTAGAATATTTGTGATGACCCGGATGTATATATATGAGTACGACGGCAGGACAAATCTCGGATTGCGAGACAAACCTCAGGACGTAAGTCGAGTGTAGGCAAATCCCGAATTCGAGTATAGGCAAATTTTGGGTCGTGAAAAAAGGGTCGTTATAATCCCACATCATTTTGGGGAGTTATATGGAAATAAAACATATGTAAGAAAACTCTCCCAAGATAGTGAGACGCGATTTGGAGCACAAATAGCAACGGATCCCATAAGAACTCCGAAGTTAAGACTGCTACTCGCCAAAAAAATTCGTGAGTGGAGAATATTGGGCTACGACCCAATCCCCAAAGCGGAGTATATCTTATTGGGTAAAGGAGTCATTACAAATGGTATCAGAGCCTGTACCCAACCAAAAATGTAGCCAACGAGGACGTTGGGCCCCGGAGGGGGTTGATTGTGATGAACCAGATGTGTACATATGAGGACGACTACGGGACAAACCTCGAGTTGCGGGACAAACCTCGAGACGTAAGCCAAGTGTAGGGAAATTCTGGACTCAAGTATAGGCAAATCCCGGGTCGTGGAAAAGAGGGTCGTCACAATCCCACATTGCTTGGGGAGGTATATGAAAATGATACATATGTAAAGAAACTCTTCCAAGATAGTAAGACGCATTTTGGAGCACAATTGGCACCGGATCCCATAAGAAGTCTGAAGTTAAGAATGCTCTGCTGAGAGCAGTACCAGGTTGGGTGATCGACTGGGAAGTACTCGCCAAACAAATCCGTGAAGAGAGAATATTGGGTGACGACCCAATCTCCAAAAGAGGCAATATCTTACTGAGAAAAGAGGTCATTACAATATTGGTATGCAATGGATAAAGATCTGAATTATGATCCGAATTAGCCACAACTTGAATATTTTGGATAGAAAAGCTTATAGAAAAATCATAAGGATAATTTAGTCTTTCAATGTAAATATTTTTAAATTCTTAAATTAAGAAATTCCCTACGGATAAGAGATAGAGTAATATTATGGATTAATTTGAGAATATTAGACAAGACAAGAAATGAAGAAGATAAATTTAAGAATGCTTAGATGATGATATCTATTCCTCAGAATTTCCATTAGCAACCATTTATAAATCGTTTTTTGGAGTACACCATTTTTCTCAAGTTTTAGATCGAACTAATGCATTAACACAAATAGTTCATGAGAGAAAATCGAGTTATTTGGTCCCCGGAGAATTAACAGGGCGAACTGTTAGTTTTTGAATACAAGATATCCATTCTAGTCATTATGGACGCATTTGTCCAATTGTCACGTATGAAGGAATTCATGTTTTTAATAACAATTGTCCATAAGATTTACACTATTTAAAGATTTACTAAAAATATTATTTCAATACTCAGAGGTTGAATTTGAGTTGAGAAACTATTAAGATGGATAAAGTAATCAATGAGAAGTTGATGAAACAAAGGATGCTAGAGTATACCGTATGATTTACTTTAGAAATTCGAAGATTATACTTCAGTAGTTATTTGGTTACATATGTTTTAAATGACTCGAAGACATAGAAATGATATTAAATATTATTTTGGGGCTTTAAGGGATCAATGGAAACTCGATAAACCTATGTGTAGAGTTATATTCAAGTGACTAGATTTGATCATTGCTCTCGGAAATTGATATCATCTTAGAAAATAAATCAAGGAAGAAAAATTTAATGATTTGAAAATTTATAATCATCATGGTATAGAGAAAAACTTGATGAAATTAGAAATGACCAATAAGTAGTGAAAGTATTGAGTATCTTGTGATGGAAAATATATTGAAATATTTAGTATAAGAAAAATTTGAGGAAATATTAATGTTGGAGTCTATTTGACTAATTTTAGAATATAATTGATTAGATAGAAGTTGAGGATCTAAGATAAGAATTTTAACCTTCTAAATATTTAGTGTTGTTCGATTGGGGAAATATGGACGTTAGACTTTATTTAAGGAATCAGTATATCATAAGGAATATAGTCAATCAAAGAAAAAATTAATTTGAGAGAGATTTATGAAAATTACGTTTGGTGGAGCAGTTATTAAAACTTTTGAGGATATTGTTTATCAAAATGGAATCAAGGTTTTTAAATAAGAATTTAAATTTTGATAATGTAGTTTATTAGATTGAACTCGAGAATATAAAGAGAGATCATTATTTCTGTAAGCATGGTAGTTATATTGATCATCATGAATAAATATATTTTGAGGATATAATTGATGGAGGATATAATTGAGGTTTTAAATATGAAATTTAAATCTAGGTATTTTATTTAAATAAACATTGCTCGAGAAATTCTGCAATTAGCCTTTTATTGAAAAATTATTAAAATTTTGAGAATATTTTGATGTTGTAGTTAATAATGATGATATTGAGCTATATAGGTATGACAATTATTTATATTTAATATAGAACTTTTATTACTCGAGGAAATTTAGAGTTTAGATTATATTGATGAACTATTAAATACTTGATGATATAGATAAGTAAAAGAAAAACGCAAATTCTAGAATTTTAAAGATAAAATTTACGTAGGTTAGAATAAATTACAGATAAGAAAAACATGTACGTTAGATTTTATTAGAAAAACTATTTTGGTTATAAGGTTATAGTGGAGAAAAATAATAATAATAAGAAAATTGAAAAATTGATGATACTATATATGAATTTAGAAATTGGATGTTTATATTACTAAAAATGGAGATTGAATAGTATAATGGAGAAATATTCATATATCAACATGAATATAAAGAAAATTTCAAACTTAAGAACTCGGACATTGGGTCGATATTAAGTTTGGATGATAAATGAATGTTTAAGAATGACAACTATTATATCAATATTAATTTTTTAGACAGAGGTTTAACGATAGATAGAAATTAAAATTTATTCTTAACAAAATAAGGGAAGATTAAGTATATGGATGAGAATATTTAAGAATAAACAAATACAGTTATAAATCAAAGTGATGCTGCGAAAGCTTAACGAGTCCTATCCTACAAACCCAAGGATTATGTAAGAATTAGTGTTATTGAATATATAAGAAGAAACCTAAGAAAGAGAAGAGGAAAATGAGAAAGGCCTACCCGGAGCTATTTGGGTAATATTTTAAATTTCGATGATAAAATTTCTTTTAAGAAGGGAATATTGTAATAGATAGAATTTCAAAATTCAAAATTCAAAATTTAAAATCCCCGAATAAATTCAAAATAAATAACCTAATCTAAAATTTGATTTCTAAAATCCCTACGAATCACATTGATATCAATTCTAAACAGCCATCAAATATATTTAGCCTAAACATCATAAAAAATCAGAAGAATATCCAATTTAAACTCCCATCAAAACTAATCCTCAGATAGTAGCTCTAGAATTCTGAATTTGGATAAAATATACCAGCTAAAAATCCAAGGAGATCTCGAATTTTGGGGGATGTTGGTTAAGAACCTCTCCTATAATTGGAGATGTTCGGTGGGGAAAGAAACTTACACCATAACTCTTTCCCTCTAGTCATGGGCGATGAAGCTCTGAGGAAACATCAACTCCGAAGGCGAGCTTCTCGGCGAAATCTCTCTAGTGCGCAGTGCACTGAACAACCACCGATCGGCGGAAGTTTTCCCGATCTGTGTCTCTATCCCTCTCGCTCTATCTTCATTTTCTCACAACTGTCTCTCTCTCTCTCTCTGATACTCTCTCACCTTGTTCGGAGCTCTGGAGAATGACAAAGAAAAAGAAGGAAAGGGGATTCATTTTATTAAAACCAGAACCGGTTCGGACAAACCAAACTGGCCTAGCTTAACAAAACAGGTCAAGATGAACCAAACTAGCCCAGCCGAACCAACCTAGCCAAATAAGATCCGATCCAACTGAACCAAACCCGACCCAAACTCTGTCTCAAATTATACGAAATCGATTTAAGATTTTACCAGTAAAGAATTTTTGCATAAATCATTATGAAATGAATTTATCAAAGTAGAAAAATAATGTCCAAAATTTTGTATGGGTAAGAAGATTTCGAAAGTCATCCTAATCAATCCAATCCAACTCGATCCAACCTAAGAATACACGTAAGGGAATTCTGCCCAACTAATTCTGAAATTGGATTTAATTAAGTAGAAATGTAATACCAAGGATTTTGTTTGAACAAGATATTATTGGAATATTAGAAAATACCGATAACCCTAACATTTGAAATCCACGTAAGTGAAAATACAACTTTTTCAAAGTTTTAGCTATGACCCTATATCACAAGAACTTATGTTTTCTTATAAATTGCTTTAATACACGATTTGATGATTGAGCATGCATGTTAGCCATTGACTTATATTTGTATAAAGATAAAAATTGTAAGAAATTTGTATTTGTATAAATATAATGAAATTAAAAGAAAGTACGTGATAGTAAAACCTGAATGACAGTAAGTTGGTGAACTTGAACGGAATATATGTGATAGCAAAAACCTGAATGACAATAAGATGGTGAGTGTAATAACCCGGCAATTTCGAATTTTATCTTTAATTTTTGGAATTTTTAGTTTGATCCCGGTCGGATTTTTGAGAAATATTTCAACGGAAAATATTTAAATTTTAAGGCTCGAGGCCTACTTTTGCGATTGGTTTTCAGAATTTAAAGTCGGGAGGTCGAGAAGTTACGAAATTTTGAACGATTGAAACACATGGGGGCAGTTTTGTAATTTGGTATAAAAAAAAAAAAAAAAAAAGAAGAAATTTGAAATTTTAACAAAAACAACTGAACGGCTCGTGAAGCCGTTCAGTGTTCTGTTCTTTCTCCAAAGACGAGAGAAGGCGACTGAGGCGAGTGAGGGGCCGAGCGGGAGATTGAGGAACGGAGAACGAGTGGCTGGCGAACGACGGCAGAGTGCGACGCTGGGAGCTCCGACGAACTG
>CM039517.1:16895696-16978932 GCA_022433055.1 Begonia peltatifolia | reverse complement strand
GATGCACTGTAGCGCACCGGGGACGTGTGGGTTCTCGGGGTGTTACAGTGAGCTTGAACATAACTACGCCTGAACAACAATGATATGACTAAGTCTAAGGTTGAGATATAAGTACCAACTAGTCTGTAAAAGGTTAAATTAGAATTCGATAAAAGTAAAAGTTTTGCACTTGCACGTATTCTTGCTTTTTAAGTTTTCTCACTATTTGTAACCATGTGATGTAGGTGAATTTTTATTTGAGGAAGAATTGACTGTAATTAAGAACCCAACAGTGGCAAGTGAGCATACGGAAAAAGAATATATGGTTGGGTTTGAAGAAAAAGATTTGAATTAGTATACTTTAGTTTTTAAAACAATATTTATGGTTACATTTCAATTTGAAACCTCGAATAATTAAGTTTAATTCTATTTTTAAATAAAGTTTTGTAAATTATTTTTAATTTAGCAGTTATTTCAGTTTTTGCGTATTCAAAGTTTTCAATTATTATTTAATTACATTTTCAATATTATGAAAATAAGATTTTAACGCTCGATTTAAAATTAATTTGTGGAAAGAATTTTCAAATTTGGGGACATTAAATTGGGGCGTTACATGGCTACTGTTGCTGGTTCTACAAGAAATTCCTCCTGAGATGCCATGGTTGTCCCCAAGTATAAGCATATTGGTTGTGTCGTCCATTGCCATACAATCCACTACTAGTACTTGGTGTCTGACTCCCTGTAACACCCAGAATTTTCTGGCAAAAACTAAATTTTGGATTTACGAAATTAAAATCGGTGGAGTTTTAGTCGGAATTAGATGCGGAGAATTTCTTGCACTAAGTAAAAGATTATTTTGATATTAATATAGAAAATAAATTTTTAAGAATACAACTGTAATCGAACCGGATATCAAATTTATTAAACTATTAAAGGTTGAGGGCGTTCTAGTAATTAGGTTATTATTATTATTATTATTAAAAAAAACAAAGCAACAGAACATAAACACCATCGGGTGTTTTTTCTTCCCACCGAAATTTTTTCCCTCTTTTTCAGCAAGTTCTCTTCCTTCTAGTGACGATCTTCTATGTTCATCTTCATTTCTTCAAATCTAAGATATGATTAAGTTAGTTTTCGAGTAGATAGTTAGTTCCTTAGGTTTCTTTAGCGACAAAAATGAAGTTAATGAGGGTATTGGGTAGTTTGGTTGTAACACCCCAGAAACCTACATATTTCCGGTACGCTACTGCTTTGATGCCAACACTTGTACGGCCCCAAAACCTACTCGTTTCCGGTACGCTACTGCTCTGATACCAACTCCTCGCATCCTATGGTCCACCTTAGAGCGGGTCGACACTTACTCCTTATTTCACTCACATCGTAAAATTCGCGTAAAATCTTAAAACTTTTATTTCTCGACTTAAAATGACATTTTTTAAAAACATTTTAATCGGCATTGCAGCGGAAAACTCATTTAAATTCGATTTGAATAAACTTTACTATTTTAACACACAGAAATACAGAGACCGGTCGACACTTGTACAAGCCGGTCGACACCTGGGTCATCTCGGGTTCCCATCGGTCGACACTAGTGAACGCTGGTCGACACCTGTGTCATCTCCGGTCCTCACATCGGTCGACACTAGGAATCACCAGTCGACACTTCTATGCTCAGCAAAGAGGGCGGTTGACACTGCTTTTGCAGGTCGACACTTTGACCCTCTCTGCCCGCGCAGGTCTATTCCTGCGGTCGACAATCTCGCAGATTTTACCCTGACCGGTCGACATCTACGGTCGCCGGTCGACACCTCAGTTCTCTTTGTCTGCCCCGGTCGAACCCCGCGGTCGATACTGTCGCAGATTTTACACTGACCAGTCGACACCTACGGTCGCCGGTCGACACCTCATTTCTCTCTGTCTTCCCCAGTCGAACTCCGCGGTCGAGTCTCACCCTCCAAATTACACTGACCGGTCGACACCTATCGACTTCGATCGACACCTTGCACCAGAATTAGTGAAAACAACAATGCCAGATCATTTTAGAAATAAACACACGACAAATACTTCTCCACTAAATTCACGAGGTAAAGCTTATATTTGAAAACGTAATATTTCCCTAGTAAATTTCAAAACAACATAATTTTACTTCAGACTTTCAACTATCCCCATATCACACAATCTATAACCTAAAAAATCTATACATTGTCCCTCAACCCAAAACACTTACAAAAATCCCACCTTCTGACTCGCCATGGTCGTGTCGCCCCAACATTTTGCCTGCACCGGCACACGACGTATGCCTCCAACCACATCCTACGCATGCTCGTCATCTAGCAACGCACCAGGAAGCACGTCATCTCCTACACCACATAACACAAAATGTAAGCCTAATGCTTAGCAAGTATGGAATATGAGTTAAAATCAATGCACACTCAACCCCTAACACATGCAGTTTCTACACTTTGTTTTGTTTTCGTTTCGTTGTTTTCATCTTTCACTTTCAGCTGTGAGTCAAGTAGTCGCACATCCTGCTCCACTCAGGACTGCCACACCATGACCCACGCAGCGAGATTGAAAGCACACATCGTGATCTCACACACGGAACGGCCAACCCAAATCTCCTCCCAACATCGATCGTAGAACTCTCTAATGCTCTCTCTGTAGCACGTTAACGACGATGCGTTCGCAAACCGTGTCATCTTACGTACATTCATCCCTGGGAACCTCATAGTGTTTTCTCACTAGCATGTTAACGACGAGACATTCACCCATGCGTTGCAAATCTTTTCTTATCTGATTACTTTTCATATGCACAATTCAAAACATGTTCAAAACTCGTTGTTTCGTAGTTCAAAATCATGATGCATGACAACACATATGCATAACCATAAACCCAAACAACAAAACAACCAATCATGCAGACAAACAATCCTACCATTCCATGGTGTAGACCCGAAGGCAATTCACAAGCGATCCATCACTTACCTGGCATCCTAACTTTCCGTGATGCTCGTTTCTGTCTCCTCATCTGGCTCAACCTATCACATAACAATCCACATTAAAACCCATCCCATAACTTGTTCCACGTACAAAAACTACGTCTACTAACCCACTCCACCAAAGCCCAACTAAGATGGCTCGGTAACCCGAATTTTGGCTAAAACCAACCTTACTTCCGACGCGCATAACTTTTGCCTCGGTTATCGGAATCACTCGATTTCAGTGGCCAAACGCTCCAATAATAACCTAGTTTAACATAACTAAGCGACATTTAAATCCATTAACCGTAGCTAGGTTAAAACACCCAAAAACATAAACGAATTTCACACTAAAAAGCACAAGGCTCCCATTCTCGTTTCTCTTAACAAAACTCACTCAATTCCTCACCAATCTATCGCACTCCAACCTATTATACATCATCCAACTACCGTTGGAGATTTCGAATTCAGAAACCCGAATTGCACGGTACCCCTTCTCGGATATTCTTCAATTTTTTTTCGGAACTCCCTCACCTCACCCACTCCGAACCGTTAATTCCCACATCAGCCATTTTAAATCCTAACACTCTCCGAAAATTTAAACCAAAACTGAAAACTGGAGAAAAGATTTCACCTTCGGCTTTCCTAACGAAAATCCCAGTTCACACGTGCTCAGCCCGCCAGAACTCCCTGTTCCGCATCGTCGGTTTCCTCCGCACGGTCGTCGATCGTCGGCTGATCTCTCGGCTACTCTGTTCTTTTTCGCAGCGAACAAGTGAAGGGATGAAAAATCAGAATGGCTTTCTCGTGAAGCCATTCTGGCTTTCATCTTTTTATTTTTTTAATTTTTTTATAACTAATTACTCTTTCGCCCTCACACTTTAATCTTTTAGCCAAACGACTATTCAGTCCGTTTTCGGTTGGATTCCTAAAATTTTCTTTTCTCTATTAGTCTCGAAACAATCTTTTACCTACTAATAGAATTTCTCCGCTCTCAATTCCGACCAAAACGCAGCCGTTTACCAATACGAATTTCTAAAAGTTAAATCACGGAAATTCCGAGTGTTACATTCTGCCCTCCTTAAAAAAATTTTGTGGTCAAAATTTGCGTGACAATAGTTTCCCAACTTCGACACCACAAATCTACCATCTTGTATTTAGGCTCTCTCTCTCCGAGCAACGTCAAACTTACCTTAAACTCTTAGTACTTTAACGTCCTTGGGTTTTACTTCCTTCTCCAACCCGCGATAATCTTGCATAACCTCACGTTTAACTTCATTCTCCACTTAGTGATTTACATATCCTTAAGTTCATCCCATCCAATTATTTCCGGGGTCCTATCTATATTCCAAAACTCTATTGATTCCTCTATTAAGATTTAAATCTTCTGGTTCTCTAGATCATAATTTGTATAAGAATAAATCCATCAATTAATAACAACGAAAATCCGCAGCATAGAGCAATGTGAGGCTCGTATATGTATATGGCCTATATACACACGCCACCAAAATCGTTCAAAACACCTCCTCCAAAAACCCAAACTTGACAACTCTCTCAGATGGGGAGATCTTCAAAATACTTCATTACCTTCGTTAAATTCCAACTTTGGTTCCCTGATTGCGTTTGTTATCCTCAGTCTATCTAATTTCATCCTTAACTATGTATTGAGCACTACCCAATTCTCATGATTCGATTATGTACTTTGACACTACAATGTTCATCAATTTAACCAGTTATAATCCAACTTCTCTAATTCCTTTATTCTAATCTCATATCTAGCCTACCTTGGCTATAATTCGCTCAAAATCTAACTTCCTTATCCTAATCACCACTACCGGCTTTATAATTGAATCATTCTAAGCTACTCTCTTTAGACTTAAAATTATTTCCGAACACCCTTTCCGCTTCCTCACATTGATTCGTCCAAGAATCTTATTTTTTGCAAACTTATTGTAGACTATGTTACCCTATTGCTTTAAATTTCTTCAAATTCTTACGTCCTTAGGTCCAACCCCATAATAATTTTATCCATTTATCTATAACCCCAATATCTGAAATCACCTAACTAGATCTCCTCTCTACATCCCTCTTAACGAAACTTCCTCCAAACTCTTAATTCCCCAACTCATACTTAACATCGTCAACAAAATATAACTCTAAATATCCTCGAGTAACATTTGTTTCGACTAATTATCAAATTTAAAATTTCTAAGTCCCTAAATTTTCACTGATAAACTGAACCCCTTTTTCATAATCCTTGTTGTTACTCCATCGTCTTAGTGACGTAACTTCTCAAAATATTCCCTAATTAAAGCCTCCAACGATCATCCTTCATCAGTACATCCACAACCAGGATTATGAGAAATTATGCAATTGAACTCCTAACTTATTCTTGGACTTCTCGACCCAGTTTCAACTAGATCAAATTTCCCAACCTGGTTATATATATATCTTTACCCTCCCAACATATAAACTTCAGAGCAGAATTTCAAATCCAGTCTTTTAACTTTTTTTTTTGTAATTAGCTATGTTCTTTTACTATGATCATTCTATCCCGTATCTAGATATCCAATTATGTCTATACGTTTTAAACAATATCCATACTCCTTTAATCAAACAATTCTAAGCACCTGCGCTTCTACCATTTAACCAGCTATAACTCTGTACACAATTTTTCGAGATCTTTCATTAACCCTTTAAAGCCTCGAACTATTATCAAATATAGTTTTCTATGTCTACAAGTCTCACGTAACCAGATGACCGTTACAACATGGCGCTCGACTTCCAAACAACGTTATACGTCATACTTTTGTATCCCCTATTTCTTCAACTTCTCCTTGACCGACTTTATTCTCACGTATGGCTCTTCGGTTCGACTCAAACTTGTAACTACTCAGCCGATACTCTACACCACCTTTCTAACGGCATACGTCCTGTGGGCAATTTCTATCAGGTACCTGAATTCCTTTATTCGCAATCACGTTTTCTTTTATTCACAACAGCTCTATTAACCTCAATACTTTGCTAAAAGTCTAACTATTCCATTAACCACCTGAATACGAGGTCTTCATTAAGGTTTCCCCATGCCCACGTATCCCTAACAATTTAGTACTCCTAGCTCAACGTCGGTCACTTCCCCTCCTCAGATTACGCTTTTCCAAAATTATATATGTAAGTGTAATTCGATACTTACTCTCGTCAACTTAACTCTACGGCATAGGTTTCTCAAAATTCCGTAAACTAAGTCTCTCCATTACTACTCATCCTTATTGTTCCACAATAAGGGTTTCCCCATATGCCACCTTGACTATAAATCTTGCGCTTACGCGTCGTGACCTTAGTCGGATCAACTATAATCCTCATAATCTACCCTTCACATTCTCAAGTTAAAAGGACTCTTTCCACTAGTGCACTATCACCTTGTATCATTTGATCCTAGCATAGGTGCTTCCTCGAGTTCTAGCCATGCCCATATATCAATCTGGTTTTAGACGTTGCACAACTTGGTGTACCTGGTCCTCATTCGGGCTTACCAGGTGACTAGTAAGCTGAGACAGCATCTCAAACTGTCTCACGTACTCAACCACGACACCCGTCAGTCTCAACTAAGCAAACTTAACCATTTTCTGGGTTCTGACCAAGTGGCTTAAATACTTACCAAAGAATACCGCCTTAAACTCTTCCCAAGTCATCACCTTCACGTCTCTCGCGGCCCTCGCCGTATCCCACTGATAACGGGCATCTTTGACCAGGTGGAATGCCGCACTGGAAATCCTGTCTTGATCATCCACCTTCGTATAGTACAACATGTCTTCCATACTTCGAATCCACTCATCAGCAATGAGTGGGTTCGAAGACGATCTGTCGAACACTGGGGGTCTAAGCCTATGTAACCTACCACCCCCCACGATCCATTGAAGTCTGGACACTAGACTGCCTCTGATCCTCCATACTCATAAACCGCTCCAGCTGCTGTGACTGGCGGTCGACCAACTCGGTAAGTTGTCTAATCGTAGTCGAGTTATCATCACTCTCTGGTCCTACCGCCTCTCTTGGGATTCTAGCTTGTCTCGGTCATCTATCCATTTCAACTAATTCCTGTACGAGGTTAGCATAATCTAGCGTTAGTCACAATCTAAATAACATAAACAACTACTTACAGTTAGTGGAGCACGTTGCATGGCAGCCGACAATGTTGGGTAATTCTTTGAATGTCATGACCATAATAGCTCTAATACCAACTCCTATAACGCCCCAAAAACCTACATCTTTCCGGTTCACTACTGCTCTGATACCAACACTTGTACGCCCCGAAAACCTACCCGTTTCCGGTACGCTACTGCTCTGATACCAACTCCTCGCATCCCCACCTTGGACCGGGTCGACGCTTACTCCTTATTTCACTCACATCGTAAAATTCACGTAAATTTTAAAACTTTTGTTACTCGACTTAAAACACACCTTTTGAAAACATTTTAATCGACATTGCAACGGAAAACTCGTTTAAATTCAATTTGAATAAACTTCACCATTTTAACACAAAGAAATATAGAGACTGGTCGACACTTGTAGACGCCGGTCGACACCTGGGTCGTCTTGGGTTCCCATCGGTCGACACTGGCAAATGCCGGTCGACACCTGTGTCGTCTCGGGTCCTCACATCGGTTGACACTAGCAATCACCGGTCGATACTTCTATGCTCAACTAAGAGAGCGGTCGACACTTGCTTTTGCAGGTCGACACTTTGACCCCCTCTACCCACGCAAGTCGAACCCCGCGGTTGACACTCTCGCAGATTTTACACTGACCGGTCGACACCTACGGTCGCCGGTCCACACCTCAGTTCTCTTTGCCTGCCTCGGTAGAACCCCTCGATCGACACTCTCGCAGATTTTACACTGACCGGTCGCACCTACAGTCGCCGATCGACACCTCATTTCTCTCTGCCTTCCCCAGTCGAACCACGCGGTCGACACTTACCTTCCAAATTACAGTGATCGGTCGACACCTATCGACTTCGGTCGACACCTTGCAACAGAATTAGTGAAAAAAAGCAATGCTAGTTCATTTTAGAAATAAACGCACGACAAATACTACTCAACTAAATTCACGAGATAAAGCTTATATTTGAAAACATAATATTTCCCTAGTAAATTTCAAAACGACATAATTTTACTTCGACTTTAAACTATCCCCATACCACACAATCTATAACCTAAAAAATCTATACATCGTCCCTCAACCCAAAATACTTACAAAAATCCCACCCTATGACTCGCCATGGTTGTGTCGCCCAAACATTTTGCCTACACCAGCACACGACGTACGCCTCCAACCACATCCTAGGTATGCTCGTCATCTAGCAACTCACCAGGAAGAACGTCGTCACCTACACCACGGAACACAAAATGTAAGCGTAATGCTTAGCAAGTATGGAATATGAGTTAAAATCAATGCACACTCAACCCCTAACACATACAGTTTCTACACTTTGTTTCGTTTTCATTTCGTTGTTTTCATCTTTCACTTTCACGTGTGAGTCACGTAGGCTCACATCCTGCTCCACTCAGGACTGCCACACCATGACCCACGCAGTGAGATTGAAGGCACACATCGTGATCTCACACACGGAACGGCCAACCCAAATCTCCTCTCAACATCGATCGTAGAACCCTCTAGTGCTCTCTCTGTAGCACATTAATGACGAGCCATTCGTAAACCGTGTCATCTTATGTACATTCATCCATGGGAACCCTCTAGTGCTTTCTCATTGGCACGTTAACGACGAGGCGTTCACCCATACATTGCAAATCTTTTCTTATCTGATTACTTTTCATATGCACAATTCAAAACATGCTCAAAACTCGTTCTTTCGTAGTTCAAAACCATGATGCATGACAACACATATGCATAACCATAAACTCAAACAACAAAACAACCAATCAAGTAGACAAACAATCCTAACATTCCATGGTGTAGGCCCGAAGGCAATTCACAAGCGATCCATCACTTACCTGGCGTACTAACTTTCCGTGGTGCTCGTTTCTATCACCTCCTCGGGCTCAACCTATCACATAACAATCCACATTAAAACTCATCCCACAACTCGTTCCACGTACAAAAACTACGTCTACTAACCCACTCAACCAAAGCCCAACAAAGACGGCTTGCTAACCCGAATTTTGGCTAAAATCAACCTAACTTCCGACGTGCATAACTTTTGCGTCGGTTATCAGAATCACTTGATTTTAGTGGCCAAACACTCCAATCATAACCTAATTCAACATGACAAAGAGACATTTAAATCCATTAACCTTAACTAAGTTAAAACTCCCAAAAACATAACAAAATTTCACACTAAAAAGCCCAAGGCTCCCATTCTCAGTTCTCTCGACAAAACTCACTCAATTTCTCAGCAATCTATCGCACTCCAACCTATTTCATCATCCAACTACTGTTGGAGGTTTTCAAATTTAAAAACCTGAATTTCACGGTACCCCCTCTCGGATATTCTTTAATTTTTTTTTGAAACTCCCTCAACCTCACCCGCTCTAAACCTTTAATTCCCACATCAACCGTTCTAAATCCTAACACTCTCCGAAAATTTAAACCAAAACTAAAAATAAGGGAAAAGATTTCGCCTTCTGCTTTTCGAACGGAAAACCCAGTCCACACGTGCTCAGCCTGCCGGAACTCCTTGTTCCGTACTGTCGGTTTCCTCCGCACGGTCGTCAATCATCGGCTGATCCCTCGGCTCCTCTGTTCTTCTTCGCGGGCAAAAAACCAAAGGGATGAAAAATCAAAATGGCTTTCTTGTGAAGCCATTCTGGTTTTTATCTTTTTATTTTTTTTTATTGTTTTTTATAACTAATTACTCTTTCGCCTTCACACTTTAATCCTTTAGCCAAACGACTATTTAGTCCGTTTCCAGTCAGATTCCTAAAATTTTCTATTCTACATTAGTCTCGAAACAATCTTTTACCTACTAATATAATTTCTCCACTCTCGATTTCGACCGAAACTCAGCTGTTTAACAATACGAATTTCTAAAAGTTAAATCACGGAAATCCCAGGTGTTACACTGGTGAAAACCTAGGTGGGAGATATAAGAATTTGAAGTTAGAATTGATTTTTACTCGTATGTTGGTGTTTAAGCTAGAAGTAGGAGTAGATTACGTAATCTTATGGAAAAGATTGAGCGTTTGGATAGCCGAATGCTCAGATTGTGGAACGGTTTCTATCTGGCTACATTTGGCAAAACTATAGATGTTGGATTAGAAATTTGATTAGATTGTTCGAAATTAGACATTCTCTGAAGTCCGTGGCATTTTGAATCACCCAAATCGGACGAGTATTGGATAAGTTATGCAATTCCGAATTTGGTCAAAAATTGTGTAGGATTTTGAGTTTAGCTAGAAGTGGCGGTTAGTGAGAGTTTATGACTTCTGTGTTAGAGTTTTATGCGTTGGACGAAGTAGAATTAATAAATGTGTTGTTTTATAGGTTTCACAGTTTAGCAAACGGACTACGAACTTCGAGATACGAATTGCTAGGACGCTAGGTAAGTAGTGTAGTAGAGAAGTAGGTGTTTTGCCTTCAGGCCTACATCACAGTTTGGTAGTATGCATGCACGTTTACTCTATGTTATGCGTTAGTGATTATGCATTATGGTTTTAAAATACGAGAACGAAACGAAAATGAATTTTCATGTTTTTTTTACGGAATGAAACAGTAGGATTAGATGTAATGAACGAAATGAGAAGATACGTAAGAAGATAATAAAGGTGGGGTTGAGTGGTCTTGTCCCTAGAAGTGGACCGCAAGGTGTATCACTCTTCCCCTGCTTTAAGTGGTGGCCTTATCCCGAGAGGTGGATCGCGAGGTGTGTCACTTTACTAGATTGGGGTTGGCATTGTCCCAAGAGATGGATCGCAAGGTGTGCCACATCGATCTAGCACGTAAAGAAAAATCCAGTAAGAAGATAAAGAAGATGTAAGAAAGAGTCGAAACGAAAATAGAGACGAAACTGTAGAAACTGCATATGTTAGGATGTGGTTGTTTATATTATTATGTTTTTATACACTACTTACTTAGCATTAAACTAATAGATGAGTTCTGTGATGTAGATGACGACGCTATAGCTGGTGAGTACTCAAAGCGTACCCAATAGTAGGAGACAGTTGGAGGAGTGTGCTCGTGGACGGTCCGACCGACTGTTAGGGCGTTTTGACCAGGACGGGGGTATGTGAGAGAGTTAGTTTATTTGAGTTTTGTTGAAACCGTTTTGAGTCGTTTTGAGTTGTTATGAGTCGATTGGAGTCGTGTAGATGTACATACAGGTTTCAAACATTAGTAGTCGTTTTCTATATAAATACGATTTTCAGTAGGTGAAAAAGTGTGCTTTTCGTTGTTTTTATCGTTGAGTTGAATTTCGGTATTTTCTTTGAAAAATTAAGGTTTTTAGGCAAGATTTTAGTGAAAGAAGTGTTGACTTATAGACTGAGTGGTCGACCAGGCCTAGCAAGTGTCGACCAGTCTTTAGAAGGTGTTGACCGCTTAGTGGGAAAATACGTATAGAGTGTCGACCTGCACGAAAAAGAGTCGACCAAACTCTGTAGTTGTCAACCGCACAGATTGACCGACGCAGACAGAGAGAAACGTAGTGTCGACCGGTGCATGTAAGTGTCGACCGGTAGTATAAAATTGGACAGGAGTGTTGACCTCAAGGATCGACCGATGCATACAGAGAGAAACGTAGTGTCGACCAGTGCACGTAAGTGTCGATCGATAGTATAAAATGGATGTGAGTGTTGACCTCAAGGATCAACCGACGCGGACAGAGATAAACGTAATGTCGACCGGTACATGCAAATGTCGACTGCTAAAGAAAAACTAATGGAAGTGTCGACCGGTGTTTACAAAGGTCGGCCAAATATGATTTTTTTTTTTATGTTTTAGAAAACTTGAATTTTATTTAAACTTATTTTAAATCAAAGTTTTCCACTTTGATATTTTTAAACGTTTTCAAATGTGTCGTTTTAAGTCGAGGAACAAAGTTTTAAATTTTTATACGAATTTTACCCGAGTGTGTGCGTGTGCGTGTGCGTGAGTAGTAGTAGAGGGAGAGCAGACTGGAGATCGGCGAGTCGATTTTTGGGTCGCTACAATTTTGGTATCAGAGTAGTGAGTAGTAGTGAGCATACCGGAAACGTGTGGGTTTTCAGGTCGCTACACTTCCACTGGATCCTTATCCTTGAAATCTACCATGATTCTTCTTTGTCACTTTTCTCTCCTCTTTCTTGGCCAACTTCTCTTGCAAACTCCTATAGTTGGCGTCAAACACTCTCTCCATCCTCCGAGAAGCCTCACAAACCTCGAGGAGTGAATCATATTGATTCATAGCCATACTTTATTGTAGCTTCAGCCTCAAGCTTTGCTGCAACTTAACAATAAGGCCCTCAGAAATCCCCTCGGATTATGACAGAAGCTTATAGAGCTGAGAATAGTACTTCATCACCATCATCATCCCTTGAGCCAACTTGTGAAAAGCTCTCATCATAGAATCATGGTGGATTCTGCTACTGTATTGTCCTCTGAACACCTCAACGAAATCCTTCCACTCCATAGACTGCACATCGAAGCTTGATTTCACTGCATTTCACTTGCTCAAAGGTAATTCTCCAAGTAAGGGATAGCGATCCCAACCTGATACTCATTTGGAACCTGAAGAGATCCAAAGTTACGCTTCATCTTCTAAGGCCAGTTCTCTGGGTCGATCGGATTTGCACCACTATAGCAAACTCTCAGAAATAAGCCACCTGAGTCATTTCAGGATTTTGAGGCGTACCAATGCTTGCTAGATTGTATAGCACCTTCATCATGGCTGCGATGGGATCTAAACTAGAATCTTGGGTTTGGTTACGAGAATTCCTTCTCGGAGGCATTCTGAAGTCTAAAAAAAGGAAATTCATTAATTGTTAGAATAACCTTTCATGCATACAGACAACGTTCCAATTATCATACTATCAGGTCCTTATGTAATAATTATTTAGGAGTTCGTGTAAACTTAACTCTAATGTTACGATTTGAAGGCATACTTATAGGAATGCTAGATTGGATGACCCAATCCACAAAAAGAACTTGATCGCCTAATCCAAAGCTTGGTTTCCAACTGAAGACTTGAACATAATTAAAGTACAGAAATCCATATTGTGATTATAGATAAAATAATGCAATTAAACAACAAATTTACAAGAAAATAAGTATCCAAGTTTAAATCCAATTATCTTATATAGACATAAATGATAGATAGAAGTTCTCATTGGAAACAACTAAACTCTCAAACAAGAAATGAGAAAATGGAAATTGCTTTTGATCCTCAGCTATTCGCTGCTCTTGTTCTTGCCTAGAAAGAGAACAGAGTTATTAGGGTGAGTAATTAACTTAGTAGGTAAGTTATACTTGTAACACCCAGAATTTTTGTTTAAATTAATTTTGGATTTTTGTAATGATAATCGGTAGAGTTTTGGTCAGAATTAATGACGGAGAATTTCTGCCCTTAAGTAAGAAATTATTTTGAGGCTAATGAAGTAAAGAAAAATTTAAGAATCTAACCGGAATTGGATGATATAATAGATTTATTAAACGGTTAAGAGTTGATGGCAGTTTGGTAATTAGGTATTATTTTAATATTAAAAAAAAAAAAAGAGAGAACATCATCGGTGTTCTTCCTCTCCTCAGCACGATCTCTTCTCCCCTCTTTTCCTGTTCTCCTTCTCTCCTGCGAGAAGTTCGGCGACATTCAACCAATTTCTTCTCTGTTTCTTTGGATTACGGTAAGTTTTACTTAGTTCTGAGTAGATAGTTAGTGTGTTGGTTATTTTTAGTGACAAAAACAGAGTTAGTGAGGATATCGGGTGATTTGGTGAAAATCTAGGAGGGAAATTGAATATAGAGTCGATTTTTGTCTACATGTTAGTGCTTAAACTAGAAATAGGAGTAGATTATGAGATTTGGTGGGAAAGATTGAGTGATTGATTGGCCGAATATACGAATTTTGGAACGGTGTCCGTTCGGCCACATTCGGCCAAGTTGTGGATGTCCAATTAGGAAATGGATGAGACCATTGGAAACTAGACATCCTGTGGAGTTTGTAGCACGTTTGATCATTCAAATTCGGACGAGTATTGGAGAAGTTGTGAATGTCCGAAGTTGGTCAGAAATTGAGTTGGATTTCGGGTTTAGTGGAGAGTTTTGGTTTTGGTATGAGTTATGACTTTCAAGCTAAGACTTTATGAATTGAACGAGTTAGAATTGATGGATGAGTAATTTTATAGGTATTCCCGGTTAGAGTACGATATTACGAAATACGAGGAAATTTCAAGGACATAGGTAAGTGATGGATTGTTTGTGGTTTGCCTTCGGGCCTACACCATGGAATGGTAAGATTGTTGTTTTGTTGTTTGGTCAGTGGGTCGTGCATATGTGTGGTCATGCATCATGGTTTTGAACTACGAAAGAATGAGTTTTGAGCATGTTTTGAATTGTGCATATGAAATGTAATCAGATAAGAAAAGATGCCACGCATGGGCAACGCCCGTCTTTAACGTGCTAGTGAGAAAGTACTAGGGGGTTCCCATGGATGAATGTACGTAAGATGACACGGTTTGTGAATGCCCCGTCGTTAACGTGCTAGTGAGAAAGCACTATAGGGTTCTATGATCGCTGCTGGGAGGAGATTTGAGTGATCGTTCCATGTGTGATCATGATGTGTGCCTTTAATCTCACTCCGTGGGTCATAGTGTGGGTGTCCTGAGTGGAACAGGATGTGCGCCTACTTGACTCACACGTGAATGTGAAAGATGATAATAACAAAAATGAAAACGAAACTAAGTGTAGAAATTGCATGAGTTAGGGGTTGAGTTGTCCATTGATTTTTAATTCATGCTCCATACTTACTAAGCATTAGGCTTACGTTTTGTGTTCCGTGGTGTAGGTGACGACGAGCTTTCCGATGAGTTGCTAGGTGACGGGCATGCCTAGGATGGTGTTGGTGGCGTACGCCGTATGCGGTGCAGGCAGTTGTTGGGGCAACTCGACCATGGCGAGATATAGAATGTATGGTATGGTTATAGTCAGGTTTGAAATAGGGATTATGTCTTTTTTTTTTAAATTGCTTGAAGGAATTACGTTTTAAAAATGTATGTCTTTACTTTGTGGATTTAATCGTGGGAATGTCATCGTGTATTTCCTCTGAACTGCTGTCATTTTTATGTATACTGGTGCAAGGTGTCGACCAAAGTCGACATGTGTCGACCGGTTAGTGTAAAATGGAAGGTGAGTGTCGACCACGAGATTCGACCTGCGCGGGCATATCCGAAGTAAGTGTCGACCCCTGGTTATAGGTGTCGACCGGTAGTGAAAATAATGGCAGCGGTGTCGACCGCGAGGGTCGACCTGCGCGGGCAGAGAGCATCAATGCATCGACCTGTGAAATCAGGTGTCGACCGCTCTCTGATATGGGTGTAGAAGTGTCGATGAGTGCTATCAGGGTCGACTGACGAAAGGACCCGAGAGAACTGTAGTGTCGACCGACGAAAAACCCGAGACGACCCAAGTGTCGACCGGCGCTCGCAGGTGTCGACCGGTTTCCTTATTTAATTTATTTTACGTTTTTAAAGGGCGAAGTTATTTAAACTGATTTTCAATGAGTTTTCAGCTGCGGTGTTCTTATGTATTTCTTTTGGGAGTCATTTTGAGTCGGAGAACAAAAATTTTTAAATTTTATACGAATTCTGTCGAAGTGAAAAGCGGGTGTATGGTTGACAACCCGGGTCTGGGGACGACTCGGGACATTAAAGATGTGGTGTCGGAGCAGTGAACAAACTGGAAACGGGTAGGTTTATGGGGCATGACAATACTATATGCAATGCATGTAAAAATTCTTATACATTTCACTTCCAAAATATTAGTACATTATATATGGTTTTCCAATATCTTTTCAAGAAAATTCATTTTCAAAATTTTTAGAAAAACAAGCTTCATAAGTTGTTGATGAAGCAATATATTAAATATTTGTTGTAAGCATAGACAATTATACAAAAATAAGTCATCGTACTTTTCATGTAAAAATCATCTTTGTGATACAAGAGGGTCACTCAAAAATCTCTGCAACACAATAATACAGAAATATAGTAATTTGAAGACTCAACATCACCTCATGAGTCTGAAAATAAATAAAATGTGACAATAACCTGTGGGTCCAACCACGTTACAAAGGTGGTCGGCGAGCAGTAACCCTGACCGTAAAATCGTAAAACTTAAACTTACCCATTTAAGGGATTCAAAATTCAAGGAGCACGTCATGACAGTCATATTACCCATTTTCGTAAACTTGCAAATAATACATTTTCACGCAGTAGAAGATATATGAAGATAATCTCATGATACTTTGACACTAAAATCATCCAAAGCATCAAGAGAATTTATCCGCCTAAATTCTTATATCAAACACAATATAAAATTACCATGCATAAAAAATGCACTATCAACAAAAAAAACTAAAGTAAAACAAAAACCACTAAAGTAACTATATCTAAAATAGATTGTTTAAAGTAGAATATGTAAAGTAGCAAGAAATCCAATAAAGGAGATGAAAAACAATAAAGAAATAACATGTAAATTAGCATACACTGAAGTAATATTACTTATATAGGTGTATTTCGCATTCAAATTGTGTAAAATTGTATGAAAATTGTATCACTGTCTTTTAAGGGAAGCCGATCACCCGACTCTGCCAAACCGCCCGACATAGCATTGCCAGCATAGTCAGGCAGATCAGCTTAGTCGAATGGGCGATAAAAGCAGCTTGACAGTGAGACAATTTTCACATAATTTTTATAGTGTATTGATATAGTCATTATATATATATATATTAACCATCCATTTAAATTCGTAATAGTCCTAGATTTATAATCCATTAATTTTTTTAAATTATATTTTTATTCTTGACTACCATTAATTCTTAATTGAATAATTAATTTATAATAATTATAAACTTTCAATACATCGGGACGGGCCTAACACAATACCGGATTGAATGACTCGATCCTCAGAGAGGACCTAATCCTCTAGCCTATGGCTTGGTTCATAGTAGAAGACTTGTAAACATTAATAAAGCCTTGAAATTCACACAGTGATTACAGATAGAATTGTATGATAATAAAATAGCAGTCCAAATATTCAAATAAAAATCAGTTAGTTTTATACAGACCAAAAGTAAGGAGAAGTACTCACCAAAAACAACTAAACACTAAAACAAGAAATAAAGGAAAGGAAATTGCTTCTCACTACTCTTTTTCTAGTCTGGAAAGGGAAGGAGTTGTTTGGGATGAACGACTAACTCAGTAGAAATTTTATACTAAATGCAATACATATAAAACTTTTCTTATCTTTCATTTCAAAACATGATGAGACAATAAATGGTTTTCAAACATCTTTCTAAGAAACTAATGTCTATCGTTTTAAGTAAAACATGGTTTATAAGCCTAATGTAACATTATTTAAAACGTTATAGACAACTTTACTAAAATAGGCCACCATCATACATTTTAATTTAAAATCATTCAAGTGAAAAAAAAATCATTACTAAAGGATCCTTCTAGCACACTATCATAGAAAGGTGGTAATCCGAAGATCCATCAACAACTCATGACCTAGGGAAAGGTGGAAAGTAACGACGATCAAGCTCTGCGACAACACCACCCGTAAACCAATATCAATAAACATACCCTGATCCAATTTAAAGAATTAAAATCCAAAGAGGGTGTCAACACCGCGCTATTACCCATTTTTGTAATCGTACAAACAAGATAACCTTCATGAAATAGAAGGTATATTAGGATGACCTCATGATGCCTTGACATCAACACTATCCAAAGCATCAATAGGGTTCATTTTTCAGAATTAATATTGTACCAATATAAAAAATCATGTATCAATGATAAACATGTACTATGTACATATACGTAAAAAACTGACGTTCTAACAACTAGGTCTTGTCATGTTTTCTACGGATGACCATTCCACATAATATTATAATACATTTTAAACTTATCATATTATAATCAACATTCTATACCACGCCCAATATCATCATCATACGATGACCATTGTAAGATAAGATTCACCGAATAGATACATAAACATTACTTACCGAATTTATTACATCAACTATAGAGAATTCTGAAGTGAAGATTGAGAAGTTGAGACCAGGTCTTTTGACGTCATTTTCTTTTTGTTTGGATTTCATCTTCATTAGAGTCTTTATCCTTCAAATTAATTATTGCCCTATTTTTTATTTTTTATGTTTTAAATAAAAAAACGAAAATTAGGCATTTAGTGTGGTAAAGGGGACAGGTTGGTCGTGTTTGATTTATGATCTCTTTCCAAATTATATTTAATTATTTATGTTCATCATTGTAGTTATATAAATCACTAATTGAAAAGGGCACATTATACATCTCTATCGTTTATATGACTTATTATTATATTGTTATTATTTGTTTTGAAATACAGAATTATATTCTAAAATTATATATACTTGTTTTCAATTAATAATATAATAAAATTTCTAGATATAAGTTAATAATTATATAGAGGGTTCAGATTTGGATTATAATTAAATATTAGAAGTTATCATGAAGTTATGCAAGGTTAATTAGTCTTGAGGATCTTATTGAGTGTCTTAATATATAAATATCATTGTAATATAGGTTGAATTAAAGCTTTTAAACATCAAGTTATATTAAAGAATTCTAATAAAAATAATTATGGAAAAGTTAGGACAAGGAAGTAGACCATATGGTCCAGGGTGAGCTACAAATTGTAGCATGGTTACGTGGTCACACATTAAATTTATTAAAAAAATGTTATATCAGTCAGTCCATGACCTTGTCTTAATTTCATAAAGTAATCATTTTCAAGAGTGACATGTTCTTCCACCCAATTAGATGACTACAAGTTAAGCTATTAAATTACTTTATTTTATTGCATTTCTTTTATTTTCTGCATTAAGATATATATATATATATATATATTCATGGCTTGTGTATTTCATCGAACAGTTAAGGCCTAGAATTTGCCAGCCATTGCTAATCACTAATTGTACATCCACGCAATGCCTACGCGGGTTGAAGTATATTTTGGCTGGAACTGAAATTAATTTTTGTATTATAAGGCCTATGATTGAGTCTGCAAATATAGTTTGTTGTTAGTATTTTACTTGAAATAACAATGATTCCTCCTGAACTGTTTTGGACAAATTGAATTAAATTATTAATTCAAGTTCTTCCTTAGAAGTTTCTTTTAGCATTTTTTAGTACTTGTAAGGCACCATGTGCAATTTATTCCATAAATAAGAAAAAGAAAATAGATATTTGGAGTGTGATATTAATGCATAGCATCTCTTTCATGTCCTTTCTTTGATATTCTAAGTTTGCAACTTGGAATTAAACAAGATTTGAGCGTAGAAATTAGGACATTTCCTTTGCTTCAGTACAGCTTCAGAGAATATATATAAACATATCAAGTGCACTTGTAATTTCACTGGCAATCCATTTTAGAACAACTGACGTACTATGATTTACAACTTCATATCAAGTGCACTTGTAATAATTGTCACCAGGTTCTCCATTATTCAACTATTGCACATTTTATCCGAACAATGATATTGTGTTAGTTTCTAACTAATTTTAAACTGATTTTCTATATAACCTATAATCAATCACATGTTCAACAAATATCTAAAATTAAGATTCTAAATCAACCATGCTAATTTTCAATGAACTAGCTAGTTTTATACATATCAAAGATAACTTTATTGTTCATTAAATTTAAAAACCCAAACAATGAATATTTTATTAATAACAATTATTTTCTAATTGAATTCAAAGAATATTTCGGAACATATCAAAGTTTGGAACATTTATTGAAATATCAAAAATCTAATTGAGAGTATTAAAAATATAAAATTGTTAAGAATAGTAGAGTGTAGTTTTATTTTATTTTTGAAAAAAATCACAAATATTCTCAAGTTTTAGATTTATACCAAAAGTTCAAAAACTTAGGTTGTTGGATGAGAAAATCTACATGAGAGTCGAGTTTGATTTTGATGTGCATACGAGGCCTATCCGTTAAGCATGAACTAAGTTATGTATCTTAAAGATCTTTCATCTAACATTTTCCTGAGTTTTCTAGGTAAAGGCTCTTGGACAGCTTGGATTGATAGCATTGAAGAGGGAATTTGTCTTCTGACAACAAATCTTGTAACCAAGCAACTTTCTTTACTTTAAGTTTATCAAACTTTAGCATGTCTTTTATTCTATTTAGGTAAATAGTAGCCTTTTATATAAGGCATTCATACTTAGTTAAGCTTAGGATCGCTCAAGGATCAGGTCTTGGGCGCGCGGGAACGAAGACACAGTAGAATTCGATGAATGGGCATGCGGATGGGTGCTGGTCACTTGAGGGTGCACATAGGATTGGCGCAGTCATTGCCGGGTGCGGTTCACAGCATGGGCACACAAGTGGCGCAAGGCTCGCTGGCGGCGCGCGCAGATGATCATTGCCTACAGGCGCCTGGAGCATGCGCATGTAGTTGAACGCCGAATGCCAA
Organism: Begonia peltatifolia; assembly: GCA_022433055.1. Classification (NCBI taxonomy): domain Eukaryota; kingdom Viridiplantae; phylum Streptophyta; class Magnoliopsida; order Cucurbitales; family Begoniaceae; genus Begonia; species Begonia peltatifolia. Next base: position 16,958,301 of record CM039517.1, on the reverse strand, counting down.
CGGTTAAATTCCTTCTATAACGACTATTTCCTTTTCTGTTTCTTCAGAAGCCTCTCAATTCTCCAAAGGCTATTTATGTTTGTTTTGAACCTTTGTAAAGGGGATTTTGACAAATTTAATTTATAGAAGTTTTATCTTCAGAAAGGGAAGTGTTCTTTGAACATTCGTCTTCAATGCGTAACATCCAAAGGTTACCTCCTTATCTTCAAGTTGTTGGTTGCTTGTCGACTCGCTTGACACCTCTCATATCCTTCCCTTTTGAAGTTGGAACCATAGCAGGAAGGTGGTAAACCTGACCACTTGATGGGGCTTCTTCATGGAAGGTGGCTTCATCTGAAAGTGTTCTAATTGCCCGATAGACCAACAGTGGGTTTCCTTTTATCTCCATCATCTCTTTGGGATAATATTAAGTAGGTTATCAGGGTTGTCCGCTTACCTATCTCCCAGGTCACACCATTCATTTTCCACGCCTTTTCTCTGTGTTTTTCGCAGTGTCACTTACTGTTTGAGGTGTTTTTGGTTATACCTGATAGCACTGACCTCCATGTGTTTAGTTTCTGTTCCTTTGTGCTACTAACTCAATTTGCAGGGCCCCCATAGCTTGTCACTTGGTATCAGAGCCGAAGTTGCTCTTTGGTTGTGTTTTCTATTTTCCTTAGTTAATTTTCTGTTCATCTTTGTTTCTATCTCTCTTTCTCTCATGTTTATGTTTACTAACTAGAATTATCCTACGTTGGCATGAATCATTATTCAGTTATTTTTTTGTAACTGATAGTGTCTCTCATGCGTAAACTTCATACGAGCTTAACCACAAGCTTGAGTATAAACAACCATGGCTCATGGTAAGGAGTGAGCTTTTAAGGGATCCTTAAGAACCATTATCAAGCTTGTCTAACCAAATCAAAGAGGACAATCGAGTTACCATGGACAACTTGAAGAACTTAATCATAAGTTCGACCTTCTTTTAAGGATGGTGAGCAAACAAGGAAGAGTAAACCAAGGACCCTTGAAGAGTAGTAAAAAATAATTCTGATATGCCTCAGAAGCCACTACTTAGGTCCAAAATCAAAATTCATTTATTATCTATGCTAATCACTGACAAATATACTATTTTTGAATGTGATGAACTTATCAATGATTTGGATTGGAACCCGGACACTCAGGACAAGGATAAGCCCCTACATATACTCACTTGGAGGATTGAAGATGACAAATTAACTCAACCAAAAGCTGGAGTAATATGTCTTCCCGGAGACAACTATTTGTAATTTTATTTTCTTTAACTTGTTATGGGCAAACTTTTGGCCTATTATTTGATTTTCAATTATGCATGCATGCACAAACATATAAGGTAATTGGTGGTAAAGGGCCAACGCTTAGAAAAAAGGCCCAAACTCCCTTTTTGAGACTCGGCCCCCCTCCCAACATGATGGAGGCGTCAATCCAAGACTAACCCTTGAAGAAGATTGCAACTCCCACTAGCCTTTCATCATCATGGACTAAATATCAAGTCCTAGGAAGAGCGGACTGAGCAGTTTGAAGGATTATGGTCTATGAATCTTGATGTTGAGACCGCGGTGCAGGAGAGAAACATTTCAGCTGTTCGGGAATTTGATGATGTCTTTCCTGAGGAGTTACCAGGTCTACCTCCGGATCGGGAGATTGAGTTTCGTATCAATCTCGTTCCAGGAGCTACTCCAGTCTCTATTCCCCCGTACAGAATGGCGCCGGCTGAATTAATTGAATTACGAAAGCAGCTGGATGACTTGTTGATCAAGGGTTTTATATGGGAGAGTATGCCGCCTTGGGGCTCTCCTGTCTTATTCGCCAAGAAGGCAGATAGATCGTTGAGGTTGTGTGTTGATTACCGGAAGCTAAATCGGGTTACTATGAAGAATAGATATCCTTTACCCTGTATTGATGACCTCTTCGATCAGTTTGGAGGTTCGCGGTATTTCTCGAAGATTGATTTGAGGACAGGATATCATCAGGTGAAGATTCGGGAGGAGGATATTCCCAAGACCGCTTTCCGAACCAGATATGGGCATTTCGAGTTCTTGGTCTTACCGTTTGGGTTGACTAACGTTCCAGCGGTATTTATGGATCTCATGAACAGGATCTTCAGGCCATATTTGAATCGTTTTGTAGTTGTTTTTATTGATGATGTCCTGATTTATTCGAAGTCTCGTCGGGAACACCGTGAACACCTCCGTATCGTCTTGCAAAACTTAAGGGAGCACCAGTTATATGCCAAGCGTAGCAAGTGTGATTTTTGGCAGACTGAGGTTAAGTTCTTGGGACATGTAGTTTCACGAGAGGGTATTGTTGTGGACCCTGCTAAGATTGAAGCTACAGTGGATTGACAACCACCCAAAAATGTTTCAGAAGTTCGTAGCTTCCTTGGTTTGGCAGGATATTATCGGCGCTTTGTAGAAAATTTTTCTTCCGTTGCAGCGCCGCTTTCTAGACTCACTCGCAAGGAAGTGAGATTTGTTTGGGATGACAACTGTCAGCGAGCATTCGATGAATTAAAGCGAAGGTTGACTAGTGCTCCGATTCTGACAGTTCCTGACGATAGTTTGCCATATGCCGTCTATACTGACGCATCTGGAGTTGGTTTAGGGTGCGTTTTAATGCAGCATGGCAAGGTTGTGGCTTATGCTTCCCGACAATTGAGGCCCCACGAACGGAATTACCCCACCCATGATTTAGAGCTCGCCTCCATTGTCTTTGCTTTAAAGATATGAAGGAGTTATTTATATAGAGTCAGTTTCCAGGTTTTCTCCGATCACAAGAGTTTAAGGTATATCTTCACTCAGAAGGAGCTTAATCTGAGACAGCGCAGGTAGATGGAGTATTTGCAGGATTATGATTTCAGCCTCGAGTATCATCCCGGCAAGGCTAATGCAGTTGCTGATGCATTGAGCTGGTATCCTCATGCTTCTTTCTCCTGTTTGATTCTTGACGAGTGGAAGAGGCATGCCGCGATTGGAGATTTTGATTTGACCTATCACGAAACTGGAAGCATGGCTTGTGCTTATCATGTAGTGGTGACCCCTTCGATGCTTATAAGGGTGAAGCAACTACAGTGTCAAGATGTGGAGCTCATGGAAAGGGTGGAAAGGATACATAATGGGGAACAACTGGAGGGTTGGGCAGTAAACGCCGATGGGCACTTGTTCTACTATGGCAAAGTGGCAGTTCCCAACCTCGTCAACTTAAGACAGGCTATCTTAGATGAAGCTCACAGATCTCGATTTGCCATTCATCCAGGCAGTACAAAGATATATCAGGATCTGAAGCGTCAATACTGGTGGGTTGGCATGAAGAGGGAAGTGGCCGAATATGTTGCCCGATGCATGACTTGCCAACAGGTAAAGGCCGAACACCAGCGACCGGCAGGTTTACTCCAGCCATTACCTATTCCCAAGTGGAAATGGGAGGAGGTGACTATGGATTTCGTTACCCATCTTCCGATGGCTCCTTAGCGTCTGGATGCTATTTGGGTTATTGTGGATCGGTTGACGAAGGCAGCTCACTTTATTCCTGTTCGAATGACCTTTTCAGTTGCCAAGCTCAGCCGATTGTATGTGCAGCACATTGTTTGTCTTCACGGGGTACCTTTGAGCATAGTTTCTGATCGTGATCCTCGTTTTACCTCGGAGTTGTGGAGGGGATTACAAAAAGAGCTTGGTACGAAGACACAGTTCAGCACAACACATCATCCTCAGACAGATGGGCAATCTGAGAGGACCATCCAGATATTACAGGACATGCTGAGGTGTTGTATCTTGGATTTTGGTAACAGCTGGGTTAAACACTTGCCGCTGGTAGAATTCGTGTATAATAACAGCTTCCAGACCAGCATCGGAGTCTCTCCTTTTGAGGCATTGTATGGCCGGCCATGTCGTTCTCCTTTGTGTTGGGCGGAGAAGGAGGAACGACTTAGTCTTGGGCCGGATATTGTTCGAGAGACCACCGAGAAGATCCACCAGATTCGTGAACGACTAAGGGTTGTGCAGAGCCGTCAGAAAAGCTATGCTGACCTGAAGAGACATGAAGTAGAGTTTGATGCTGGTGACTTTGTCTTTGTGAAGGTTCATCCTACCCGTGGTGTCAGCAGATTTGGGGTGAAGGGCAAGCTAGCCCCGGGATATATCGGTCCGTTCCCGATCGTTGAGAGGATTGGAGTGGTAGCCTATAGGCTGGGGTTGCCGCCTCAGTTGGGACATGTACATCCTGTTTTTCATATATCCCAACTGAGAAAGTACATTCCAGATCAATCTCACAATATTTCGTGGGGTGAGGTGCCCATCCAGGCTAACACGACATACGATGAGGAGCCAGAGCAAATTTTGAGACGTGAGCTTCGGCTGCTCCGTCGTCGGGAGGTTCCTTATGTTCTGGTATTATGGAAGAACCACACAGAGAGAGAAGCTACTTGGGAGCTGGAGTCAGAGATGGCGGAGAGATACCCCTACCTTTTCTATGATGAGTAGTCGAGGCAAATTTCGAGGATGAAATTCATGAAAAGGTGGAAAAGATATAAAATTCGTCAAAAATTTTCTCAGAATAAATTTCGTGTAAATTTTTCGCGAATTTTATATATAATTTTAAAAAAAAAGAGTGCAGCGTATAAATTTTTGACTACGCGTCGCATGTTTTTGTAACTTAAGGAATTAATTAAAAATTTATTGTTGGTGATCGATAAATATAAGTAAATTAATTTTCGGGTAAAGAACGTTAAACTTTAACGAGAGAATTATATTCGGAAGAAAGTTCAAGAAACGGAAAATCGAAATTCATTAAATAAAATTTATATAAATAAAATAAATAAATTTAATATAAAAATTTAAAAGAAAATAAATTAAAATAAAAGTTTCATTTAAAACAATAAGTTTTCTTTTCAGAAAATCTATTGTCTGTTTTTTTTCTCGGCAGAAAAGAGAGAGAGAGAGAGCGGCAGAGAGGGAGAGAGAAACATCGATGACGGCCAAACGACGTCCGTTCGGAGCGATTTTGGTGTCAAACTCTTTGTCTTGAAGAGTAGAGCAACGTTAGTGAAGGGAAAATTCGAAGGTAAGCTCTTGTTCACTCTAGATCGAAGTTTGAATGTTCGGGTTTTCGGGTTTTTGGGAAAATCTGAGATTTAGGTTGTTTGTTTGTGATTTCGGCAGGATTCGACCGGAACGAAGGTGAGAAATGTATTGGAAACGAGATTTGGCGAAAGACGGGGTCAGAAATCGCGATTTTCGCGACCCCGAGCCTTCGGCCGTCGGTGGTCGAGTTGACTCGGCCGACAACGAGTTAACTCGGCTGTGGGCAGAGTCAACTCGGTCTCTGGGCCGAGTTGACTCAGGCCCTGGACCGAGTTGATTTAAGCCCAAAGCCGAGTTGGGCCAGGCCGGGTCCGACCTGGATCCCAATTGAGTTCTCTTGGGTCCCACCCGAGCCCAAGGAGGACTTGCCAGGCCCGACCCGATTCCGGTTGGGTTCAGTCGATTGGGCCGAGATCAAGCTGGGCCTGGGCTGGGTTGGGACCCAACTCATTTTTGGTTGAGCCCGACCCGGATCCAACTGGTTCGAGTCCGACCCAAACAAAATAGGTTCAGTCCGACTCGATCCAGACCCAGTTAGTTCGGGTCTGGCCCGACCTGAACTGAGTTGGTTTGGGGCGACCCGAACCAGGTCCCACCGACCCGAACCAGAAAGTCAATGGTGTTGACTTTGACCAGAAAGTCAATGGCGTTGACTTTCTGGAAAGTCAACCCAGACCTTTTTAAGCTCGTTTTCGCCCTAGTTCGCATGTTTATATCGTTTCGGACCCTGATTGGGCAGTAACGGGTCCCGTTGACTTTCGTCTGAAAAGTCGACTTGAGCCGTTTGGGTTGGTTTTGTCACGACTTCCCATTTATATCGTTTATGACCCTATTAGACTTTGACGGGATTCCTCCTTTGTGTCAATTTTCCATATTTGGAGGATTTTGCTGAGTTTGAGGCGATTCCCGAGGAGCCACCGGCTGCCGAGACTAAAAGGACTCGCCACAGGGGTATAGGTTCTTATACTTATTACGTTATACCTAGCCTGACATGAACGTATATTATTTTTGGTAGGATACCACCAGTATTGACGTCGGCATTTTACGAGCATGTTCATTTTACATTGTTGAGGCATGTTCATGTTTTGTTGAATCTATACTGCTTATTTGAGTTTGGATGCCTTGTTTTACTCGCCTTTGCCGACGGGCTCGATTTGAGATTTATCGTGAGATTGTTATATTGCCATGCATATGTGTTTTATTCATGCATTGGTTTCTCACGCACTCATTGTTTTCTGATGTGTATTAGAGTTTGATTCTGGAGATAATCGTCTGACACTCTCAGCCGGGCCCATATGCTGAGAGTATCAGGGGATTTTGCCCAAACGCACCCGTGTTGAGGGTTGCCGTGGTACTCCCCACACTTGTTTGGATATATCCCAAGGCTGAGTGGTTGCGTCCCTCCTGGATGATTGATTATTGTGCGGTACTCCCCACTGAAGGAGTGATGGGCTCTGAGCTTTGCTAGCCCCGTTACCTGACCTGGCCAGTGTCTGTTCGTTGCTACCCTGGTGTATAAGTCCATTGTGCGGTCCCGTTGGAGCCCAGGGTTGAGTGGTTGTGTCCCTCCTGGTGAGCTTCTGTGCGTGTATCGATGGCCCAGGGCTGAGTGGTTTCGTCCCTCCTGGTTGGTTGACATTTTCTCTTCTCCCTATGAGTCCCTGCCGGTGTTATCGCGGCCTTTCTTTGTGGCATGGCTCGGAGAATCCTTGAGCGACCTCCCTTTTCACTATTCACTTGGTTTTATGCGATTGTATGATTGATGAGGGCCTATTTTACTATACCTACAGTATTTTTGAAACTAACATATCAATCGTTTTGAAAATGAGAAGATAATTTGATAATATTAAAACACGTGCATTGATTTTAACCGGGCATGCATAATGAGATATGTGGTAGGTATAACATCCCATACTGAGTTTGTCACTCACCCCAACGACTCCCCCTCTACAGGTAGAGGAAAGAAGAGCAGGAACCGACGTTGATCGGCTCCCGAGTTTGTGGACTTCTCTAGAGATTTTATCCTGATATTTATTTCATGTAAGAATTTTATCCGATATTGTACTGATCATTAGCATATATTATTTTAATTCTGGTATTTCTACTATTGCTCTTAATCTCATATTTGTTATTTCGAGGAGTTATGGGATTGCTCTTAAAATCTTCCGCAACTAGCCTTAGGTTAGGCGGTGGACCTCTCTGAGGTTGATCGTTTAATCTAGCGTTTCTGTTAGGGCCTCTTTCGGGTTGTGACAGGGGGCTCCAACAAGCCGGGAATGACGTGTAGCTCAGCCATTCCCGTGCCGAAGACCCAAGGTAAACTGCCCTACTCCTTTTCGTTTTTTTTCCGCCAGCAAGTGGGAAGTTCGGTTACTTCCGAACTCTCACCTGGGTTGAGCTCGGTTCTTGGTGTGAGGAGGCTGGGGTGGGCGCGCTAGGGGCTCGGCATTTCACCCCAAACCCGACCGAGGACAGGTGGAAATGTCCCCTGTTCCTCCTCTAATTGTGGTGGCCGAAGATGTAGGCTACCTGTGTTCCTACCTCGGCTTGTTGTGCCATGGTATTGAGGAGTTGCAGCAAGGAAAGGGGGGGGGGGGAAGAAAACCAGGGAGGGTTGTGCTGCCATTCGAACTTTCTGATCGAGAAGCTTCGAAATTGTTATGAGTTATGCATATTGGATTGTAATGTGGCTGCTTGGTGAAGGAATTTGCGAAGTTGGATCGAAGTTAAATTTTCGGCTATTTTTAGGATAGAAGCAGATTCTGTTTTTGGTCGTTTCGGCCTAGTTTCAGTTTATCGTTTCAAATTCTGTCTTTGTGGGTTAAAATAGGTTGTTAGAAGAACGTGTGGCCACTGGAATCTTTCGATTCTGATATCCGACGCAAAAGTTATGCGCGTCGGAAGTTTATAAAAATGACAGATTCGGTTTTTGGCATTTTTCGCCTGTCTACGGCTTATCGTTTTAAAATCCGTCTTGGAATGTTAAACTAGGTTCCTAAGGGGACGTTTGGCCACTTGAATCGTTCGATTCCGTTGACGGACGCAAAAGTTATGCGCATCCGAACGTTGGGCGGATTTTCAGCCAAACCAAACCAATGGACCGTTTTAGTTGAAATTTCATGAGTATAGTTAAAGAAGGTTATTTTTAGCTAATTGGTGAATGTTGAGATAAATAATGATGAGAAATTGGTTGTGTTTTAGGTTGAGGCTCTATTTTGGCGAAGCTGTGCGTCGGGCGAGCTTAGGACGCCAGGTAAATAGTGCATGCATGTGTTTTGCCCAAGTGGGCCTACACTGTAGAACTTTAGGGTTTATGTGATTGATTGTGGTGTGCGTGCGTATTGTTTGACATGCATCATATTTTTAAAAACGGGAACGAAAATGATTTTTAGCATGTTTTGATGTATGAGGTGAGACGTGTGGCGGTGGTACCGCGGATCCCGCTAGTGTGCGGGCCGGTACTTCACCAGTCGCGGATCCTACTCGAGGGGTGGGCCGGCTGGGCCGTCATGCGGCGTGAATGTGTTGACGGTGAGAATATGGGCAGTGGTACCGCGGATCCTACTAGTGTGTGGGCCGGTGCAACACCAGTCGCGGATCCTACTCGAGGGGTGGGCCGGCTGGGCTGTCGCGAAACGTGTGTGTGTGGCAACTGTGGCCCCGTGCTGGGGAGGCTGGGACGGGGGCGACGTGTCAGGGTGTAGAGTGGTGCGAGGTACACCCTTACCCTGATGTGGTTGCCGTGTGGTGATGCGTGTGTGTAGCTTGTGGGCCTCGTTGCTGGGGACTCTGGGACGGTGGCGACGTGTCAGGGTGTAGGGTGGCATGAGGTTCCTCCTTACCCTGGTGCGGCTGCCCTACGCGTCACAGATGTGACAACATGAGTGTGAGTGTAGAGACTGCATGTGATAGGATGGCATTGTCGGCGTTTACTTTCATATCGCATTACGTGCTGAGCGTTAGGCTTATGTTGTGTGTTCTGTGGTGTAGGTGCTGACGATACTGCTGGTGAGCCTCGAAAGCCTAGTCCAGAGGCGTAGGATGGTTGGCGGCGTGTACCCGGGGCACCGGATGGCGGATTTTTGTTAGGGCGACCCGACCCGTGGTGGTGGTAGGTGATAGTGGATTTATCATTTCATGTTGGGTATTTGTGTAGATAGCGGGGTTGTGTGAGATTGTATAGAGGGGTTATAGTGTTTTGGGGGACTTTCTTCATTTGTATTTGATGGGTTCTTGTTGTCTTCTTACTCTGATCTGGTTATGATGATTTCTCTAGATGATGGATAGATAAACATTGTTGGATTATGGTGAATTGTGTGCAGGGTTTAAATTTTGGGATAGTCAGTTTTTAGCCGTTACTCTGCCGAAATTTTGGGAGAGAGGTTGGGAGTCGAGGAGATACGAAATCGGTTGAGGTGTGAATAGTAAATGCTAGAAAAAGATAAATGAGCATGGAAGTGCGGAGTGATCGCAGGTGCACGGGGCACGCGGCCCTGCGGGTGCACACGGGTCATGCGGCGCAGGGTGAGGGCGTGCGCGTGGACGTGCTGTACAGAGGCAGGGTGCGTGGGGCACGCGGCGCTGTGAGCGAGCGCGAGATACAGTGACGTTGGGTTGGCACGTGCGGCACCGGGAGTGTGTACGCAGGGTGTCGGAGTGGGGACGTGAGTGCTTGGGACCGGACTGGGTAGTTCGTGGGGTGCGTGAGATTCTTTCCTAGGATTTCAAGTCTTACCGTTTTATCTCAAATTGTTTTAAATGGTTTTCTTTTCCGCTGCGTAGTTTTATGTTGAGGACTTTGTGTTTCCTCTTCAGGACGCGAGTTGTTTTTCGAATCGAGTCGAAAAATTTTCATACTCACAAATGTTCTTTTGAAAATGATTTGAAAACGAAAGGGGTATTGAATTGAGTTAGTTATGTCAAGTGTTAGTGTGTGTGTGGTGTGTAGATGCACTGTAGCGCACCGAGAACGCGGGGTTTCTCGGGGTGTTACATTTTGTGTCACTTTGATTCAATTTACTTGATTAATGCATGACATATTGGTTGTTAAAAATTATCACCTAATCGGAATCAATGTTAGAGCCGATGAGGGTTTCTACACTCTAGGCTATTCATCAATTTCTATTGGCTATTCGATTAATAAGATTTGTTAAACATTAATAAGAGAAATTATAGGCACGAAACTTGATCTTTATAATTTATAATTGAATAATTAACAAGTTCAAATCGTTCAAAAAACAAATTAGGATCTAATCGATTAATTTACAAAGTGTCGAGGAGAGGTTTACACCTTAGGCTTGTAGAACTTTGTGTCAATCATTTGTGGTGTTTATTTTTGGCAATTTCGAATCTAATTCTTTTCAAGCTTTCAATTCTTCATTTGCCAAAGTTATATCATTGATAAACTTACTATAAGTTTAAATATAAAATTGTTAAGATTTTATACTTGAAGATAAGCAAAAAAAATTAAATTTCATATAAAACAATTTGCTTGATTTGGTTAAACTTATTGACAACTACGGTAATTCACAAATAAAAAAGATTCAAATCATTATAATGAGTTATTGCTGAGTTATTTCTATCTATGCACTAAAGAGATGGTCATAAATCTTGTACTGCATTTGATTAATTACACTTTAATCAATTTGCAAAATTTTCCTTTTAGGTTTTATCACACTAATTTGCCTTATTTGAGCTTTTTTTTTTAAACTATTTAAAATTTCATTCTTTCCTAATATTCTAGGATTAACTAGAGTCTTAAACTTGCTTAATTAAAATCTACAAAAATAAATAAATATCAAATCATAATCGAATTCTTTCAAAAACCACTTTAACTGGAGTTTCCTTTAAAGTATCTTCCTAATACATTAGGTAATCAAGTAGTTCCATTAATAGCATTCACTTAATTAAGAACTTATCTAGTTCAACTGAGAGATCATTAAATAAACTAAGTTCTTGAACATACTTCTCCTAAAATATTCTCCAAGTTCATTTAATTAATTTCTTAATCAAGTCTAAAATTTTAGGAACTAAATAGAACTTTAATAATGACGACACGAAGTAGACTCAACTATAATGCTAGTAATGAATGAAACATGGATGTGGATCCTCCCCTAATCGAACCTCCTCAAGTTGGAGAATTTAGCTTACAATGACAAGTGGACGGTATTGGCCAAATGTTGAAATAACTTATGGAAAGAATGGATAGACAAGAGAAGGCTAATGTTCGAGGCAAAAATCTCCAAGAACCATTACCTAGGGATTCCAACTATAGGTAACCTTTCAATCAAAGAATGAATGAATGGGGCTTCTAAGAGCCTATGCAAAGGAGAAGAGTTGACATAGAGATAGAGATAGATTCTGCAATAACCCGAGAAATTTCAAATTTTAGATTTTTATTTTTAAAATTTAAATTAAGTCTTGGTTCAAGTTTTCAGGAAGCTTTTGAAGGAAAATTTATTTTCGAATCTCGAGAATTAATTCATAGAAACATTTATGAAATATTAAAGTTGGTAGGATAAGAATTTAACGAAGTTACGGATGGTTAAAACACATGAGGGCATTTTAGTAAATTAATTTAAAATTTTTAAAATAAAACAACCGAATGGCTATTGGAGGAAGTCATTCGGCTGTTGGCGTCGACACTCGAGAGAGCGACGGGGAATGAGGGAAAACCAAGAGAGGGAGAGGGAGCACGACGACCTGTCGATGTCAATGATGGAGGAGAACCGAATGCCGGTTAGCCGAGAGGACTGTGATGGAGACGAGCTCGGTTTCTGAGCCGAAGACTGAAGGTATGCTTCCTCCCCTGCTCTGGTTCTGTTCGCCCGAGTTGATGGTCGTTTTCCTTCAATTTTTTTTGAATGTTAGGCTGAGTGTTGGGTCAATTTTAGGCTGTGCGGGTGTCGCGTGACCGTGGACAACAGAGCCCAGAGCCGAGAGCTCAGAGGGTCCCCTCTTGCTTTCTCTCTCTATTCTATTGGTCAAGGTGGGGAGTGCGTGATGCTCTACTTTTCGGTCGATTGATGGCGGAAATTGGTGAGAATTGTTGGATTAAGGAATTATGGTGGGAAGCATCAATTTTACTTGAAAAACCAAGGGATTGGGATTTCCAATTCAAGTTTTCTTAATTGTAAACCTTCAATTATGGTTAGTTCATACTTAATAGATTAGAATGTGATTGATTGGCGGACAAATTGGTGAAAATCGAGTAAATGTTGAAATTTGGATTTTTTCGTGCAAAAGCAGACTCTGTTTTTACGAGTTTCGGCTAGCTTTGGTTATTCATTTTAAATTTTGTTTTTTTTGTTAAATTAGGTTGTTAGAGGAACGTTTGGCCACTGGAATCATTCAATTTCGATGTCCGATGCAAAAGTTAAGTGCGTCGGAAGTTTATTTCAAATTTTAGACCGAGTCAAATTATTGAGCATTTTTAGTGGAATTGTGACGCGTGATATTGGTGTTGCTGATTTTAGTGCAAAAGACGAGTTTTCAGTGAGTTTTGGTTGAGGGGAACAGAGATGTGAGATTTGGGTGAAAGGCAGATTCAATTTTGGTGTTTTTCCTCCTAGCTGCGGCTTACCATTTTAAAATCTCTCTTAGCGTGTTAAACTAGGTTTTTAGAGGAGCGTTTAGTCTCTTGAATCATTTGATTTCGATAACGGACGCAAAAGTTATGTGCATATGAAATTTAGGCTGGTTTTCGGCCGAATCGAATTAGTGACTCGTTTTAGTTGAAATTTGATGGATTTAGTTGAGAGATGTGAGTTTTCGTGTATTTAATGAATTTTGATGCGAAGATTGATGGGCGGCTGTTTATGTTTTAGGTTGAGGCGTTTTGGCAAATCTGTGCGTCGAGTAAGCTTAGGACACCAGGTAAGTAGTGCATGTATGTGTTTTGCCCAGGTGCGCCTACACTGTGGAACTTTAAGATTTATGTTGTTGACTGTAGTGTGTGTGTGTGTGTGTGTGTATTGTTTGACATGCATCATGTTTTAAAAAGGGAACGAAAATAATTTTGAACATATTTTGAGTAAGTGGTGAGACGCGTGGCGGTGGTACCGCAGATCCTGCTAGTGTGTGGGCCTGTGCGTAACCAACTGCGGATTCCGCTTGAATAGTGGGCTGGCTGGGACGGCGTGTATGTGTCGGCGGTGAGGATGATAGACAGTGGTACCGCAGATTCTGCTAGTGTGTGGGCTGGTGTAACACCAGTCACGGATTCCGCTTCAGGAGTGGGCCGGCTGGGCTATTGCGCAATGTCTGTGTGGGGCAACTGTGGCCCTGTTACTAGGGAGGCTGGGACGGGGGCGACGCGTCAGGGTGTAATGTGGCACGCGATTCACCTCATCCTGATGTAGTTGCTGTGTTGTGATGCGTGTGTGTATCTTGTGGGCCCCGTTGCTGGGAGTCCGGGACAGTGGGGTGTAGGGTGGCACTAAGTTCATTCTTACCCTAGTGCGACTGCACTACGCGTCACAGATGTGACAACATGAGTGTGAGTGTAGAAACTACATGTAATAGGATTGCATTGCGGTTTTTGCTTTCATATCGCATTACTTACTGAGCGTTAGGCTTATGATGTGTGTTCTATGGTGTAGGTGTAGACGTTGTTGCTGGTGAACCCCGAGAGCCTAGTCCTGAGGTGTAGGACGGTTGGCGGCACGCGACCGAGGCACCGGACGGCGGATTGTTAGGGCGACCCGACCCGTGGAGATGGTAAGTGGTGGTAAGATTTACTCAGGTTGTTGCTTTGTGTCGGCATATTTATGTGGCCAGGCGAGTTGGTATAGGCGTCGGTTGTACATGATTGTATAGAGTGTTTGTAGTGTTTTGAAGACGCGTGTGTACTTTTATATGTTGGAGTATGTCATTGTTCTATACTGTGGACTTTTTTCATTTGTAGTTGATGGATTTCGTTGTCTTTAAACTTCGATTTTGTTATGTTGATTCTCTGGATAATTTGATGGATGGATATTTTTTTGAAGTTTCTGGTGAACTGTGTGCAGGGTTTGAATTTTGGGATAGCCAGTTTTTAGGCGTTACTTTGCCGAATTTTTGGGAGAAACGTCAGGGAGTCGAGAGGGTACGGAATAGGTCGGGGTGTGCGCGGTGAGGCGCGAAGGGAGTGGTGGAGTGCGCTGGAGTGCGGCGTGACCGCAGGCGCGCGGGGCACGCGGCCCTGCGAATGCGCACCGGTCGTGCGGCGGACGTACTGCACGGAGGCAAGGTGTGTGGGGCACGCGGTGCTGTGGGCGTGCGTGTGACGCGGCGGTGTTGAGTTGGCGCGCGGCGCGCTACTCGAGCGTGCGGTACTGAGTCGGATAGCGCAAGGCGTGTGTTGGACTACTTCCTAGAATTTCAAGTCTTGTCGTCTTATTTTAACTCAAAATAAGTCGTCATTTCAGCTGCGTATTTTATATTGAGGATTTCGTGTTCCCTCTTTGGGGTGAGAGTAGTTTTTGATTCGAGTCGAAAAATTTTTATACTTACAAATGTTCTTTTGAATATGATTTGAAAATAAAAGTGGTATTAAATTAAGTGAGTTCGCGTCGAATCTCTGTATGTCATAGTGGGTAGACGTAGTGAGCGCACCGGGAACGTGTTGGTTCATGGGGTGCTACAGATTCATTACCCATAGGGAACATGAATAAGAATTAATTGATGGAGGAGCATGCAACGAAGACGCATTTCTAGCCTGGTTAGATAAGGTCGAGAAAGTGTGCGATTATTATGATTCGGATCATACTATGATACAACTAGTGGCTGTAGAGCTAATTGGTTATGCTTCTTTATGTTGGGATAATCTAAATGCTCAACGAAGACAACTCAACGAGAGTCCAATAACCACATGGGAAGAGATAAAAGCTCACATGCGAAAAAAGGTTCGTGTCCAACCACTACCGTCAAGAACTGTTTATACAGATGAAAAATCTAACACAAAGAGGTCGATCAGTAGAAGAATATCTCACTGAATTCGAGATACTAAAGATAAGAGGTGAATGGAATGAACCGGAAGAGCAAGTGATTGCAAGATTCCTCCGTGGGTTAAACCAAGATATTAGTAACGTGGTTGAATTAAATCCTCTTTACACAATGGACTCAGTAACTCAAATGGCCATCACGGTTGAAAGATAACTAAAGAGAGGTGTTAGGACATCCTCCACTAGGTTTACTCCAAAAGCCCTGGACACCACTAAGAGAATCGTTAAGTTGAAGGATAAGAAACCTTTTACAAGAAGTTGGCTTACTAAAGAAGGTAGTAGCAAACCTACTATATTTGATATCAACCAAAATAGGGCCATAGACTAAATGTTTCAAATGGCAATGATATGGTCACATAATGGCTCAGTGCCCTAATCAATGCATTATGATAATCAAAGAAGGAACTGGAGAACTTGAAAGTGAGGACAAGCAAGAAGAAGATACCTTAGAAGAAGTGACGACAGAGGAAGACACATACTACATCCAAGAAGGTCCACTCCTAATGGTCATAAGGCGAACCCTTGTTGCAAAATCATCTGAGGAAAATTGCCAACGTGAGAACATCTTTCACACCCGTTGTGCCATCAAGGATAGAGTTTGGTCTGTGATCATTGATGGTGGTAGTTGCGTAAACGTAGCTTCCAAAGATATGGTAAAAAAATTAGGGTTGGAAACTCATTTACATCATAACCCTTATAAACTACGTTGGTTAGACGATTGAGATGATGTAAGAGTCACTAAGAAAGTGCCTATAAATTTCATCATTGGAAAATATAATGATTCGGTTGTCAGTGGCGTCGTACCTATGAATGCTAGCCATCTACCTCTTGGAAGACCATGGTAGTACAATAGACAGGGGATCCATGACGGGCTTATAAATTACTACTCGTTCAAATTTGGGGGAAAGACAGTAAAATTTATTCCCTTAAAACCCGAGCAAATTGCCCAAGATGAAGCTCAAGAAAATAGTTAGAAGACTCTTTATTAAAGGGAGGACCCCTCGTATTAGTTTTGTTTCGAGAGCGGGTAAAGGAATTAGGGGTTATTCTTGCGATCGTACAAGTCCTTCTTAAACAATATGAGGATATTTTCCCGGAAGAACTTCCACAAGGATTACCACCATTGTGTGGTATAGAACACCAAATCGATCTACAGCCAAGAGTCATTCTTCCTAACCGACCAGCCTATCGACTAAATTTCAAGGAATCCAAAGAATTACAAAGCCAAGTTAAGAATTACTGGAAAAAGGTTATATCCGCGAATCAATGAGTTCTTGCATTTTCCTTACCTTTCTTGTTCCAAAGAAAGACGGAACACTACGAATGTTCATAGACAGCAGGGCCATTAACCAGATAACCATCAAATATAGATTTCTAATACCTCGACTTGATGATATGTTGGACGAGCTTAGTGAAGCGTCTATATTTTCCAAGGTTGATTTGAAGAGTGGATATCATTAAATCTACATGATTGAAGGCGATGAATGGAAAACTGGCTTCAAAATCAAGTATGGATTATTCGAATGGATGGTTATGCTTTTCGGGTTATCAAACGCTCCCACTACTTCAATGAGGTTGATGCACCACGTTGTGAAGGAGTTTCTTGGTAAATTTATCATGGTTTATTTTGACGACATCCACATTTATAGTCATGATATGAATTCTCATTTGGACTACCTGAGGACATTATTCCAAACCCTTACATCTGTTTAACTATTTGGAAACCTTAAAAAGCGTTCTTTCGCTCAAATGAAAGTTTACTTCTTAGGGTTTATCATTTCAGATGAAGGAATGATGATTGACGAGTCTAACATAGAGGCAATAAGAGATTGGCCTAGTCCAAAAGGGATTACGGAAGTTCAAAGCTTCCATGGATTGGCGGCTTCATTCTATCAAAGATTCATTAAGGACTTCAGTACAATTATGACTCCCATCACTGACTGCACGAAGAAAGAGAAGGACTTCCTTTGGACTGAAGAGTGCCAACACATTTTTGAGAAAATTAAAGAAAAACTATGCAAGTCCCCAATATTAGCTCTTCTTGATTTTAATAAAGTATTTGAAATTAATAGTGATGCTTCAGGAGTTGGAGTTGGAGTTGGAGTTGGAGCAGTCCTTATCCAAGAAGGCAGACATGTTGCCTATTTTAGTGAGAAATTAAAAGGAGCCACCGTCAACTACTTCACGTATGATAGGAATTCTATTTATTGTCGAATGAATTTATCATACACACGGACCATCAAGCTTTTAAACACATAAAGAGTCAAGGAAAGTTAAATAGTAGATTTGCAAAATGGGTTGAATTCCTAGAGAAATATCCATATATCTTAAGATATAAGAAAGGAGACACCAATGTTGTTGCAGATGCCTTTTCAAGAAGACATAACTTCCTTACTGAAATAGGAACCAAATTTTTTGGATTCGAATGGATTAAAGACAATTACCAACCAGATACTGATTTCGGAATCATCTACTTTAAATACGGTGGTTATCATATTATGGATGCGTATCTGTTCAAGGTGGTAAATTGTGTATTGTCAACGAGAGTTTAAGGAAATGTCTCATCAAGGAAACCCACATTAGGGGTCTATCAATCTATTTTGGAGAAAAGAGAACCCAAGATCTTCTGAGAAATCATTTTTACTAGCCAATCTCTCCAATGTTGTGCAACGAGCAATGCATTATTTGTAAAAGACAAAAAGGAGGGTTCTTCTACAAGGACTTTACTTATCGCTTCTAGTATCCACTCACCCTTGGGTTAAAGTTAGTATGTATTTTGTCCTAGGACTAACCCAGACAGCAAGAGCTAAAGATTCTATCATAGTAGTAATGGATAGATTCTCCAAAATAGCCTATTTCATTGCATGCCACAAGATTAATGATGTTGTTATCATTGTAGAACTTTTTTTTAAAGAGATAGTCAGGATACATTGTAACACCTGAGATCTTTACATTATAAATTTAGAATTTTCGTACCGAGAATTTGTGAAACGAGGTTTCGGGAAGTAAATTAATGGATTCAGTCAACTAAGGAGTAACTAGATAGTTGGAATGAAAGGAAGGACAAATGTGGACATTGAAAGCAGATGGAAATTTAATTTAATTGAAGCTTCTCCAACAAGCTACACCCAAACACCCTAACTCTCTCTCCCTTCCTTCCTCAATGTAAAAACCCCCCTTCCTCAGTCTCTCCCTCTCATTTATTTTCCTCTTCAGATTCCTTCTCCTTCTCCCCTCTCACGTAACTCTCCTCCATTTTTCCTCCTCACGCCAATTCTCTCTTGTTCTTTCCTCTTCTTGAAGATTTTAAGGTAAGATTAAGGTTAATTAAGGATGAGTTCTAAATTAAGGTTGGATTTAATGTGATTTTCATAAGGGTTTTATGTGTTTTGCTTAGGGTTTCCAGAATTTCCTCTTCCTCTCTCTCAAGTGGCCAAGTTTCACAATTTCTTGGAACTCTGAAGGTAAGGCAACCCCCTCATTTAGTGAATAGTTGATTCTAGGGTTTAAGTATATAAAGATTGGTTGAGTAAGTTGCGAATTGTTTGGTCTAAAAGAGGAGTGCATGAAAATTTAAGAAATATGGCTCAAGAGTTGCTATGAATGTCAAGTATTGATGTTAGGATGAGAATTTAGGAAACATGTGTCACACCCCGAGAACCCACACGGTTCTCGGTACGCTCACTACTATTATACACTATGACATTCAAAAGCTCGACGTGAACTCACCCAATTTAATACCACTTTCATTTTCAAATTATATTCAAAAGAACATTTGTGAGTATACAATTTTTTTCGACCCGATTCGAAAACGACTCACGTCCCGAAGAGGGAACACGTAAATCCTAAATATAAAATACGCAGTGGAAAAAAACAATTTAAAAGAGTTTTAAATTAAAACGACAAGACTTGAAATTTTGGGAAGGAGTCCCACACACGCCCGCGCGCGCGCACACTCGTCTCGGCGCGGCGCACATGCCCTCCAAGCACCGCGAGCACCAACTCGACGCCGTTGTGTCATGTACACACCCGCAGCGCCGCGTGCCCCACGCACCCTGTCTCTGCGCTGCGCGTCGGCGCACCCGTCCTCGCCTGACGCCGCGATACCCGCAGGCACTCGCAGGGCCGCGTGCCTCGCGCGCTTGCGGTCCTGACATGCTCCCGCGCACACCACCACTCCCTAAGCACCTCACCACATGCACCATGACCTATTCCGTACCCTCTCGACTCCCTGACTTTTCTCCCGAAAATTTGGCCGAGTAACGCCTAAAAACTGGCTATCCCAAAAAGTCTAACCCTGCATACAGTTCACCAGAAAATTTAAAAGTATCCATACATCAAACTATCCAGAGATCATCATAATAACAAGATCGAAGTTTAAGATAATGAAATCCATCAACTACAAATGAAGAAAGTCCACAGCATAGAGCAATAACTTACTCCAACATATAAACGTACACACGCGTCTCCAAAACACCATAAACACTCTATACAATCCTGTACAACCGACGCCTCTATGAACTCCTCCGAGCACATAAATATACCAACACAAAGCAAAGAACCCAAGCAAATCTCACCACCACCTACCATCTCCACGGGTCGGGTGGCCCTAATAGTCCGCCATTCGGTTCCTCGGTCGCATGCTGCCAACGGTAGTACGCCTCAGGACTAGGCTCTCGGGGCTCACCAGCGACAATATTTGCACCTACGCCATAGAATACACATCATAAGCCTAACGCTCAGTAACTAGTGTGATATGAAAGTAAAAACCGATAATGCAATCCTATCACATGTAGTCTCGACACTAATGCTCATGTTCTCACAATCTGTGACGCGTAGTGCAGCCATGTCAGAGTGAGGGTGAACCTCGTGCCACGCTACACCCTAACACGTCGTTACCATCCTGGACTCCCCAGCAACGAGGCCCACAAGCCACACACATGCGCCACCTCACAGCAACTACACCATGGTGAGGGTTAACCTCGTGCCACGCTACACCCTGGTGCATCGCCACCGTCCCGGACTACCCAGCAATGAGGCCACAGTTGCCACACACACACATTTTGTTATAGCCCAGCTGGCCCACTCTCCAAGCAGAATTCGCGACTGGTGATGCACCGGCCCACTCCCCGAGCAGGATCCCCAGCATCACTGTCCATCATCCTCACCGTCAACACATACACGCTACATGGCTGCCCAACCGGCCCACTCCCAAAGCAAAATTCGCGGTTGGTTAAGCACCGGCCCACTCTCCGAGCAGGATTCGTAGTACCACCACCACGCATCTCACCACCATCTACTCAAGACATGCTCAAAACTATTTTCGTTGTCTTTTTAAAACATGATATATGTCAAACAATACGTACGCACATCACAATCAAACAACATAAATCCTAAAGTTCCACGGTGTAGGCCCACCTAGGCAAAACACACGAATACACTACTTACTTGGCGTCCTAAGCTTTCCTGGTGCATGACTTCACCAAAAATCTGGTTCACCTAAAAATAAACAATCATTCATCAACATTCGCATCAAAATTCTCTAAACATGCTAAAAATCACACCGCACAACTAATCATGTGTTAGGTTATCAAAATTCCAATAGGTGTTTAGTAAATACGATGCAACCATAGAAATGATTAAATTGAAGGTTTAATGATTATTTTGATGGTCGTTATTTTAGGTTCGATTGCTCGACAAGGAAGTGAACCGAAAATGCTAAGGACCCGAGGTAAGTGGGTGTTAGGTTTTTGGCCTTTAAGGCCTTACATTATAATGATATTAGGATGCTATAATTATGATGATGTTTTAATGATTATGATGAATGGTTTGAAGTTTGAGCAAATTGGGTAGTGATAGGATGTGAGGAAGTCGTTAGGTGATATGTTTTCCTTTTTGAGATACCTATTTTTTTTCAAACGTCATTGAGGATTTATTTTTGTATTATGTGGGATCTCCCTCATGCATCATGTTTTTCCTAAAGTGGCATATCGAATGTTTCACATGCACGTTTTAAGTAAAGAATGACGAGAATATGTAATGATTGTAAACGATTCAGTGCGGGTAGTGACTGAGTATGGCACAAGGCATGTAAATGGAAACTCATAACAAGTGAACAACACCCAATGTTAAGTAAATGACAACTCATGACAAGTTATGTGATCTACCGGGTAAACGGGGTGATGCTTGTGCCTAGTCCCACGAAGACGCCCCCTTTTCCCATGTTATGTAATGTTAAAGAAATGAAAACGAACATGTTTTACAAAATCATGCAGTCGTGTATATGGATTCATGTAAATGTGTATGTTAGTGCATCCTTTACTAAACATTAGGCTTATAGTTTAAATCTTATGATGTAAGTGACAATATTGAAGGTGAGGAGTGTCCTCCGGAAATAAATGCATAGGTCAGTTGATGGACAGGGCTCGTGACGGGCGGGAGGTGTTTGGCATGGCTATTACGACCCGTGGGTGATACTCCGAGCACTAGGTTATGTTTTGTTTGTAAAGGTTAGGTAGAAATTGATTTTGTTTTGAAAATACCAAAATGCTTAGGATACATATATTTTGAACTGTATTCTTATACACGGATTTTCCATCAGTGCACGACAAGTTTCCGCTATGAGTCTTTTCCTGGATTTTACAAATTTTGATGGGAGTTACGTTTTGAATAAAAATGGCGTGTATTTAAAAAGGGTTTCCATTGGAAATATAGGCCAAGGAAGAGGAATTTTGATGAGAAACGTATGAAGTATTATTAGGAGTTTTAAGTTATGTTACTAATAAGCAAAGTGCCGACCTACATATTAAAGTGTTGACCAAACTTTGCATGTGTCAACCCCATGGATCGACCGTCACCAACAGAGGCAAACAAAGTGTCGACCGTTTAGTGTGAAGATAAGTACAAAGTGTCGACTTGCATGCAAGGGGGTCGACCACTTGGGTCGACCTACTCGGACAGAGAGCAATGAAGTGTCGACCGGTATATACAAGTGTCGATCGATAGTGAAAAATAGACGGAAGTGTCGAACACAAGGATCGACCATCACGTACAGAGGGGAATTAAGTGTCGACCGGTATATACAAGTGTCGACCGGTAGTATAAAATAGACAAGAGTGTCGACCACAAGGATCGACCGTCGCGGACAGAAAGGAATGCAGTGTCGATCGGTATATACAAGTGTCGACCAGTTTATACAAGTGTCGACCCTTGGGTGAAGGACGAATCAACGTGTCGACTGAACGTTATAGGTATTGACCGGGACCCCTCTTCCTTGATTAAAATAGTAATTTTCAAACATGTTTCAATCCGATGTTTTGAGGTATTTTCTGAATGTATTCGTAGACGTTTTCATGTAATTTTTTTAAAAAACGATGTAAACGTATTAAAAACCAGGTTAAAGTTTTTATAGAAGTCAAAAATTTTACGTCATTATGGAAAGTATAAGTTAGAGAAATATCATGGTAAGATCGTGGTGGCCCTGCTCTGCCTCTAGGCGAGTGCAAGGGCGGGGTCGTCACATACACGGAGTCCCACAGTCCATAGTATCAGATCATGACACGAAGTTTCTAAGTTCTTTCTAAGGCACTCTATGGAGGAGGATTGAAACCATGTTGCTATCCAGTACTTCCTTTCATCACAAAAACCGATGGTCAAATAGAAGTTGTCGACCGCACTTTGGAAACCCTTTTAAGAGCTAATATTGACAAGAAGCTAGAGGATTGGGACATCCAACTCCTATATTTAGTATTTGTCTATAATAGAAGTGTTCACATCACCAGAAGAAGGACTCCATTTGAAGTGGTTTATGGGTTCCACCCCTTTGAACCATTGGACCTTATATCCTTTCCGGAAGCAGACATCGTGAATCCTGAAGGAGCTAGTAAGGCTGAACAAGTAAAACAAATGCACGAAATGCTTATGAAGTCTATTGAAAAAATAAGTGAAACTTTTGCTAAACGAGCCACTAAAGGGCATAAGGAGGTAATTTTTAAGGAAGGTGACCTAATATGCCTTCATCTAATGAAAGAACGCTTCCCTAATCAAAGAAAATCCAAGCTTCTTCCAAGAGATTATGGACCCTTCAACATTGTTGAACGCATTAATAATAATGCATACAAATTAGAACTTCTAGGCTGTTATGGGAGAGTTTTAGCCACCTTCAACGTAGAAGATCTCTCTCCTTACATTGAGGATGAAGATGGGGGTGGGGGTGATGCACTAGATTTGAGGTGAAATCCTCTCTCACCCGGAGAGAATGATAGGCCTCAGAGGCTAAACAAAAACTCATTTATTATGTATGTTAATTACTATCAAATTTATTATTTTTGCAGGTGATGAACTTATCAACGACTTGGATTGGAACCCGAAAACTCAAGACAAGGATAAACCCCTACATGTACTCATTTCGAGGACTGAAGATGGCAAATCAACTCAATTAAAAGCTAGAGTAGTAGAAGCGAGAATTTTTTCTTCCTAGAGACAACTATTTGTAATTTTATTTTCTTTCACTTGTTATGTGCAAACATTTGGCCTATTATTTGATTTTCAATTATGCATGCATGCATAAGCATATAGGGTAATTGGTGGTAAAGGGCCTACGCTTAGAAGAAAAAGCCTAACTCCCTTTTTGAGACTCGGCCCCCCTCCTAACATGATGGAGGCGTCAATCCAAGCCCAACCCTTGAAGAAGATTGCAACTCCCACTAGCCTTTCATCATCATGGACTAAGTATCAAGTCTTAGGAAGAGAGGATCGGCCCATAAAGAAGTTTGAAGCACGTTACATTCGGCCCTCTCACTTGGCCGAAGCTTAATCACTTAAAGGCCAAGTCCATTAGTGGAATTGGTGCTCAAATCACTTGTCAATTTTGAATTCCCTTTAGCTCATCTTCCATTCATAGAATGAAGTCAACTTTAGAGGGAATTCATCTCAACGATGAAAGGCAAAGAGGAGCATCCATTCCACGACCGAGATCGCTTTTGTCATCAAGTTTCCTTTCTTTGCACGCCTAAACCCTAAACCACCTTAGGAACATACTTAAACATTCTTATTGCATTTTGTATTGAGTTTTTTTTTTTTAGATTAATAAGAATTTTGAGGTATTTTTCATTAAGGCTTCAAGAGGATTGGCTCTAAGGTAAGCAAGCATCGACGGTCTTTTGACTAATTGGAGTTGTAGTCTCCATTACTTCAAGCAATTGGTGGCTTGCACGTTCTTATTAACATATTTCGTCTCCAAACCCTTGGTGGTTGGAAAATAGTAGGAAAGGTGAACACCATATCCCAAGAACCGTTGTCACTTTCCTAGGAGAGTGTACATTCTCCAAAAGTGCTCAAGTTGCTTACCAGACTGGTCACAGGTTTCTCTTTTTCTTGTATTTTCTTTTGCACGATAATCTCAGAATATAATCTTAACACATCACCTTAGATCTCCTCTGGATTTCGTATCAATTTGGATCTGATTCGATATAAATCTTGATTGTTTAATTGCGGTGCTAAAGATTTTGTTGAGTAGCACCGACTTTGGAATTTTGATTTGTCTAACATATGATTAGTAGGGTTGAATCATATCAAACCCCCTATTAGAAAGGCCAAAATTTTTAGGTGTAACATCGACCTTGATAAACCAAACCAAAGAGCTTGTAATGTCCAACTTGACCTCGTAGTTCCTAGTGATATTCCAATTCCTTGTTGTAGTGGTCAATCAAAGAGCTTTTATGAATGGTTGTACGAGGTAGAGGGGTTATTTGGAAATCATAATTTTTTCTTAGAAAGGAAAAGTCACTCTATCCTAGAAATCTCAACGGGAAAGCAAAATGGTGGTGAAAGAATCTTCAAAAAAAGAGAAGATTGGATGATGAGGATGAAGTTTGTACATGGAGGATGATGAAATATCTAATAGAACAAGAATTTGCTCCAAGTCATCATGAGGAGGAGCAAGATCATAGGAAATTTTCAAGGTCTCCAAGTACAATTAAGCTACCATTTATCTTAGCACAAACCCATCCCAAACTTATAGAAGAATCCTTAAGTGAGGGGGAGGATGAAATGATAGATATAGACGATACTTGGAGTGATAGAGGAGAAGAAAAAATCGTCTACCCTGAGGAAGGTCTACTGTTGGAGACTGAAGGAAAAAAAATCGAGGAAGAGGATGACCAAGAAGGAGGCTTCAATGAAGAAATCAATGGGAAAGAAATTGAACTTAACAGAGTTGGTGTATGTTCTAAGAATTATCTTTTCCTACTACTTTTTATGACTGTCCTAACTTGTTTCTAGTAAACTCAACCTTAGGTGATCTCTCTTATAGTGTGGAGCTTAGCATTCCAAGGGTTGAAGAGGAAATCCTTTCTCAAAACTTAAACCTTTTGTTCTTAAAGGAAGCACACACCTTAAGGGATGAAAAACCCTCCATTTCCCTTTTACCAAGATTCGGTTTATCAAGAATAGGAGGTTTGCATATTGGAACGAGAGGATGAACTTTTTACCACCACCCTTAATGAAGAAAATCAATTATGAAGGTCGGTGAACGATCAAGAAGAAGCCACACAAGAAGAACATGTAGAATGTAAGATTAACTCCTTAGAAACGTGTTTAAATTCTTGTGAGCAAATTGAGGAAAATAGTTTTGAGTTGTCAGGGAGAGATTATGAAGAGGTCCGCCTCTAGAAGACGAACCCTTAGAATCACAAGTCATAGTAGATGAAGAACCTTATACCTTTTTTTGTTTCAAAAGGTTGACCTATCCAATGAAAGAAATGTCCACTTAAAATTCCCCATCCTTTCTAGGGATTTCTTGAATGAGTTAGCTTATGACTTAGCTTCTATAGTCGATATGACTATTATCCTTAATAGACTTAGGCTAATCTATAGAGAATTACACCTAATGAACTTTCTACTTTAATTGATTTTCAATTGGGTGAACAAATAACCCAATTAACTTCCCCATTTGGACACTATAAATTTCATCATCCGACTAAGGAAAAGAAATTAGTTGGGTTAGTGAAAACATGGTATGTACCCTCCAACTATTTGATCACTTGGATTTTTAAGTTTGGTTGGAGTGAAGATTATTTTAATGGTTGTATTGATCTTACATTCTTGGTAGAAAATTTAGGGGAATTAAATTTTTGGTTAATGGAGTATGATAGGAACATTATTGAACTAGGAAAAGTTAATTCCACAATTGAAAATGAAAAATCTTTTTATAATCCTTTCACCTTGACCATAGAATTTTCTTTGAATAATAAGACCATCAAATCACCCACGAATTGGAAGTCTTATTGGAATTTTCCATTATTTAGACTAATGGAAGATTACATCTTAATCATATTAAAATTTAAACGCTTAGAGAATCTAGTTAGGAGCCTAAGGCATAATTTTGAAAAAGCCTACTTTAGGATGAGCCAACCACTGGATTTGAAGTCAAATCCTCAACCACTAGGAGAGAATGATGTGCCTACAAGGCCTAGCCGTTAAGCATGAACCAAGGTATGTATCTTAGCCTATCTTTCATCTACAATGTTTGTGAGTTTTGTAGGTAATGGCCCTTGGACAGGTTGGATTGGGAGCATTGAATAAGGAATTTGTCTTTCCGACGACTAATTTTGTAACCAAGCAACTTTCTTTATTTTGTGTCTTTCAAACTTTTACATGTCTTTTATTCTATTTAGGCAAACATTAGCATTTTGTATAAGGCATGCATACTTAGTTAAGCTTAGGATCAATCAGGGATTAGGTGTGCGCAGGAATAAAGACAAAGCAAAATTCACTGAGTGGGCCCTCGGATGGGCACTCGTCGATAAAGGGTGCACATAGGATAGGCAAAAGTCACTGTAGGGCACGGTTCACAGCATGGGTACATAAGTGGCGCAAGGCTCGCTGGGGATGTGCACAGATGATCATTGCCGTCAGGCGCCCACATCTGGCCGAGGACCCATTGCGACATGCGCGCGCGTGGTCGAACTCCGAATGCCAATGACAAAATTTCTTCTCCGATGACTATTTCCTTTTCCTAAAGGCTCTCGATCCTCTGAAGGCTATTTATGTTTGTTTTGAACCTTTGTAAAGGGGATTTTGGCAAATTTAATTCACAGAAGTTTTATCTTCAGAAAGGGAAGTGTTCTTCGAACCTTCATCTTCGGTTGGTAACATCCAAAGATTACCTCCTTGTCTTCAAGTTGCTAATTTCTTGTCGATTCGCTTGAGACCTCTCCTCTCCTTCCTTTTTAAGCTTTGAACCATAGCAGGCAGGTGGTAAACTTGATTACTTGGTGAAGCTTCTTCACAGAAGATGGCTTCATCCGAAAGTGCTCTAATTGCCTGACGGACCAGTAGTGGGTTTCCTTTCATCTCGATCATCTCTTTGGACAATCTGAGGTAGGTTATCAGGTTTGCCCGCTTACCCATTTACTAGATTGCACCATTCATTTTCCACCTTTGTCTCTATGTCTTTCGCAATGTCACTTACTGTTTGGGGTGTTTTTTGTTACCCCTGATAGCACCGACCCCCTTGTGTTTAGTTTCTGTTTCTTTGTGCTCCTAACTCGATTTGCAGGGCGCTCATAGTGTGTCACTTTTCTAAGCTAATTGTCGTGAAAGGAAATAAAAAGAATTGAGGAAGAAGAGGACATGAGTATGGGAAATAATAATGAAGGAAAGGTGAAAAAGAGGGGAAATTGTTCATCCAAGAATAAGATAAATAGGGGATATATATATATATATAAAGGGGGAATGGTTCATCCAAGAATAAGATAAATAGGGGAAATATATATATACTGTTTGTTGGACTATATTGAGTCCAAAACTTTCAATTTTTTTCTCTTCCCAAGTCTTAAGTGATCAATATGGTCTTCCATATAGTTATTCAAAAGGTGTCATGTCGATAATAGCTCGTTGCTGTAAGTAAACTTTGAAAGTGCTAAATTTTCGACCCATCTTCCATCGAAATCTAAGACACACACTTTGAGCATCGTCTCTAATATTGGTGTAGTTCGTTTAGCTTTACCACTAATTTGTGGGTGAAGAGCTATACTAAAATTTTACTGAGTTCCCATTTCCTTTAGAAAGTAGCCCAAACTTAGATATGAATTGTGGATCACTAAAAAAAAAAATGACCTAGCAATTGCATGTACTCTTAGAATCTATCAATTATATATCCTTAGTCAATGCTAACAAAGAGTAATCTTCAATAATAGCAAGAAATGGCTGATTTGTTACACCATTGACTATCTTCCTTATGCCATTCAATCATTGCATGCTTTTGTGTAAGACAATGACAAAGTCTGTAGTAATATTACCCTATTTTCATCATGAACAAGGATTTCTTAGATAACACCAGTTGGTTGCTCATATCCAATTTCATACCTTTCCATAAGTATTTTCTTTCATATCTTGATGTGTATTTGTGCTTACGGGATGAACTGCAAATTTTAGTATATGAGTCTCACTTAAAACATATTCCTTTAGCTAATCATCATTAATGCAAAATGTGCAATTTTCATAAAACAAATTTTGAGGAATTTTTTTGCATTTAATTTGCAAAATTGATCATCATGTTAGATTAGTAATTTTTGATCAAATGGTTAAAGTTGGTAACAAGTGAAACCTATTGTAGTGGAAACAAACTTTGAGTTAATGTTTTGATAATGTGATGTGCCACAAAATAGAGGGTGGAAGAAAATAGTTTTGGCCAAGAAATGGATGATCTTCCAAAACATACAACTCTCTCAATTTAATTCCAATAAGGCTGAAATTTGGACAGCCTCTCCCTCAAAATGTGATGAAAATACCCTCCAAAACTCAAGGGCCAATATGATGGGGATAAAAAGTTATACACGATTAAACTAGGTTGGTAGAGGAGGTGCTACGACTTCACTTCTCAGGTATTGGTTCTCTTTGATAGAGAACCCCTTCAAACTTACTTCACGAGAGTTCCTTATTTCCTAGCTGTAAATTCTAACTCAAAGGAAGAATGTAGAAAAAGAAATAACAACAATGGAATCCACTTATACTCACAAATAGTGGAGCGAGGAGACACAACACTTAAAGAGAGATGACTCAAAAGATGAATTTCAAATTTCAAAGTTGTTTATTAGCTGCTGTTCTTAACCTTAAGAATTGATGAAATATAATCTTCAAGAAAAATTAGGGTTTCAAAGACGAACGAGGAAGTATCACATGCAAAACTAACAAAAAAGAAACAAGTACATGGCTATGCATAAAGTTGAAACCTAGACTTGCCTATTTGGGTAATGTTGACTTCTAATCCCAAAATGTGTTCTTCTACCAAATAAAACATTAAGACCATACATAATATATTATGTGGACTACAAAAAGGTGCAAGGTTGTCCATTTGTGACTCATGTTTGAGCTAGGACATCATTTCCTCCATGCACAGTCGTGGTGATGCTTGGTGATTATGGCTCCTGTTTTGAGTTACTATACTAACATATTGCATGTATTGGCCTATCTTTATCCTTTGCATTAAAGATCTCCTCCAAGATTTTAAAGAAATATGTTCTTATAAAATTAGCAAATAGATTAGTGAGTCCTTTGGCTCGAGATCGCATGAGTGGACTCTTTAGCATATCATCCCCCTGGGGAAATGGAGGATTTGACCTCTAACGCTTCTTCTTCCTCTCCTAGGTATAGAGACAAGTCCTGCGCATTGAAATTGTTGATCTTCTCTAGAACCTTGAAAAGTTTATAGACCCTAAGCTTGGATTTGAATTTCCTATGCTTGAAGGAGAAAATGAACAAATGCAAACCAAGTAGGTGTAATCGCCCAATACTAATAAAACACTCGGTCCATCCTTCAATCATTTTGTATTCAACTTTCCTTGAGGGTGGCCATATATATTTTTTAATCATGGCTCCATAAAACCTCTTTTTAGCTTCATTCTCTATTTTTGTCAACATAAACAGTTTTGCATTACAAAAGATTATCCCAAATCAATATCCAAAAATAATCTAAGATCTTATCACATAACTTTAATTCACTTAGGAGAAAAACACATTCTAGGAATCTACTAGAGTGTTGCTACAAGTTTAAGATGCAGTATGATTCCTTATTCATGAAGTATTTCTAATGTGCCAAAGGCCCCATCAATCAATCACTAGGTAAGATCCAAGTTTTATCTAAACTATGTGCTAACAAGCTTTAAACCTTCGGATAAAAATGACTACCTTAAAGGCTTGGATTATGGACTGAATGGACAAGGCAGAACTCAACCTTGAAATGTGCTGGCTTGGAAGACAAAGAGAAGAAACTCATAATGCTAAAGAGGGAATTTGTCTTCCCAAAAGCCACATGTAATTGAGCCATTTGTATTTTGTTGGCGAACTTTGGCCTTGATGTAATTTTAATTAATTGCCTGCTGATTAGGCATTAGGATTAGGTGTATGTCAGGATAGATGCTAGTTTGGAAAATGTTGGATACAAGTAAAGAAGCATGCATGAAATGCATGCAAGCGAAGTGCTCGGTCGCGCCAAAAAGGAGAGGCTAAATTGTGCACCAAAAGGGAGGGAGACCACTTTCCTCTTCAGGCCAAACTTTTTGCTGCTATTTGGAGGTATTGTTGGGGCTTTCCTTGCTGAAGACTCATGGATGAATAACATGGCAAAACCTAGCAATTTGATCAAGAATTGTGGACAGCATTTCAGCCATCCACCTAAGCCATTCGGCTACCACCTAGGGCCGATTGGAGGCCACTTCCCAATGGCTCTTTGAGCCTCATTTCAAGCAACATCTCCAGCCATCTTAGGTTTTTATATAACATGGTTATTGGTCCTTGTAAACGTGATTTTGGTTGAATGAAGATAGTCCCTTTTGTTGAAGAAGAAAACCGAAGAAGAGAGAAGCTTCTAGGTAAGCCTCGGTTTAGTGAAACCGAGAGGAATCTGCCTCCTACCAAGCTCACAAGCTAAGGTTTGTGTAATGATCCAGAAATTTTTAGATTTTTATTTTAATTTCTGAAATTTTAATTTAATCTCGGTCGGAGTTTTGAGAAACAATTCAACGGAAAAATTTAAATTATAAGACTCGGAGTCTACTTTTGTGATGGTTTTCGGAATTTAAAGTCAGGAGGTCGAGAAATTAACGAAATTACGGAAGATTAAAACACGTGAGGGCGTTTAGGAAAATTGTTATTTGTTTAAAATATATATATATATACACAACACCTGAATGGCTTCGGGAAGAAGCCATTCGGCTGTTATCGCAGTGCACCCGAGTGCTGAGAGAAGACGATGGGGAGCGAAGGCTATCGTGTGCCAGAGTCGGAGCTGCGATCAACGGCCGACGAGCGCGAGTGTGAGAGCTGAGTTGCGAACAAGTGCGGTTACTCCGAAGAACCAAAGCCGTTCGGTTTCAGCAGCTCAAACTCCCGAAGTTAGTGCTGAGTGTTTTCTGCTAACGACCGCGAAGAGGAGTCCCCATTCGGTTCTGTCGCCAGCAACCGAACACTCTTATTCTCTCTTCTTCCATTTTTTTTCCTTCCACCCGAGTGCCGAGCAACACCACCTCGTAAGTCTTTCTCTCCCTCTGCTATCCTGTCTAGTTTGGCCGAGAGTAAGGTTCGGCCTCCCTCCATTTTTGGTGAATTTGGTCGCAATGTTGAGGGGGAAGTGCCAAGAATGGAAGGGGGGAAATCGAAGGTGAGCCTTATCAGTTTCCCTGTTTTGGCCGAGCTTGGTGCTCGGCCTCCGTTCAATTCTGGTGAGCTGGCCGAGGGATATGAGTGAAGTGGGCCTAGTTGTGTATGGAAATTTTTAAATTTGGATTGAAATCAAGGATTGGACCTCTGTTTGGTGTAAGGGCAGCCTCTGTTTTTGGCCGTTTTGGCCCAGCTTTAGTTGATCGTTTTAAATTTTGTTTTTTTGTGGGATAAATTAGGTTGTTAGAGGGACGTATAGCCGCTGGAATTGTTCGATTCCGATATCCGACGCAGAAGATATGCGCGTCGGAAGTTTATGTCGAATTTTGGTCCAAGTCAAATTAGTGAGCGTTTTTCGTAGAATTTTGACATGTGATAGTGGCATGGATGTTTTTGGTGCGTAAAGCTAAATTAGGTGAGTTTTGGTTGAAGAAAAACAAAGGTTGAAATTTTATAAAAAAATGATAGATTTTATTTTTAGCATTTTTTGCCAGTCTGCGGCTTACCGATTTAAAATCTATTTTAGTATGCTAGATTAGGTTCCTAAGGGGAAGTTTAGCCAATTGAATCACTCGATTCCGTTAACGGACGCAAAAGTTATGCTCGTCCGAACTTTGGGCTGCTTTTCAGCCAGACCAAACCAATGGCCCGTTTTAGTTGGAATTTCATGAGTGTAGTTAAGGAAGGTTATTTTTAGCTATTTGGTGGATTTTGAGATAAATATTGATGAGTGGTTGTTTGTGTTTTAAGTTGAGACACCTTTTTTGGCGAAGCTGTGCATCGAGCGAGCTTAGGACGCCAAGTAAGTAGTGCATGCATGCGCTTTGCCCAAGTGGGCCTACACCGTAGAACTTTAGGGTTTATGTGATTGATTGTGGTTTGCATGCGTATTGTTTGACATGCATCATATTTTAAAAACGTGAACGAAAATGGTTTTGAGCATGTTTTGAGTATGTGGTGAGACGTGTGGCGGTGGTACCGCGGATCCCGCTAGTGTGCGGGCCGGTGCTTCACCAGTCGCGGATTCCACTTGAGGAGTGAGCCAGCTGGGCCGTCATGCGGCGTGAATATGTTGACGGTGAGGGTGATGGGCAGTGGTACCGCGGATCCTACTAGTGTGTGGGCCGGTGCAACACCAGTCGTGGATTCCACTCGAGGGGTGGGCCGGGTGGGCTGTCGCGAAACGTGTGTATCTGGCAACTGTGGCCCCGTGCTTGGGAGGCTGGGACGGGGGCGACGTGTCAGGGTGTAATGTGGCGCGAGGTACACCCTTACCCTGATGTGGTTGCCATGTGGTGATGCGTGCGTGTAGCTGGTGGGCCTCGTTACTGGGGAGTCCGGGACGGTGGCGACGTGTCAGGGTGTAGGGTGGCATTAGGTTCCTCCTTACCCTGGTGCGGCTACACTACGCGTCACAGTTGTGACAACATGAGTGTGAATGTAGACACTGCATGGGATAGGATTGCATTGTCGGCTTTTTACTTTCATATCGCATTACTTACTAAGCGTTAGGCTTATGCTGTGTGTTCTGTGATGGAGGTGTTGACGATACTGCTGGTGAGTCTCGAGAGCCTAGTCCTGAGGCGTAGGATGGTTGGCGGCGTGCGACCGAGGCACCGGATGGCAGATTTTGTTAGGGCGACTCGACCCGTGGAGATGGTAGGTGGTGGCCTGGTTGTTTGCGGGTATTTTTCTTTTGTGGTGATTATGTACAGTCGATGAGATTGAGTTGTATATGCGTCAGTGTATAGGTGTATATGGAGTGCGTGTGATTTTGGCGACGTACGCATATATATTATATGTAGGAGCTTGGAATTTGCTCTATACTGTGAATTTTCTTCGTTGCAATTGATGGATTTTGTTGTCTTCATACTCTGATTTGTGTTATGGTGATTTCTCTGGATGATGGATAGATAAACATTATCAATTTTGGTGAACTGTATGCAGGGTTTTAAATTTTTGGGATAGCCAGTTTTTAGGCGTTACTCTGCGAAATTTCAGGAGAGGGATTGGGAGTCGAGAGGATATGAAATAGATTGAGGTGTGTACAGTGAATGCTAGAGAGGTGTAGATGAGCGTGGGAGTGCGGTGTGATCGCAGGTGCGCGGGGCACGCAGCCCTGCGGGTACTCACGGGTCGTGCGGCGCCTAGTGAGGGCGTGCGCGCGGACGTGCTGTACAGCGGCAGGGTGCATGGGGCACGCGGCGCTGTGAGCGTGCGCGAGACACAGTGACGTTGAGTTGGCACGTGCAGCACCGCGAGGGTGCGTGCGGGGTGTCGAAGTGGGGACGTGAGTGCACTGTACCGGATTGTGTAGTTCGAGGGGTCCGTTGGATTCTTTCCTAGGATTTCAAGTCTTACCGTTTTATCTTAAACTATTTTAAATGGTTTTCTTTTCCGCTGCGTAGTCTTTATGTTGAGGACTTCGTGTTTCCTCTTCGGGACGCGAGTTGTTTTCGAATCTAGTTGAAAATTGTTCATACTCACAAATGTTCTTTTGAAAATGATTTGAAAACGAAAGGGGTATTAAATTGAGTAAGTTATGTCAAGTGTTAGTGTGTGTAGTGTATAGATGCACTGTAGTTCACCGGGAACACGGGGTTTCTGGGGTGTTACAGTTTGCTTGTTGAGTGGTTGTTCCACTTTTCTCTAAACTCTTGAAGAGTTGGTAGCAAGAGAAAATGGTCATTAACCGATTCCCCCTTGCTGTGAATCTTCCATAGAAGATTGTTTGCCGAGAGCTCTAATGTTTGCTCATCGGACAACATTCAGGTTTGTTTATATAACTTTATTTTCAGTTCATATTTTGCCTTGATATTTTAAGGAGATTCACCTAACTCCTAAATAGAGTTACGCTTAAAATTTCATCCCATTTGAAATTCATGTGCTCATTTATTGTTTCTGTTCATTGTACTGCATCCTCGGCCTCGCCGAGCACTCTTGTATTAACCAATTCTTTTGTAAGTGATATACGGCCTTAGCAAGGCTTGGAGTGCATCATGTGATATCAGATTGTACCCTTCCAGTTAATCCATAAGGATCGGACACCCATATTCCAGGACCATATAATCCTGTTACATGAAATTCACCAAAACTAAAGCAAGCCACCCTTGCAAGAAATAAATGAATTCCAAAAATCTTCGGTAAATCCAAAGAAGGTTTTCCTAAAGATATCTATCCAGCAGTAGATACTTTAGATTTAAAATCAACTATGCTACAACCTCGAATCGTTGGTGAAGAACATTATGAAACCGCGCAAAGAGTTAAACAAACTTTACAGTCATGGTAGTTTCCCTTGAGTGCTAGCTAACAAATTGGTTTGCATTGTCAATCTCATTTTCATGGTTGCAAATCGTTTGACATTCTGCTTGTTTCTAATTTTAGAAAACTGTTGTCTTAAGCATGCTGTTTCATTTTTGTTTCTGTTGTGTTTCACCTTATTTTGCTTAATCATCTTCACAGCATCTTTATTGTGGCACCCCGAAAACCCACTTGTTTCCGGTTTGCTCTGATACCATAACCTGTGGCGCCCCGAGTTATCCCAACCCGGTTTGCCGATCTGAGCTACTGACTCGTACCGACCCTAGTTGTTTGAACCCGAAATCGACACTTGATTACGTACTCGCACTAAAAATATTTTTATAAAAATGTTTAAAATTTATTCATCACCCTAAGACGATGTCATTTAAAATATTTCACCCATTTTATAGCGGAAAACAATACTTGCGTGGAGAACTCATTATATTTTCATTTTGGTGCACATTAGCATAAAGAGAATGTTCATATGGGTATTTTGTAAATCCATTTTCGAGAAGTACTTGTCGATTCGACTATTCCAAATTAATTGGAACTTGCTTCAGGCCATACAATGTTTTATTCAACTTCAATAATTTGTCTTCATAACAATTTACAACATAGTCTTGAGGTTGTTTGACATAAACATATTCTTTGAGAACTTCATTCAAGAATGTCGATTTGACATCCATTTGATAAATCTTCCATCTATTCTAAGATGCTAGTAAAATAATCAGTCGAATAGTTTCTAAGTGAGCAACGTGAGTAAATACTTTACCATAGTCGATACCTGGACATTGACTATATCTTTTCGTTACTAATATGACTTTGTATTTCTCCGCTTCTCGCTTTGTATTCTTCTTTTCTTTGAAGACTCACTTCACACCAATGTGCTTTAGGCTTCTGAAATGGCTGCTATCTCCCATTTCTTGTTCTTCTCAATTGAAGCAATGTCTTCATCCATGACAATTCTCTATTTTTTATCTTTCACAACTTCCTCAAATACTCAAGGCCAGAATCAACAAAGTGACAAAAAAGAGTTAGATCTTCACTTACATTTTCTGTTACTTCAAATAGGTCTTGAAGACTTTTCATACAAGGCTCTCTTTCACTTGAGATTCCACTTCAAAAAGATGAAGTTAGAAAACATAGTCAATGACTTCTACTCAGAACTCTTTCGACATCTTCTTTGTCTTTAGCATACTCCGAGACATATTGAGAATATTTCGGTTCTTTCTTTCAACTATGTCATTTTGTTATGAAGATCTTAGAATATCAGGAATTGTCAGATGTCATTTGCTTCATAATACTCATTAAACTTGTTAAAGTTAACTCACCTTCTTTATTTGATCTTAAAGCTTTAATGGAATACCCACTTTTACTTTCTATATATGCTTTAAAGTTTCTAAAAGCGGCAAAAACTAGAGATTTCTTCTTCAAAAAATATTTCCAAGTTTTTCTGGTAAAATCATCAATGAAGAGGAAAAAATACCATTTTTTATTAATGACAGAGGCTTAATCAATCTGAATACATCAGCGCGAATAAATTGAAATTGTTTAATTGCTCTTGATGTCGTATTTTTTACCAAATCCTTTCGAAATTGTTTGCTAACAATACACCCGTCGCATAACTTGTCTTGTTGATCTATGGACAGCAAACCATTTGATGTGAATCAAGGTGCAACCAACTTCAAACTTAAAGTTAAAGATTCATGTCAAGATATTGGAGGCCCAATGATAAAATCAAGAACCACGAAAATGAATAAAGTCTTACATGGGTTGATTTTAGAAATTCAAGAGAAAGATTCTTTTCAACACAAGGTGAAATTAATAAATTTGTTAAGTATTGAAGAGGATGCTTGAGAGGAAAGCAAAGCCGAAGATACTTGAAGATTTAGTGGCAAGTGGGATAGAAGCACAACAACAAAAATATGCAGATGCAAAAATCCATGTAGAGTTTCCTTTTCTCTATCAAATTTGGCAAGTACTTATTTTCTAATTCTTGGAGAAAGGTAGAGCACAAATTTAGGAAGGAGGGCTACAAAATTAATAAATCAAATTGGTCAAAGTTTCCTTTTATTATGTGGTCAAAGTTTCTTTTTATTTGGCTACATAATTTCCCTTTGTTTTTTTTTTAATTTGTTAAGTTTCCTAATCTTTAGATATTTCCTAATCTTTAGACGTTTCTAAATCTTTACATTAGGATATTTTCTAGTCTATTTAAAGGCATAAACCCTACAGCATTAGAACGATCAATATACACAATTTTGAGTTGACTCTTTGTGACAATTTTCTCTTTGGTTCTTTGTGTAACACCCTGAGAAAAAAAACCCCACGTTCCCGGTGCGTTACAGTGCATCTACACACTACACACACTAACACTTGACATAACTTACTCAATTTAATACCCCTTTCGTTTTCAAAACATTTTCGAAAGAACATTTATGAGTATGAAAAATTTTCGACTCGATTCGAAAACAACTCGCGTCCCGAAGAGGGAACAGGAAGTTCTCAACATAAAAACTACGCAGCGGAAGAGAAAACTATTCAAAACAGTTTAAGATAAAACGGTAAGACTTGAAATCCTAGGAAAGAATCCAACGCACCCCTCGAACTACACAATCCGGTACCGCGCACTCACGTCCCCACTTTGACACCCCGCGGGCACCCTCGCGGTGCCGCACGTGCCAACTCAACGTTACTGTGTCTCGCACACGCTCACAGCGCCGCGTGCCCCACGCACCCTGCCGCTATACAGCACGTCCCCGGGCACGCCCTCGCCCGGCGCCGCACGACCCGTGAGTATCCGCAGAGCCACGTGCCTCGCGCACCTGCGATCACGCCGCACTCCCACGCCCATCTACACTTCTCTAGGATTCACTGTACACACCTTAACCTATTTCATATTCACTCGACTCCCCACCACTCTCCCGAAATTTCGACAGAGTAACGCCTAAAAACTGGCTATCCCAAAAATTTAAAACTCTACACACAGTTCACCAAAACAAACAATAATTATCTATCCATCATCCAGAGAAATCACCATAACACAATCGGAGTATGTAGACAACGAAAATCCATCAGTTCCAAACGAAGAAAATTCACAGTATAGAACAATTCCAAGCTCCTACATGTAAAAGATATGCGTACGTCGCCAAAATCACACGCACTCCATATACACCTATACACTGACGCATATACAACTCATCTCATCGACTGTACACAATCACCACAGAAGAAAAATACCCGCAACCAACCAGGCCACCACCTACCATCTCCACGGGTCGAGTCGCCCTAACAAAATCCGTCATCTGGTGCCTCGGTCGCACGCCGCCAACCATCCTACGCCTCAGGACTAGGCTCTCGAGGCTCACTAGCAGTATCGTCAGCACCTACACCACAGAACACACAATATAAGCCTAACGCTCAGTAAGTAATGCGATATGAAAGTAAAAAGCTGACAGTGCAATCCTATCCCATGCGGTCTCTACACTCACACTCATGTTGTCACAATTGTGACGCGTAGTGTAGCCGCACCAGGGTAAGGAGGAACCTAACGCCACCCTACACCCTGACACGTCGCCACCGTCCCTAACTCCCCAGCAACAAGGCCCACCAGCTACACACACGCATCACCACGTCAGGATAAGGGTGTACCTCGCGCCACTCTACACCCTGACACGTCACCCCCGTCCCAGCCTACCCAGCACGGGGCCACAGTTGCCACACACACACGTTTCGCGACAGCCCAGCCGGCCCACCCTTCGAGTGGAATCCGCGACTGGTGTTGCACCGGCCCACACACTAGTAGGATCCGCGGTACCACTGCCCATCACCCTAACCGTCAACATATTCACGCCGCATGACGGCCCACTCCTTGAGTGGAATCCGCGACTGGTGAAGCACTGACCCGCACACTAGCGGGATCCGCAGTACCACCGCCACACGTCTCACCACATAGTCAAAACATTCTCAAAACCATTTTCCTTCTCGTTTTTAAAATATGATGCATGTCAAACAATACGCACGCACACCACAATCAATCACATAAACCCTGAACGTTTATGGTGTAGGCCCACTTGGGCAAAGCGCATGCATGCACTACTTACCTGGCGTCCTAAGCTCGCTCAATGCACAGCTTCGCCGAAAGGTGTCTCAACCTAAAACACAAACAACCACTCATCAATATTTATCTCAAAATCCACCAAATAGCTAAAAATAACCTTCCTCAACTACACTCATGAAATTCCAACTAAAACGGGCCATTGGTTTGGTTTGGCCGAAAATTAGCACAAAGTTCGGACGCGCATAACTTTTGCGTCCGTAACGGAATCGAGCGATCCAAGTGGCTAAACGCCTCCTTAGGAACCTAGTCTAACATACTAAGACGGATTTTAAAACGGTAAGCCGCATACAAGCGAAAAACGCTAAAAACCGAATCTGCCATTTTTATCAAATTTCACATTTTCACTTCTCCGCAACCAAAACTAACTCGCAACTAGTCTTACGCATCAAAACGGCTATGCTACTATCACACGTCGAATTTCTATGAAAAACTCCTGCTAATTTGACTTGGACCAAAATCCGACATAAACTTCCGACGCGCATAACGTTTGCGTCAGATATCAGAATCGAACGATTCGAACGGCCATACGTCCCTCTAACAACCTAGTTTATCCTACAAAGACAGAATTTAAAACAATCAACTAAACGTAGGTGGAAACGGCCAAAGACAGAACCTGTTTTTATACGAAAAATAGCCAAAAATTCAACTTCGATCCAAACGCGCCAATTCCTTCACCGAACAATCACATTTTGATCTACCAATGCATACATTAACAAAATTGGTGGTTCCCAAACAAAAAAAACAGAATGGCACCACAAAACCCTCATGGTTCTCTTCCCACACCCGTGCATTTCTCAACCAGATCATTGGACCATGAAATTCACTTCTATCCCACTTAAATTCTAGCATGAAATTACAGAGACTTAGAGGTACGAACAATTTCACGCTAGGCCATCTAAGCAGGACAAAAATCGAAAGGGAAAACTCCCTGTTCTCGATCGAGTTTTGCCGCAGAAGGGTCGAGCCACACACTGGCTCCAGCACACACACACACTACACTCTAAAATGCTCCAACAACCGAGCCCTACCATCGGGAGTCGAAGAACAACCGAGATTCGACGCTCGGTCGACAGAACCAAAAAAAATAGGGGAGAACTCACCTTCGGTTTTTCAGTGCGGGAAGGCAAAACAGCTTCTCTTCAGCTCACCGGAGTACTCTAGGCACCGGCTTCTCTCCCTCGGCGGTCGGTCGTCGGCGATTTTCCTTCCCCGATCTCTCTCTCGCTCCCTTTCTCGGTCGCGCGACAACACGGTGGAATGGCTTCCACCCGAAGCCAATCCACCATATAACGTTTTTTATTTTTATTTTTTTTAAATTTTAATTTAATTACAAATTACCAAAATGCCCTCACGTGTTTTAATCGTCCGTAAATTAGTAAATTTCTTGACCTCCCGACTTTAAATTCCGAAAACCATTGCAAAAGTAGGCTCCGAGTCTTATAATTTAAATTTTTCCGTTGAAATATTTCTCAAAACTCCGACCGAAATTAAATTAAAATTTTGGAAGTTAAAATAAAAAACCAAAAATTTCCGGGTCATTACACTTTGTGAAGAATTAAATCTTTTTCAAGTCAAACCTTGAAAGACCAACTTGATAACTTTTGTTCTAACCACAAGTTTGGTTATGGGTCAAGCTCCTTGTTTGATAACTTTGGTTCTGTCAGTATGGTTCGATTGGGGTCAAGTTCCTTGTTCTATTCCGCATTGTTGAAGGGTCTCAGGTTTGATATACCCGTGGTTCTCATCACCCTCAAACAACCTTTTCTGGCCCAATAACTTCAAGCTATTGAAATTAAGATGACAAATCTCACATGCCAAATCCATGAGAGGTCTTTCACACAAGCCTTCAAACATCGAACAACGTCAGCTTGAATATTCAACATGAACTTTCTATTTTTTGTCATTGGTACCTTCGCGATCACATTTCTTTTATCACATTGAAGTAGAAAACTACGATATTTTATGTGAATTTCATAGTTTTTATCCAAGAGTTGTCCCAAACCCAAAATGTTGCTCTTCATACTCTGAACATAGTAAACATTGCTAATAAGTTGTTGATCGCCATTTTCCATATAAATTAAAATCGTACATTTGCCTTGGATTTTATCTTTGGGGTTATCTCTACTTGTGACTAATCTGGTCAACGAGTCGTCAGTCTCTATAAATTTGCTCTTGTCGCTATACATGTGATTGCTTGCTGCATTGCGCTTGGTTTCTTATCCTCCTTTATAAGCAAGCTGCCACTTTTTTTTAGCATAATTCAACATTTTTTTGACATTTTAAGGACTCCACAATCATGAGCATAATGTCTTTGCTTAGCTATGAAAACTAGAATGATCATTCTGTCTTGAGTGGCTTCCTCTAGCATGCTCTCTTACAAAATGACTTTTTTCTTCATTGTCGAGATTTTGACGTCCTCGACCTCTTCCTCTACCTTGTCCACGTCCTCATCTACGTCCTTTTTCCCGTTGGCTTCTTCCACTTTCATTCTTTTTTTTCTTCATCGAGACCCTCGTGGCTAAAACTTGATCAATTGACTCCTTCTTGTTGATTCTTTCTTTATGAGCTTGTAAGAACCCATGAGTTGGTCAACCATCATGGTAACTAAATCTTTGGACTCCTCGATACCTCCAACCACATAATCAAACTTTGAATGCAATGAGCAGGGAACATTTTCATTGACATGAACATTTTTCATTGTTTCTCCTTATCTCTTCATTTGGTTTACAATCGCTAAAATCCTTGAAAAGAAATATGTTATAGACTCGAATTCTGGCATTCGCAACGCTTCAAGTTCTCCTCGTAGGATTTGAACATAACTTCTTTATCTAATCAACTCCTTTATAAGAGTTTTTTAGAATTTCTAATGCTTGCTTGGCGGTGGTCACATTTGATATTCTCTCGAATATAGATTCATCAAAACATTGATAAATAAGAGTAAGAGCTTGTTTGTCTCTCTTATGTATTCTTTGTAGAGTCTCCCTTTAGTTAGGTGTCATGACGGAATCATCACGAGGGTCTTCATAGCTTCTATCGACAATCTCCCACATATCTTGCGAGTCGAGCAAAGCCTTTATACGAATGTATCAATTTTTGTAATTATCTTTCTTGAGTTGAGGGAAGTGGAATGAAAAATGTAGAATTCAACATTTCTACAAGATCAAAAAACTGTGGTCTGATACCAATTTGTTGGAATGAGGAAGAGAGAATTTTGAAGAAGGAAAAAATATAAAGTGGAGAAGAGAGAACTTCAAAGAGACTATTTCTTGAAATGCTTTAGCTATTGTTTGATTTTGAAATGTCTAGACTCACATCTTATTTATAAGATTATTTGGTACATATATCATAATTTATGAATCACCTAATTAATCACATATGTGCACTGATACATTATAAATCACTTAAGCACATGAACCAATTTACCTACACATACATGAATTTTAACTTTCTAAGTGACTCTTCACGAATATATGGAGTCTAACCAAAACTATATTAAAAATATACATTAATCAAAATATGATATTTGAATTAAGTTTATATTTTCAATAGGAGGTCTGTTCCATGATTTTCTCCCTGGTTGAAGAAATAAAACTATCAAGAATAATCACTTTGGCGTGACCAAACGATGAAAGGAAGGGTTGAAGATTTTGTTATCCAAAAGGAAGCAATCACAAGGATTAATCAACTGAGAAAGAACCGGTGGAGTAAGAGATACTCTCTCTGAATTATTTATCTCCAAATTTTGTTAATGAGTGTTGGTTTCCCCAAACCCTAGCTAATACGATGCCATGTGTAACACCCGAGATTTTTGCCAAACCTTCCAACCTAGGAGCAAAGAATTCCCGATAAATTTTAGAGATTTACCAATAAAAGAAAAGGGAATTGAGAAGCAAAAACCTTAAAGCTGAGAAAATAAAAGAGCTAAAATGGGAATTTTAAAGGCAAACAACTAAAGGGGTAACAGTACAAATTAAGTGGAAACGAAGGATCAAATTGCAAAAATTTCTTCTACAAGTTTCCACAAACCCCACATCCAAACACACCTCACCTACCCCCACCCAATTCACTCTCCTCCTCCTCACGTTTAACCCTCATCAGACCACTCTCCTTCTTTCCTCTCTATCTTTCTCTACTTCTCCCTCTCTCTCCATCCTCCCTCTTCCATCTACGAAGTCCTCCTCTTCCTTGTTGAGTTCTTCTGATTTTTGAAGATAAAAGGTAAGGATTTAGTAGTTTGTTGATGGATTTTGGTTAGGGACTAGTAAATATTTGTTTTGTTGGTAGAAATTGTGGGTTTTGATGATTGTTTAATGACCTTCATTTAGGGTTTTGGTTTCCTTTCCTTCCCCTTTAAGGTGGTCGATTTCTCCTCTTCCTTTTATTGAAGATTTAAGGTAACAGTCACTTCTCCTTGGGTATTTGGAAGTTTTAGGGTTTAAATGCAAGTGTTGGGTTGATGAATTGTTCAAAAATATGAGTTTTGATGGCTTAAAAGGAGTGCACGAAAATCATGTGTAAGGGTTTGTTTAATTGTTTTAAATTGTTAGACAATGATGTATGGATTGTGTGCTTGATATGTCATGCCCCGAAAACCTACCCGTTTCAAGTTTGTTCACTGCTCCGACATCACATCTTTAACGTCCCGAGTCGTCCCCTTACTCGGGTCGTCCGGACTCAGGTCGTCAACCGTACACCCGCTTTTCACTTCGACAGAATTCGTGTAAAATTTAAAACTTTTAGTTCTCCGACTCAAAACGACTCCCAAAAGAAATACATAAGAACACCGCAGCAGAAAACTCATTTAAAATCGGTTTAAATAATTTTCCACTTTAAAAACGTAAAAAAATAAAATAAAGAAACCGATCGACACCTGCAAGCGCCGGTCAACACTTGGGTCATCTCGGGTTTTTCATCGGTCGACACCAGCAAACGTCGGTGGACCTACCTTTCTCTCGGGTCCTTTTGTCGGTCAACCCTGAGAGTACCGGTCGACACTTCTACACTCATCATAGAGTGCGGTCGACACCTGATTTCACAGGTCAACACCTTGATC
Source organism: Begonia peltatifolia (assembly GCA_022433055.1). Taxonomy (NCBI): domain Eukaryota; kingdom Viridiplantae; phylum Streptophyta; class Magnoliopsida; order Cucurbitales; family Begoniaceae; genus Begonia; species Begonia peltatifolia. The sequence goes on along the minus strand of CM039517.1, from coordinate 16,914,087 downwards.
CTCTCTGCCCATGTAGGTCGACACTCTCGGTCGACACCACTGCCATTATTTTCACTACCGGTCGACACCTATAACCAGGGGTCGACACTTACTTCGGGTCTGCCTGTGTAGGTCGAATCTCGCGGTCGACACTTACCTTCCATTTTACACTGACCGGTCAACACATGTCGACTTGGGTCAACACCTTGCACCAATATACATAAAAATGACACCAGTTCAGAGAAAACACACGATGACATTCTCACGATTAAATCTACAAAGTAAAGACCTACATTTTAAAAATGTAATTTCTTCAAGTAATTTAAAAAAAAAACATAATCCCTACTCCAAACCTGACCATAACCGTACCATACATCCTATATCCTGCCATGGTCGAGTCGCCCCAACAACTGCCTGCACATGCATACGGCGTACGCCACCAACACCATCCTAGGCATGCCCGTCACCTAGCAACTCACCGGAAAGCGCGTCGTCACCTACACCACGGAACACAAAACGTAAGCCTAATGCTTAGCAAGTATGGAGCATGAATTAAAAATCAATGCACAACTCAACCCCTAACACATGCAGTTTCTACACTTTGTTTCTTTTTTGTTTTGATTATTATCATCTTTCACTTTCACGTGTGGGTCAAGTTGGTGCACATCTTGTTCCACTCAGGAAAGCCACACCATGACCCACGGAGCGAGATTAGAGGCACACATCGTGATCACACATGGGACGACCACACAAATCTCCTCCCAGCAGCAATAATAGAACCCTTTAGTGCTTTCTCACTAGCACGTTAACGACGAGGCATTCAAAAACTGTGTCATCTTACGTACATTCATCCATGGGAACCCCCTAGTGCTTTCTCACCAGCATGTTAATGACGAGGCGTTGCCCATGCGTGACATCTTTTCTTATTTGATTACATTTCATATGCACAATTCAAACCATGCTCAAAACTCGTTCTTTCGTAGTTCAAAATCATGATGCATGACAACACATATGCATGACCAACTGACCAAACAACAAAACAACAATCAAAACAAACAAACAATCCTACCATTCTATGGTGTAGGCCCGAGGCAAACCATAAACAATCCATCACTTACCTGGCGTCCTTGAAATTTCCTCGTACTCTAACCAGGAATACATATAAAATTACACATCCATCAATTCTAACTCATTCAATTCATAAATTCCTAGCTTGAAAGTCATAACTCATACAAAAACCAAAACTCTCCACTAAACCCGAAATCAAACTTAATTTTCGACCAACTTCAGAAATTCACAACTTCTACAATACTCGTCCGAATTGAACGATCGAACGTGCTACAAACTCCACAGGATGTCTAGTTTCCAATGGTCCCATCCATTTCCTAATTGGACATCCACAACTTGGCCGTACGTGGCTGAACGGACACAGTTCCATAATCCGTATATTTAGCCAATCAATCATCCAATCTTTCCCACCAAATCTTGTAATCTACTCCTATTTCTAGCTTAAGCACCAACATGCGGATAAAAATCGACTCTAAATTCACTTTCCTGTATTTCCCTTCTAAGTTTTCACCAAATCACCTGATACTCTCACTAACTTCGTTTTTGTTGCTAAAAACAACTAGTATACTAACTATCTACAAAGAACTAAGTAAAACATACCGTAGATTTGAAGATTCACGGAAGAACGGAGGAGAATCGTTGAGGGCTTCACGCAGGGAAGAAGAAAACGTAAAGGGGAGGGCTTGCGCCGGAAGTACAACACTGTATGGTGTTCTGGTTTCTTCCTTTCTTTCTTTAATTTAACAATAATAATAATAATAACTTAATTACTATTTCACCCTTAATCCTTAACCGTTTAATAAATCTGTTATACCGTCTAATTACGGTTGGATTCTTAAATTTTTCTCTTCTCCATTAGCCTCAAAATAATCTTTTACTTAAGGGCGGAAATTTTTCGTTATCAATTCCGATCAAAACTTTGCCGATTACTATTACATAAAATCTGAAATTAACTTTTACAGAGAAATCTAAGTGTTACATGGTAAATTGGGAAGGAGGAGTGTTGATGTGTTTGAATTTCATAGTTTAGTAGGTGATGTTGGGGTAGATTATGTTGGAATTTCTTTGGAACTTTGGGGATAATGCATAATACGGGGAGGTTATGCCAAAATTCTTAGGGAAATGCCTTAGGAATTTTTATGTAATTGGTGTATGTTCGATAGGGAGTTAAATTAGCTCTTTGGATTATGGTTCTATGAGGGTCAGTTATTGATGCCTAGATTGTAATGTTTTATGTTCGACTTCACAACGGAAAAGTGAACGAAGCCCGCAAGGACATAAGGTAAGTTGGTGTTAGGTTTCGGCCCTTAAGGCCCTACATCACAAGAGTACTAAGATGTTAGCGTTTTGATGGATGTTTTCAATAGGTTGTGACTCTTATGAGGCTATGTATATGGGCAGTGTTCGTAAGTTAGATTGTTGTCAGGTATCGAGTCTTTCCCCTTTAGCATAGGCTATGTTTCGTTTAATGTTAATGTTATGGAGGATTATGTTTACATATATGTCCATATTATGTACCTCATCCCTCAAACATCATGTTCTTTTCTAAATGTGGCATACAAAATGTTTTACACGCATCATGTTTTGAGTAAAGTATACAAAACGTTTTATGTACATGCTTTATGTAAGAAAGACAAGACTATGTAATTTACATAATCGGTTAAGTTGTGGGTCATGGTTGAGTGTGGTTATGTTTGTCCACTTCGGTAGTCCATGTTATGTTGTCTCATTTGGTGGTCCATGTTATGTTATGTATATGCCTACTCCTCACGTAAATTCCCCTTAACCTATGTTATATGAACGTAAAGAAAATACGGGAAAGAAACATGTTTTATAATCATGCATGCATGAGTATTTATTTCATTGCACCATCTTACTAAGCATTAGGCTTATAGTTTGAACCTCGTGATGTAGGTGAAGACGATATAGGTGAGGACTTCTAGCCTCAAGTCGATGTGTAACAGCAGATGGAGGGCGAACTCATGGCGGGTTGTTTGTGGCTGTCCGGCTATTTTGACCCGTGGGTGAAGTCATGTGCATTGTTGGGGTATGAGTGATTTTGATTTAGAGTTATGTATAGAAGAGTCTACATTTTGGAAAATACTAGAACTGCTTGGGATTGGATGTTGTTTTCGTTAGGAAATATTTCAGTGGCAACTTTTTACATTTTTAAAGTACGCTTTGATGTTTACGAGTATTTTGATCAAAAAATGGTGAATTTTAAAAAGGTGTTTTATTGTTTTGAAGGTTTGAAGGTTGTATGTGGATGTAATGGAGTGTTTTTAGGTTTAAAAAAAAAAAAAGAAGAAAAAAGGGAAAAAGGGCACTGGTGTGCGCGGTGGGCGCCCAGGTGCTCGCGGCGTCTTCGAAGGGTGAGAGCAGTCGATCGGTTAGCGCTGTACGGCCAATCGATTGGCGCCTGATGATTTTGACAAGGCACCGGTAGAGCGCTTGTCGATTGACCAGCGTTGGGCCCGCGATCGATTGGCGCCTGATGTATTTGATAGGTGATCTGTCAATTGATCGTTGTTGGGCGGGCGATCGATCATCCCATGAAGGCCTCGACGAGGCGCAGACAGAAAGGGTGCCGACCTGTCGGCTGATAAGGGCAAATCGATTGGCCGACGCGAGAGTAACATTGGTATCGCAGCGCGCACATGGTAACAAAGCGACTCGCGCGCTGCGTCAGGGCGATGCACAGACGTTGACAGGGCGATGCGCGCGCAGTGCACGTGCGCGGGCCTTGGGCGCACCACCCTAGTTATTTTTGAAATTTTTTTAAACTCCTAACACATTTTAAATGTTTTCTCCCAAATGACTTCACAAATGTTTTTCCCTTATTTTAAAGGATGTAAAGGAGCTTAAAACACACGTTTCGCTCGTTTCAAATTTTAGAAAAATTTTTCGTGAAAGTTTCCAAATTTAAAAAGTAAAGTCTAAATGTGATTACAAGTGATGTTCAGTTATGCATCGCGGCCCCGCTTGGGATCGTGACACCATGCCTCATTAGTGGCAATGTCATAAATACAAGAAAATTCAACTAAAAATTAAATAAATTAAAAGACATAAAACTTGTTAAGATGGTCATGCTGAATTTAGCTTCTCTACGTGGGGCTCTTTTCACAGAGCAAATGAATACAGATTGTTTGCCATCTATTTCAGTCTCCAAAGCTTAATGTATTAGCTAAGTTGTAATTGAGGTCAACTTTTGATTTTAGGTCCTGACAATCATCAAATGTGTCAGAATCTTAAAAAATTTAGAATGTCTACTAAGTCATGAAAATTTGTGCATCATCTTCTCCTCAACCGTGATCTTCAACCATGCCATAATATATTTGGATACAAGATGAATATCATATTTTTGAATACTTTTGCCCATAAATACCAACAAAATAAAAACTAAAATTATAGTAAGTAAATCTCCTCAGATTCATAGTTAATTGCAGGCCTGTTAACACATCAAAGAGGCTAATAATGTGAAGGGAAAACAAAAGAGAATCTAACGAAGAAGTCAGTAAGTTGCTTGAATTCAGATTTTCTTTGTATGATGTATATGGTGGGTTTGACAATTGGGGGCTTAGGAGGGGATAGTTGTTGTCTTTATACCCTAATTCATCTAAATAACCAAATAAACAGAGAGAGAGAGATTAGGAAATTTCGTACTTCTTTTCTAGTTAGCAATGGGTATATTTGGTAATTCAATTGCATTTTTTATTTGATTTTGCAATTTATTGGGATATTTTAGTTTAATTGATTGTCTTTCAACAAGGATTTTATCCTTATTTCAATTTTATCTCTAAAATTTTAGGATGTTAATGTTTGCCTGTTGAAGAAGTTCATATATGGCTTAAAAAAGGACCCTAGGCAATGGAAAAAAAGATTTAATAGTTTTATGATCAAAGTATATTTAAAATAATTATTTTAATTTGGAAAAGAAAGTAAAAGAACACCATGATGCCTATTTTCTTTTATTTGTTGATGACATGTGATAACATTTTCAGATAAACAAGAAATCTGAAACGTTGTGAAACACGCGAGAATTAATGAAAAAAAATTGAAAAGAAATTAGAACATAAAATTATGTGGTTCGGACAAAATTGTCCTACATTCACGGCCAAAAACTCTAACAACGATGATTTATTAAAGAATCAAGAAAACAACTATTTCTGTAATATTACAGCTTTGCACGCAACATCATTTGTAATTACAAGAAAAGTAACATTTCTATAAAGATCTCCCTTATCCTTTTGTCTCTCTCTGACTTTCCTTTAGTTTCTGACTCTCCTCTTCTTTTATCTTCCACCAAATTTTTACTAATCAATTTGAAATTAAGAATACAAATTTGAATTGGATAAAAAATAATCGCAATACAAATTGCAAGTCTAACTCAAATTGTTGAATCAATCTTTACACGAAATATTAAAACTAAACTTTAAGTTTTGTAACGTTTGATTCTTTTAAATATTATAATAATCGTTAAAAAATTCTATCAATATAAATAGAGGTTAAGATCTCATTTCTATATAAGGGGAAGGAGAGTAAGAATCCATTTTGAGAAGCAATCCTTTTTTAAGAGCATTTCCGTGGTAGTTTGGAGAACTATTCTCTATATACATATAAATTATCTCATGTGTTGAGAATATGATCTATCATATATTGAGTGTGATTTTTTATTGTTCATCACTCCAACACGTGCTTATTCGAGGTGAGAAGGATTGATAAAGAAGATCGAAGACTTTTCAATATTAAAGAAGTTTTTTTCAAAGGTAATTTCTTATCAATAGAACTTATTTATTCTATTGTATATAATTATTCGTATATGATGATTCTATTATTATTCTGAAAAAATTATTTTTCATAATATTTAAGTTACGTACATACATGTGTTATGAACACCAGTAATTCTGTCGTGCGAGGAAACCTAAATTCCAACAAATAGTCAGTACAAATCAATTAGATTAATCAAACTCTATGTTCCAAGATTCTGTGGCAATGAATAGTATAGCTGAATTTTTAAGGCCAATAGTCTAAACTAACTCAGATATCAATTGTGGTCCATTTTCATAATCGATTTGATATCTTAATGAACCAAACAGTTGGTAAGGTGCCTTGGCTCCGGACTGAGAAGTGACATTCGGCATGAGGTACTTGCCTGAAACCTCAGTCATCAGAACAAGCTACTAAATTAGCTAAGCTGATGAAAGATAAGTTGAATTATTGAGGGATTACACAATTTTCTCCTAAAACTCAATATGATCATCAACCACAACAGGTAATTAACCAGACACCACCTTTGCTTCCTACTCTGAAGATTCAACAAAATTCAACATTATTGAATATCAAATATTCTAATATTACAGTTTAATGGTTTACTACTAAGGAAATGATGGAGCTAAGGGATAATAGGGGACTTGGTTACAATTGCCATGAAAAGTTCAGTAGAAATCATTAATGCAAATCTAAATTGTTCGTCTTGATGTTGGAAGAGGACGGTACTATTATTTGTGATTTAGCTGGAATTGATACCTCAACTACATTAGAAAGTACTGATATCGAGTAGGGTGAATTACTAGCTATAAGTTTATGTGCGTTAGCTGGACAACAATTCCCTAGAACTATGAGACTTGTTAGTTGGGTTGTAGGGAAGACAATACCAATTTTAGTGAATGGTGGCTCTACACACAATTTTATCCAAGATAGACTTGTTAGACAGTTAAATTTGACAGTTCAATTTTCTAAGCATTTCAAAGTATTGGTTGGACATTACGCCGAATTACAACAGGTACATGTTCTCAATTGGAGGTCAAAATTCAAGAACAATTTTTTTTCATCAATTTTTATGTTCTACTAGTGCGAGGTGCAAATATGGTATTAGTAGTTCGGTGATTAGAACTCTTGGGACCTGTTTTAATGAACTATAAAGCTCTGATAATGCAATTCAATTGGCATAATAAATGGTAATTCTAAAAGGAGAAAAGTAGAAACTTCCATAAAAAATGAGTTTGTTAATCTTTGAAATGGAAATGCATAAAGTACCTTTTGATATGCATGACCTGATTGCTAAATATCATAACGTGTTTCAAATTCCATAGAGATTACCTCCAGGGAGAACAATAGATGATTAGATTCATTTGCAGCCTAACTCCACACCTGCAAATGTGAAGCCTTATTCATATCCTCATTTGGAAAAGATTGAAATGGAGAAGCTTGTTGCTGAAATGTTTCAAGCAAGTATCATTGGAACAAGTAAAAGTCATTTCTCTTCTCACGTGCTATTAGTAAGGAAAAGAGATCAAATTTGGGGTTTGGTATTTGACTATAGAGCTTTGGATAGTTTGATGATACCCGACGAATTTCCAATGCCAACTGTGTATGAATTAAATGGTGCAAACTCTCTTTTAGAAAATAGATCTTCGCGTGGTTATCATCAAATTTGAATGTATTTCGGGGATGTTTTTAAAACTGCATGTCGAACTCATGAAGCCCATTATAATTCTTGGTGATGTAATTTGGCTAAATAATGCTCTAACAACTTTTCAATTTGCGATGAATGAGACTTTGAAGCTTTTTCTGCAAAGGTTTGTTATTGTTTTCTTTGAAGATATCCTAGTTTCCGGTGCCTCAAGAGTGAGACCATCAAGAGCATTAGGAAAAAGTTGTAGACTACCTTCAAATTAATAAACTGTTTGCTTAGTTAAATAAGTGCACTTTTGGTCAATAACTTCCTCTTCCACAAAAGCCTTTACTAGGCTAACTAATACTCAGACAATCTCTATTTTCAAAGAAATTTTGATGTAAGGTAACCAATCGCTAAAACTCTAACAAGAAAATAACTTCCTCTTCCACGAAAGCCTTTTCTAGGCTAGCTCAGCATTCGATATCGATCAAGTTTAAATCTTGCTTAAATTTGAGAGACATACTTGAGAAGAAATCTCATTTCTCCCTTCATGGTATCACTGAATTACCAGTTATTACAACGAACTGCATGTAAACGTGTTGAAAACTCCCCACTAGAATTGTTACCCTCAAACACATTAAACGTATGACCACCAAATGTAACACCCCGAGAAACCCGCGTTCCCGGTGCGCTACAGTGCATCTACACACTACACACACTAACACTTGACATAACTCACTCAATTTAATACCCCTTTCATTTTCAAATCATTTTCAAAAGAATATTTGTGAGTATGAAAAATTTTCGACTCGATTAGTAAACAATTCGAGTCCCGAAGAGGGAACACGAAATCCTCAACATAAAAACTACGCAGCGGAAAAGAAAAAAAAACATTTAAAATAGTTTAAGATAACACAGTAAGACTTGAAATCCTAAGAAAAATCCAATGCACCCCTCGAAGTACACCCCGCGCCCACTCTCGCAGTGCCGCACGTGTCAACTCCACGTCACTGTGTCTCGCACACGCTCACAGCGCCGCGTGCCCCACGCACGTTGCCACTGTACAGCACGTCCGTGCGCACGCCCTCACCCGGCGCCGTACGACCCGTGAGCACCCGCAGGGCCGAGTGCCCCGCGTACCTGCGATCACGCCACACTCCCACGCTCATCTATCCTTCTTTAGCATTCAATGTTCACATCTCATCCCATTCCATATCCCCTCGACTCCCAACCTCTCTCCCGAAATTTTGGCAGAGTAACAGCTAAAAACTGTCTACCCCAAAATTTAAACCCTGCACACAATTCACCATAATCCAACAATATTTAACTATCAACCATCCAGAGAAAACCACCATAACAAAATCAGAGTTTAAGGACAACGAAAACCCATCAAATACAAATGAAGAAAGTCCCCAGTATAGAGTAATATCATACTCTAACATATAACAATACGTATGTGTCCCCAAAATACTACGACCCCTCTATACAATCTCAAAAAAATCAACGTCTATACAACTCCGTTGTCTACACAAATACCCGACATAAAATAATAAATCCACTATCACCTACCACCACCACGGGTCGGATCGCCCTAACAAAATCCGTCATCCGATGCCTCGGGTGCACGCCGCCAACCATCCTACGCCTCTATACTAGGCTCTCGAGGCTCACCAGCAGTATCGTCAGCACCTACACCACAGAACACACAACATAAGCTTAACGCTCAGTAAGTAATGCGATATGAAAGTAAAAGCTGATAATGCAATTCTATCACATGCAGTCTCTACACTCACACTGATGTTGTCACATCTGTGACGTGTAGTGCAGCCGCACCAGGGTAAGGAGGAACCTCACGCCACCCTACACCCTGACACGCCGCTACCGTCCCGGACTCCCCAGCAACGAGGCCCACAAGCTACACACACGCATCACCACACGGCAACCACATCAGGGTAGGGGTGTACCTCGCGCCACTCTACACCCTGACACGTCGCCCCCGTCCCAGCCTCCCCAGCACGGGGCTACAGTTGCCACACACACACGTTTCGCGACAGCCCAGCCAACTCACCCCTCGAGTAGGATCTGCGACTGGTGTTGCACCGGCCCACACACTAGTAGGATCCGCGGTACCACTGCCCATATCCTCACCGTTAACACATTCACGCCGCATGACGGCCCAGCCGGCCCACCCCTCGAGTGGAATCCGCGACTAGTGAAGCACCGGCCCGCACACTAGCGGGATCCGCGGTACAACCGCCACACGTCTTACCACATACTCAAAACATGCTAAAAATCATTTTCGTTCACGTTTTTAAAATATGATGCATGCCAGACAATACGCACACACACCACAATCAATCACATAAAATCCTAAAGTTCTACGGTGTAGGCCCAGTTGGGCAAAACACATGCATGCACTACTTACCTGGTGTCCTAAGCTCACTCGACGGACAGCTTCGCCAAAAGAAAGCCTCAACCTAAAACAAAACCAATCTCTCATCAGTATTTATCTCAAAATCCACCAAATAGCTAAAAATAACTTTACTTAACTACACTCCTGAAATTCCAACTAAAACGGTCCATTGGTTTGGTTTGGCCGAAAACCAACCCAACGTTCGGATGCGCATAACTTTTCCATCCGTCAACAGAATCAAACGAATCAAGTGGCTAAACGTCCCCTTGGAAACCTAGTTTAATATAGTAAGACGGATTTTAAAATGGTAAGCCGCAGATAGACGGAAAATGCTAAAAACCAAATCTTGGCCCTGTGCCCTGCTACCCTCGATCACGCAGCACATACACGCCGAGTACACCAACCCAATGTTCGGCTTAACCTTCAGAAAGATAGTGGGAAAGCGGCCATAAATTCTGTCAAACAAAATCAGGGCAGGGAAGGAAACGTACCTTCAGTATTCAGCTCGGGAAACCGAACACGCCCCCCCACCGCAGTCCTCTCGGTGAACTAGCGTTCGATTTTTCTCCGTCGTCGACGTCAACAGACCACCGGCTCTCTCTCTCTCTCTCTCTCTCTCTCTCTCGTGGCTACTCGCACTCTCCCTCTCGGTCTCGCTCTCTCGGATGCGCGACACATGGTGGAATGGCTTCCACCCGACGCCATTCCACCATATATCATCTTTTTTTTTTTTTTTTTTTAAATTAAAATTTACAAAACTGCCCTCACGTGTTTTAATCTTCCGTGATTTTCGTTAATTTCTCGACCTCCCGACTTTAAATTCCTAAAACCATCGCAAAAGTAGGCTCCAAGTCTTATAATTTAAATTTTTCTATTGAAATATTTCTCAAAACCCCAACCGAGATTAAATTAAAAATTTCATAAATTATAATTAAAATTTGAAATTTCCGGGTTATTACATCCCCCCTACCTTATAAGAATTTTGTCTCCAAAATTTACGTACCGAATAAGTCGGGATACTGCCGCTCCATGTCATCACGCCTCTCCCAAGTAGTCTCCTCTACATCATGGATGCGCCACATTACCTTGACCAGCGGAATCTCCTTGTTGTGCAGCACCTTCACAGCTGATCCTAAGATCCTCACTGGCTTCACCTCATAGGGCAACGTCGGCTGGATCTCCATATCCTGTTGTGGTACCACCTGAGAGGGGTCGCGCATACACTTCCTCAGCATCGAGACATGGAAAACATCATGGATGGCATCCATCTACGCAGGCAACTGAAGCTGGTATGCAGTTCTCCCAATTCGCTTGACAGTCGGGAATGGTCCCACAAACTGAGGGTTGAGCTTCCCCCGCTTTCCGAACCTTACCACTCCTTTGAACGGCGAGACCTTCAGAAAAACCTCATCGCCCTCATTAAACTCCAACTCCCGGCGTCTCTGATCAGCATAACTCTTCTTTCGACTCTCAGCCGCTTCAATCCTCTTCCGTATCACAGAAATCTTGTCGACAGTCTGCTGTAAAATCTCAGGACCTATCAATCGGGCCTCTCCAACCTTATCCCAGTATAATGGCGACCTGCACCTCCTCCCATAGAGGGCCACGTATGGCGCCATACCAATGGTGGACTGAAAACTGTTATTATACGAGAATTCCACTAGCGGTAAGAACTTGCTCTAAGTCGCCTGAAACTCCAACACACAAGCCCTGGGCATATCTTCCAGAATCTGTATAGTCCGCTCCGACTGCCCATCGGTCTGAGGATGAAAGGCCGTACTGAAATCTAATTTGGTGCCCATAGCTTTATGCAGACTCCTCCAAAACTTAGACGTGAACTTGGGGTCTCAGTCTGAAACAATCGACACCGGAATCCCATGAAGTCTGACTATCTCCTGAATATACAACTGGGCAAACTGATCCATCGTATATGTCATCCTCACAGGCAAAAAGTGAGACGACTTCGTCAACCTGTCCACAATCACCCAGATCGCGTCATGGCCCTTGGCAGTCCTCGGTAGTCCCACCACAAAATACATGGTGATTCGCTCCCACTTCCACTCTGGTATAGGCAATGGTTAGAGTATCCTTGACGGTCGCTGATGCTCCGCCTTCACCTGCTGACAGACTATGCAGGTTTCAACTGCTCGTTTCATGTTAGGCCACCAATAGTGCTGCTTCAAATCCCTGTATATCTTAGTGCTTCCCAGATGCACAGAGAAAGAAGAAGAATGGGCCTCTGATAATATATCCCACCTCAGCTCCTCATCCTTCGAGACGTACCACCTATCCCGAAATTTCAGAATCCCGTCCTCTGAATAGTCGAACTCAGAATCAGGCCTGACCTACATACTCGCCTTCATCTCGCTACACTCTGAATCAGTCTCCTGAGTCTGCCTGATCCTGTCAGAATAGTCGGCCTCAATGGCAAGGGAGAAAGAGTGGCTGCGAGATCAGAAACTACCTACAGACCAAAACTCTGCATCTCTGTCACTAACTCAACAGGCCGTATCGTAGTCATGGCAGAAGTCAAGGCTGTCACCCTACTCAAGGCATCTGCCACCACATTCGCCTTCCCCAGGTGGTACCTGATCTCCACATCGTAGTCCTTGACCAGCTCGAGCCATCTTCTCTGTCTCAAATTTAACTACTTTTGTGTGAAAATGTACCTCAAGCTCTGATGGTCTGAGTAAATCTCGCACTACTGCCCACACAGATAATGCCTCCAAATCTTGAGTGCAAATACAACCGCCGCCAGTTCCAAATCGTGAGTGGGATAATTCTGCTCGTAAGCCTTCAACTGCCTAGAGGCATAGGCAATGACTCTCTCACTCTGCATCAAAACACACCTCAAACCGATCCTGGAGGCATCACAGTAAATGCATAACTTCTCTCCTTCCACGGGCAGTGTCAGTACAGGAGCCGTAGTCAACCTCTGCTTCAATGTCTGGAAGCTGTCCTCACATCTGTCGATCCATTCATACTTTGCATTCTTCCTAGTCAACCGGGTCAAAGGGGCCGAGATCTTAGAGAACCCTTCAATAAATCTCCGATAATATCCAGCCAACCCCAGAAAACTGCGTATCTCGCTAGCACTGGTCGGCTGCGGCCACTCCTTTACAGCCTGAACCTTCACCGGATCAACTGAAATACCCTCAGAGGAGATAACATGCCCCAAGAAGTGAATCCTGTCCAACCAAAACTCGCACTTCGAGAACTTAGCATATAGCTGATGTTGACTCAAAATAGTCAATACAATCCTCAGTTGTTCCTTGTGCTCCTCCTGACTCCGCGAGTAGATCAGGATGTCGTCGATAAACACAATCACAAACTTGTCCAGGTACTCCCTGAACACTTTGTGCACCAGATCCATGAATGCTGCAGGGGCATTGGTCAACCCGAAAGACATAACCAGAAACTCGAAGTGCCCATACCTCATCCTGAAGGCCGTCTTCAGTACATCTTTCTCCTTCACCTTCAACTAATGATAGCCGGACCTCAGATCGATCTTAGAAAACACTCGGGCACCCTGCAACTGATCAAACAAATCGTCAATCCTCTGCAATGGATACCTGTTCTTCACCGTCAACTTATTCAGCTCCCGGTAGTCAATACACATACGCAGGGATCCGTCCTTCTTCTTGACGAACAGAACTGGCGCTTCCTAGGGTGAAAAACTAGGGCGTATAAATCCCTTATCTGTCAACTCCTCCAACTGAGCCTTCAGCTCCTTACGTTTAGTAGGTGCTAATATGTAGGGGTTCTTGCACACCGGCTCGGCCCCTGGGAAGACATCAATCTCGAATTCAAGCTCCCTATCAAGGGGCAACCCCGGCAATTCATCATGGAACACCTCCGGGAGCTCCTGCACAATAAGAATATCCTGTATCCGCGCATCGCCCAGTGACTGCGCATCCTCGACACTTGCCAAAAATCCTTGGCAACCCATGCTAAAAAGCCGTGGAGTCTGACGAGAAAAGATAGCAGAAATCCTAGCAAGACCTTTACCTGCTTTAAATGTGTAGCTTTCCCCACCCTGGGGCCGGAAATGAACCTCTCTGGTCCTGCAGTCAATCTCTGCATGATGTATGAACAGGCAGTCCATTCCCAAGATCACCTCATAACCGCTCATATGGAGAATGATTAGCTCGGCATATAACTGCTTGCTCCCCACTGTCACAACATTGCCCCACACCACCTGTTCTGAATATAAATGCTCTCCGAATGGCAAGGTGACATCATAATGTCGCTCGGCGGGACTGAACTCCAAGTTGGCTTTCACCACAAAGCCCGTCGACACAAACGAGTGCGTAGCGCCCGTATCAATCAAAGTATAAGCTGCCACACCAGAAACAAAAATGTTATCTGCTATCACTGATGGCTGGGCAGCATCGTCTGACTCAAACAGGGCAAAGACCCGCGGTGTAACTCTGGCTGACGACATGCTAGCCACTGGGCATCTGCGGCCAAAGTGTCCCACCTCATTGCAGTTGAAGCAGGGGTTCTGACGCAGCTTATGGCACTCTCTGGACATGTGGCCCACCTCGCCACAGTTATAACACCTCATTGGACCCGTCCTGCACTCGCCCGGGAGGCTCCTCTAACATTTCGGGCACACTGGAAACTGTCCCGGACACCTGCGGCCTCTTAATGCTCTCCTGGCTGCTAGAACTGTCACTAGGCCTCTTTAGGCCCTTCTACACGGACACCTCCCCGCTGGCTTGTAGCAGCGACTCTCTGAATGATCTCCGAGGCTGCTCTCCGGGTACCTCCCGATAACTAGGAAGCTTCGTCCGAGCCTCCTCAGTATCTAGGGCCTTTGCTACCACCTCCTCATACGGCATGCCTCGGGTCCCCGCAATCCGCATGCCCATGTAAATATCTGGCTTTAGACCCTGCACAAACTGATGTACCTTGTTCTCATCGAGGCTCACCAAATGTCCTACAAACTGCGACAAGGCCTCGAACTGCCATACATACTCGGCCACAGTGCCGGTCTGCTTCAACTGTACAAACTCCACCATCTTCTGTGTCCTGACTGAATGACTGAAATACTTGCCGAAAAACACCGACCTGAACTCCTCCCAGGTCATGGCCTCTACATCCCCTATGGTCGCCACAGTATCCCACCAATGGCTCACATCCTTGGCAAGATAAAATGCCGCACTAGAAACTCTGTCATGCTCTTCTACTTTGGCAAAACTCATCATCCTCTCCATACTCCGTATCCACTCCTCAGCACTGAGAGGATCCGGAGATGATCCGTCAAAGGTCGGGGTCTAAGTCTGTGCAGCCTGTCACCCCCTATGTCGGACGAATCCTAGGCGCTATACTGACCCTTGTCGTCCCTGCTCATTAACCGCTCCAGCTGCTGAGACTGATGGTGGACCAACTCGGTAAGCTGCCGGACGGTATCATCAATGTCCCCCACAGCTCTAGGAGGCGCCTCTCGTTGTGGCCACTCTCTACCTCTACCTCTCGCCTCTCCTGACATTTTTTACCTTTAACATAAATATTAAAGTTCACATTAGTACTACAATAAATTCAAATCTAAACACTTACAGTTGGTTGAGTGCTCCCGTGTAGCGGCTGGCGGTGTTAGGTAATCCTCTGAACGACGTCGACCCCGTGGCTCTGATACCATAACTGTAACACCCCGAGAAACCCCGCGTTCCCGTTGCGCTACAGTGCATCTACACACTACACACATTAACACTTGACATAACTCACTCAATTTAATACCCCTTTCGTTTTCAAATCATTTTCAAAAGAACATTTATGAGTATGAAAAATTTTCAACTCGATTCGTAAACAATTCGCGTGCCGAAAAGGGAACACGAAATCCTCAACATAAAAACTACGCAGCGGAAAAGAAAAAAAAAACATTTAAATTAGTTTAAGATAACACGGTGAGACTTGAAATCTTTGAAAAAATCCAACGCACCCCTCGAACTACACAATCCGGTACCGCAAACTCACGTCTCCACTTCGACACCCCGCGCACTCTCGCAGTGCCGCACGTGCCAACTCCACGTCACTGTGCCTCGCGCACGCTTACAGCGCCGCGTGCCCCACGCACCCTGCCACTGTACAGCACGTCCGCGCGCACCCCCTCACCCGGCGCCGTACGACCCATGAGCACCAGCAGGGCCGAGTGCCCCGTGCACCTGCGATCACGCCGCACTCCCACGCTCATCTACCATTCTCTAGCATTCAATGTTCACATCTCAACCCATTCCATATCCCCTCGACTCCTAACCTCTCTACCGAAATTTCGACAGAGTAACGTCTAAAAACTGTCTACCCCAAAATTTGAACCCTGCACACAATTCACCATAATCCAACAATATTTAACTATCAACAATCCAGAGAAAACCACCATAACAAAATTAGAGTTTAAGAATAACAAAAACCCATCAAATACAAATGAAGAAAGTCCCCAGTATAGAGTAATATCATACTCTAACATATAACAATACGTACGTGTCCCCCAAACATTACGACCCCTCTATACAATCTCAAAAAAATCAATGTCTATACAACTCCACTGTCTACACAAATACCCGACATAAAATAATAAATCCACTATCACCTACCACCACTACGGGTCGGGTCGCCCTAACAAAATCTGCCTTCCGGTGCCTCGGGTGCACGTCGCCAACCATCCTAGGCCTCTGGACTAGGCTCTCGAGGCTCACCAGCAGTATCGTCAGCACCTACACCACAGAACACACAACATAAGCCTAACGCTCAATAAGTAATGTGATATGAAAGTAAAAGCCGACAATGCAATCCTATCACATGCAGTCTCTACATTCACACTCATGTTGTCACATCTGTGACGCGTAGTACAGCTGCACAAGGGTAAGGAGAAACCTCACGCCACCCTACACACTGACACGTCGCCACCGTCCCGGACTCCCCAGCAACGAGGCCCACAAGCTACACACACGCATCACCACACGGCAACCACATCAGGGTAAGGGTGTAGCTCGCGCCACTCTACACCCTGAAAAGTCGCCCTCGTCCCAGCCTCCCCAGCACGTGGCCACAGTTGCCACACACACATGTTTCGCGACAGCCCAGCCGGCCCACCCCTCGAGTAGGATCCGCGACTGGTGTTGTACCGGCTCACACACTAGTAGGATCCGCGGTACCACTGCCCATATCCTCACCGTTAACACATTCACGCCGAATGACGGCCCAACCGGCCCACCCCTCGAGTGGAATCCGTGACTGGTGAAGCACCGGCCCGCACACTAGCGGGATCCGCAGTACCACCGCCACACGTTTCACCACATACTCAAAACATGCTAAAAATCATTTTCGTTCACGTTTTTAAAATATGATGCATGCCAGACAATACGCACAGACACCACAATCAATCACATAAAATCTTAAAGTTCTACGTTGTAGGCCCACTTGGGGAAAACACATGCATGCACTACTTACCTGGCGTCCTAAGTTCGCTCGACGCACAGCTTCGCCAAAAGAAAGCCTCAACCTAAAACACAACCAATCTCTCATCAGTATTTATCCCAAAATTCACCAAATAGCTAAAAATAATCTTCCTTAACTACACTCGTGAAATTCCAAGTAAAACGGTCCATTGGTTTGGTTTGGCCTAAAACCAACCGAACGTTCGGATGCATATAACTTTTGCGTCTGTCAACAGAATCGAACGAATCAAGTGGAAAAACGTCCCCTTGGAAACATAGTTTAATATACTAAGAAGAATTTTAAAACAGTAAGCCGCGGGCAGACGAAAAAGGCTAAAAACTGAATCTGCCACTTTTGTCAAATTTCACATTTTCACTTCTCTTCAACCAAAACTCACTCGCCACTAGTTATACGCATAAAAAATGTCTATGCTACTCTCACACATCGAATTTCTATGAAAGATGCTCGCTAATTTGACCTGGACTAAAATCCAGTTGCCATACATCCCTCCAACAACCTATTTTAACCCACAAAAACAGAATTTGAAACGATCAACCGAAACCAGGCTGAAACGGCCGAAAACAGAATAGGTTTTTGTACAAAAAATCTAAAATTCAACCTTAACCCGAACATTTCCAAATTTCTCTGCCAATCCAGTACATTCTAATCTATTAAACATGAACTAACTAAAATTGAAGGTCTCCGATTCAGAAAACAAAATTTTGAAAATCACAGCCCCTCGGTTTATCCTCCCCTTCTCTCAGCCACCGATGCTCGCCACCAACTCTTAACCCAACAATTATCGACAATTTTCACCATCGATCGGTCGAACAGGAGAGCAGCATCACGCCCTCTTCCCCTCGACCAACAGAATAGACAAAAGAAAACAGGGGGGGCTGGCTCTGAGCTCTCGGCCCTGTGCCCTGCTACCCCCGATCACGCGGCACATACACGCCGCGTACACCAACCCAACGTTCGGCTTAACCTTCAGAAAGATAGTGGGAAGGCGGCCATAAATTCTGTCGAACAAAATCAGAGCAGGGAAGAAAACGTACCTTCAGTATTCAGCTCGGGAAACCGAACACGCCCCCCCA
>CM039517.1:16870518-16895596 GCA_022433055.1 Begonia peltatifolia | reverse complement strand
CTTCTCCGTCGTCGGCGTCAACAGACCACCGGCTCTCTCTCTCTCTCACGGCTACTCGCGCTCTCCCTCTCGGTCTCGCTCTCTCGGCCGTGCGACACACGGTGGAATGGCTTCCACCCGACGCCATTCCACCATATAACATCTCTTTCTTTTTTTTTTCTTTTTTTAAATTACAATTTACAAAACTGCCCTCACGTGTTTTAATCTTCCGTGATTTTTGTTAATTTCTCGACCTCCCGACTGTAAATTCTGAAAACCATCGCAAAAGTAGGCTCCGAGTCTTATAATTTAAATTTTCCCGTTGAAATATTTCTCAAAACCCCGACCGATATTAAATTAAAAATTTCGGAAATTAAAATTAAAATTCAAAATTTCTAGGTTATTACATCACCCCCAGCTTATAAGAATTTTGTCACCAAAATTTATGTACTGAATAAGCCGGGATACTGCCGCTCCATGTCATCACGCCTCTCCCAAGTAGTCTCCTCTACACCATGGTTGAGCCACATTACCTTGACCAGCGGAATCTCCTTGTTGCGCAGCACCTTCACAGCTGATCCTAAGATCCTCACTGGCTTCACCTCATAGGACAACGTCGGCTGGATCTCCATATCCTGTTGTGGCACCACCTGAGAGGGGTCGCGCATACACTTCCTCAGCATCGAGATATGAAAAACATCATGGATGGCATCCATCGACGCAGGCAACTGAAGCTGGTATGCAGTTTTCCCAATCCACTTGACAATCGGGAACGGTCCCACAAACCGAGGGTTGAGCTTCCCCCGCTTTCCGAACCTTACCACTCCCTTGAACGACAAGACTTTTAGAAAAACCTCGTCGCCCTCATTAAACTCCAACTCCCGGCATGTCTGATCAGCATAACTCTTCTATCGACTCTGAGCCGCTTCAATCCTCTTCCGTATCAAAGAAATCTTGTCGATAGTCTGCTGTAAAATCTCAGAACCTATCAATCGGGCCTCCCCAACCTCATCCCAGTATAATGGCGACCTGCACCTCCTCTCATAGAGGGTCTCGTATGGCGCCATACCAATGGTGGACTGAAATTTATTATTATACGAGAATTCCACTAGCGGTAAGAACTTCCTCTAAGTCGCCTGAAACTCCAACACACAAGCCCTGAGCATATCCTCCAGAATCTGTATAGTCCGCTCCGACTGCCCATCGGTCTGAGGATGAAAGGCCGTACTGAAATTTATTCTGGTGCCCATAGCCTTATGCAGACTCCTCCAAAACTTAGACGTGAACCTGAGGTCTCGGTCTGAAACAATCGACACCGGAATCCCATGAAGTCTTATTATCTCCTCAATATACAACTGGGCAAACTGATCCATCGTATATGTCATCCTCACAGGCAAAAAGTGAGACGACTTCGTCAACCTGTCCACAATCACCCAAATCGCGTCATGGCCCTTGGCAGTCCTCGGTAGTCCCACCACAAAATCCATGGTGATTCGCTCCCACTTCCACTCCGGTATAGGCAATGGTTGGAGCATCCCTGACGGTCGCTGATGCTCCGCCTTTACCTGCTGACAGACTATGCAGGCTTCAACATACTCAGCCACTGCTCGTTTCATGTTAGGCCACCAAGAGTGCAGCTTCAAATCCCTGTACATCTTAGTGCTTCACGGATGCACAGAGAAAGAAGATGAATGAGCCTCTGATAATATATCCCTCCTCAGCTCCTCATCCTTTCGGACGTACCACCTATCTAAAAATTTTAGAATCCCGTCCTCTGAATAGCCGAACTCAGAATCAGGCCTGGCCTCCATACTCGCCTTCAGCTCGCTACACTCTGAATCAGTTTCCTGATTCTGCCTGATCCTGTCCAGAATAGTCGGCCTCAATGGCAAGGAAGAAAGAGTGGTTGCGAAATCAGAAACTACCTACAGACCAAAACTCTGCATCTCTGTCACTAACTCAACAGGCCGTATCGTAGTCATGGCAGAAGTCCAGGCTGTCACTCTACTCAAGGCATTTGCCACCACATTCGCCTTCCCCGGGTGGTACCTGATCTCCACATTGTAGTCCTTGACTAGCTCGAGCCATCTTCTCTGTCTCAAATTTAACTCCTTCTGTGTGAAAATGTACCTCAAGCTCTGTGTGAGTAAATCTCGCACTGCTGCCCCAAGAAGTGAATCCTGTCCAACCAAAACTCGCACTTCGAGAACTTAGCATATAGCTGATGTTGGCTCAAAATAGTCAATACAATCCTTAGGTATTCCCTGTGCTCTTCCTCACTCCGCGAGTAGATCAGGATGTCGTCGATAAACACAATCACAAACTTGTCCAGGTACTCCCTGAACACTCTGTGCATCAAATCCATGAATGCTGCAGGGGCATTGGTCAACCCGAAAGACATAACCAGAAACTCGAAGTGCCCATACCTCGTCCTGAAGGCCGTCTTCGGTACATCATTCTCCTTCACCTTCAACTGATGATAGCTGCACCTCAGGTCGATCTTAGAAAACACTCGGGCACCCTGGAACTGATCAAACAAATCGTCAATCCTCGGCAATGGATACCAATTCTTCACAGTCAACTTATTCAGCTCCCGGTAGTCAATACACATACGCAGTGATCCGTCCTTCTTCTTGACGAACAGAACTGGCGCTCCCCAGGGTGAAAAACTAGGGCGTATAAATCTCTTATCTGTCAGCTCCTCTAACTGAGCCTTCAGCTCTTTAAGTTCAGTAGGTGCTAATCTGTAGGGGTTCTGGCACACCGGTTCGGCACCTGGGAAGATATCTATCTCGAATTCAATCTCCCTATCAGGGGGCAACCCCGACAATTAATCACGGAACACCTCCGGAAACTCCTGCACAATAAGAATATCCTGTATCCGAGCATCGCCCGGTGACTGTGCATCCTCGACACTTGCCAAAAGTCCCTGGCAACCCATGCCCAACAGCCATGGAGTCTGACGAGAAAAGATAGCAGAAATCCTGGCAAAACCTTTACCTGCTTTAAATGTGTAGCTTTCCCCACCCGAGGGCCAGAAAGGAACCTCTCTGGTCCTGCAGTCAATCTCCGCATGATGTCTGAACAGCCAGTCCATTCCCAAAATCACGTCATAACCGCTCATATGGAGAATGATTAGCTCGGCATATAACTGCTTGCTCCCCACTGTCACAACATTGCCCTGTACCACGCGTTTTGAATACAAATGCTCCCCGGATGGCAAGGTGACATCATAATGTTGCTCGGCGGGACTGAACTCCAAGTTGGCCTTCACCACAAAGCTCGTCGACATAAACGAGTGGATAGCGCCCGTATCAATCAAAGTATAAGCTGCCACACCAGAAACAAAAATGTTATCTGCTATCACTGATGGCTGGGCAGCATCATCTGGCTCAAACAGGGCAAAGACCCGCGGTGTAAGTCTGGCTGACGACCTGCTCGCCACTGGGCATCTGCTGCCAAAATGTCCCACCTCATTGCAGTTGAAGCAGCGGTTCTGACGCGGCTTCTTGCACTCTCTGGACATGTGGCCCACCTCGCCACAATTATAACACCTCACTAGGCCCGTCCTGCACTCGCCCGGGTGGCTCCTTTGACATTTCGGGCACACTGGAAACTATCCCGATCCCTGCGGCCTCTTAATGCTCCCCTGGCTGCTAGAACTGTCACTAGGCCTCTTTAGGCCCTTCTGCACGGACACCTCCCCGCTGGCCTGTGGCTGCGACTCTCTAAATGATCTCCGAGTTTTCTCTCTGGGTACCTCCCGATAACTAGGAAGCTTCGCCCGAGCCTCCTCAATGTCCAGGGCCTTCGCTATCACCTTCTCATACGGCATGCCTAGGGTCTCCGGAATCCGCATGCCCATGTAAATTTTCGGCTTCAGACCCTATACAAACTGATGTACCTTGTTCTCATCGAAGCTCACCAAATGTCCTGCAAACTGCGACAAGGCCTCGAACTGCCGTACATACTCGGCCATAGTGCCGGTCTGCTTCAACTGTGCAAACTCCACCATCTTCTGTGTCCTGACTGAATGACTGAAATACTTGCCGAAAAACACCGACCTGAACTCCTCCTAGGTCATGGCCTCCACATCCCTTGTGGTCGCCACAGTATCCCAACAATGGCTCGCATCCTTGGCAAGATAGAATGCCGCACTAGAAACTCTGTCATGCTCCTCTACTTTGGCAAAACTCATCATCCTCTCTATACTCCGTATCCACTCCTCAACACTGAGATGATCCGGAGATGATCTGTCAAAGGCCGGGGGTCTAAGTCTATGCCGCCTGTCACCCCCTCTGTCGAACGAACCCTGGGGGCTAGACTGACGCTGGTCGTCCCTGGTCATAAACCTCTCCAACTGCTGAGATTGACGGTGGACCAACTCGGTAAGCTGCCGGACGGTATCATCCATGTCGCCCACAGCTCTAGGAGGCGCCTCTCGTCGTGGCCGCTCTCTACCTCTACCTCTCGCCTCTCCTGACATTTTCTACCTTTAACATAAATATAAAGCTCACATTAGTACTACAATAAATTCAAATCTAAACACTTACAATTGGTGGAGTGCTCCCGTGTAGCGGCTGGCGGTGTTAGGTAATCGTTTGAACGACGTCAACCCCGTGGCTCTGATACCATAACTGTAACACCCCGAGAAACCCCGCGTTCCTGGAGCGCTACAGTGCATCTACACACTACACACACTAACACTTTACATAACTCACTCAATTTAATACCCCTTTCGTTTTCAAATCATTTTCAAAAGAACATTTGTGAGTATGAAAAATTTTCGACTCGATTCGGAAAAAATTCGCGTCCCGAAGAGGGAACACAAAATCCTCAACATAAAAACTACGCAGCGGAAAAGAAAAAAAAACATTTAAAATATTTTAAGATAACATGGTAAGACTTGAAATCCTAGGAAAAATCCAACGCACCCCTCGAACTACACAATCTGATACTGCACACTCACGTCTCCACTTCGACACCCCGCTTGCACTCTCGCAGTGCCGCACGTGCCAACTCCATGTCACTGTGTCTCGCACACGATCACAGCGCCGCGTGCCCCACGCACCCTGCCACTGTACAGCACGTCCGCGTGCACGCCCTCACCCGGCACCGTATGACCCGTGAGCACCCGCAGGGCTGCGTGCCTCGCGCACCTGCGATCACGCCGCAATCCTACGCTCATCTACCCTTCTCTATAATTCACTGTTCACATATCAACCCATTCCATATCCCATCGACTCCTAACCTCTCTCTCGAAATTTCGGCAGAGTAACGGCTAAAAACTGTCTACCCCAAAATTTAAACCCTGCACACAATTCACCATAATCCAACAATATTTAACTATCAACCATCCAGAGAAAACCACCATAACAAAAATAGAGTTTAAGGACAACGAAAACCCATCAAATACAAATGAAGAAAATCCCCAGTATAGAGTAATATCATACTCTAACATATAACAATACGTACGTGTCCCCAAAACACTACGACCCCTCTATACAATCTCAAAAAAATCAACGTCTATACAACTCCGCTGTCTACACAAATACCCGACATAAAATAATAAATCCACTATCACCTACCACCACCACGGGTCGGGTCGCCGTAACAAATTCTGAAATCTGGTGCCTCGGGTGCACGCCGCCTACCATCCTATGCCTTTGGACTAGGCTCTCGAGGCTCACCAGCAATATCGTCAGCACCTACACCACAGAACACACAACATAAATCTAACGCTCAGTAAGTAATGCGATATGAAAGTAAAAACCGATAATGCAATCCTATCACATGCAGTCTCTACACTTACACTCATGTTGTCACATCTATGACGCGTAGTGCAGCCGCACCAGGGTAAGGAGTAACCTCACGCCACCCTACACCCTGACACGTCGCCACCGTCCCGGACTCCCCAGCAACGAGGCCCACAAGCTACACACACGCATCACCACACGGCAACCACATCAGGGTAAGGGTGTACCTCGCGCCACTCTACACCCTGAAAAGTCACCCTCGTCCCAGCCTCCCCAGTACGGGGCCACAGTTCCCACACACACATGTTTCGCGACAGCCCAGTCGGCCCACCCCTCGAGTAGGATCCGCGACTGGTGTTGCACCGGCTCACACACTAGTAGGATCCGCGGTACCACTGCCCATATCTTCACCGTTAACACATTCACGCCGAATGACGGCCCAACCGGCCCACCCCTTGAGTGGAATCCGTGACTGGTGAAGCACCGGCCCGCACACTAGCGGGATCCGCAGTACCACCGCCACACGTCTCACCACATACTCAAAACATGCTAAAAATCATTTTCGTTCACGTTTTAACAATGTGATGCATGCTAGACAATACGCACACACACCACAATCAATCACATAAAATCCTAAAGTTCTACGGTGTAGGCCCACTTGGGCAAAACACATGCATGCACTACTTACCTGGCGGTCTAAGCTCGCTCAACGCACAGTTTCGCCAAAAGAAAACCTCAACCTAAAACACAACCAATCTCTCATCAGTATTTATCTCAAAATTCACCAAATAGCTAAAAATAACGCTCCTTAACTACACTAATGAAACTTCAACTAAAACGGTCCATTGGTTTGCTTTGGCCGAAAACCAACCCAACGTTCGGATGCGCATAAATTTTGCGTCCGTCAACGGAATCGAACGAATCAAGTAGTTAAACGTCCCCTTGGAAACGTAGTTTAATATACTAAGACGGATTTTAAAACAGTAAGCCGCGGAAAGACAAAAACCGCTAAAACCCAATCTGCCACTTTTGTCAAATTTCACATTTTAACTTCTCTTCAACCAAAAGTCACTCGCCACTAGTTATTTGCATCAAAAATATCTATGCTACTCTCACACGTCGAATTTCTATGAAAGACGCTCGCTAATTTGACATGGACCAAAATCTGACATAAACTTCCAATGCGCATAACTTTTGCGTCAGATATCGGAATCGAACGATTCCAGTGGCCATACATCCCTCCAACAACCTATTTTAACCCACGAAAGTAGAATTTGAAACGATCAACCGAAACCAGGCCGAAACAGCCGAAAAAAGAATTTGTTTTTATACGAAAAATCTGAAATTCAACCTTAACCCGAACATTTCCAAATTTCTCCGCCAATCCATCACATTCTAATCTATTAAGCATGAACTAACTAAAATTGAAGGTCTCCAATTCAGAAAACAAAATTTTGAAAATCACAGCCCCTCGGTTTATCCTCCCCTTCTCTCAGCCACTGATGCTCCCAACCAACTCTTAACCCAACAATTATCGACAATTTCCACCATCGATCGGTCGAACAGGAGAGCAGCATCACGCCCTCTTCCCCTCGACCAACAGAATAGACAAAAGAAAACAGGGGGGGCTGGCTCCGAGCTCTCGGCCCTGTGCCCTGCTACCCCCGATCACGCGGCACATACACGCCGCGTACACCAACCCAACGTTCGGCTTAACCTTCAGGAAGATAGTGGGAAGGCAGCCATAAATTTTGTCAAACAAAATCAGAGCAGGGAAGGAAACGTACCTTCAGTATTCAGCTCGGGAAACCGAACACGCTCCTCCACCGCTGTCCTCTCGGTGAACTAGCGTTCGATTCTTCTCTGTCGTCGGCGTCAACAGACCACCGGCTCTCTCTCTCTCTCTCTCTCTCACGGCTACTCGCGCTCTCCCTCTCGGTCTCGCTCTCTCGGCCGCGCGACACACGGGGGAATGGCTTCAAAGCCATTCCACCCTATAACATCTCTTTCTTTTTTTTTTTTTTTATAAATTACAATTTACAAAACTGCCCTCATGTGTTTTAATCTTCTGTTTTAATCTTCCGTGATTTTCGTTAATTTCTCGACCTTCCGACTTTAAATTCTGAAAACTATCGCAAAAGTAGGCTCCGAGTCTTATAATTTAAATTTTCTCGTTGAAATATTTTTCAAAATCCCGACCGAGATTAAATTAAAAATTTTGGCAATTAAAATTAAAATTCAAAATTTCCGGGTTATTACACCAAACTTGTTTCACTATATCCTTCTTGAGCTTTAACCTTCCACTTAGTTCTGCCTTTAGCGATACTATTGTAACGTGAAATTGAAACTGGTGACTGACTATCTGTAATAAATTGATTCACCGACTTTGATGTTTTCTTAGATCCTGACTTGAATTTCATTTGAGAACCTAAATTCTTTCGAGTCTTCTCAACCAATCTCTTATAAGGTAATTCACAAAATTTACAGTCTTATTACCCCTGCTAATCTTCACAACTCTATTTACAGCGTTGTACTTGTACATGTTTGCATCCAGAGCACCCATTGAGATCAAATTTTTCTTTAATTCGGGAATATGTCGCACATTACCCATTGTCCTCACAACTCTATCAAATTTCTTGATTCTGATGATACCAATCTCATCTACTTTGCAAGGTATGTTGTTGTTCATTAACACAACTCTTTCTGAAACGATCTCATATATCGAAAACCAATTTTAATTGTAAGTCATGAAATGAAGGCGCCATATCCAAAATTCAATCCTAGTTTAGTTTGGAGTTTCCTTCTAGCACAACTAGAAGATCTCTAAAACTATAGTCATCTTCATCTGCGACAATACCTTCACCAGACGTCATCGGTTGTTTTCCTTTCTCAATAGCTTTCATAACATTCTACAATTCTTGACACTCATATTCAATATGGCTCTTCTTCTTGTAGAAGTAATAGGTTCTATCTCGATTCTTTGACTTTAATCTGCCCTTCGAACCTTGAACACCATCATTGTTTTTGTTGTTTGACTCTTTTGTTTTACCCCGAACACCAGCCCCTCTCCCCGAGACTTAGATCCAACAACAATCTACTTCATTTTCTTTTTTGAAAATAAAAGAGAATAATGCATCCTTACAGAGATAAGAACATGCATATGAATTGAGATATTGATTTCCCACTTAATAATGTCTAAGCGTGATATGAAATACCCCTTGTAGTTGAATTCAAGTGTACAAAATGGAGGATAATGATAAGAATCTAAATATTGTGAAGAGCAAAATACAAAAAATGTATTGATTAAAAGATAAAATAAACCCTAATAAGCAATTCTAAAGGCTCAATTCTCTCTTCATTTCCTACTCAAATTCTTCCCTCTTGTGGCACTAGTATCTCACTCCTACGCATAGAAAGCCCTCTATTTTCCCATTAACAATTCTTACCCCAACGAGGCATTCTTAGGATCACCTCATTGGCTCTCTCGTGATTCCATTTATGCCCTCAATCCATCATATAAAAAGTTAAGTGATGTGGAGAAAAAGAGGTTAGGGTGAAAGAAAGTAAGAGATTGAGAGTGTGAGCAAGAAATAGAGTTTAGTGTCCTAATTAGGTAATATGGTGTTAGCTTTGGGTTGAGAGAGAAATAGGGGGGAGAGAGTGGGAGAAAGAGAGAGAGAGAGAAGGAAAGTGAGAGAGAGATATGAGTGAGTATAAGAGAAAGATAGAGAGAAGAGGGAGAGAGATAGAGAGAAAGTGAGTGATAGCGAGAGAAACACAGAATAGAATAGCCAGAGAGAATGTAACGCCCTTTTTTTTGTCTGTTACTTTTATTAACATAACTTCTTAATAAAACATAATAAAATCTTCTATTTTGAAAACAGTTAGTGTAGTGGAATAAATCTAAATGTTAATGTCACTTTCATTAACATAACTAATGTTTCTATTCGTTTATAATACCTAGTCTACTTACCAAAATAATTGATGTTTTTAAATCAGTTTACAAAAGTCCTTTTTTAATACTTTAAACATTAATTAAATATTCATACTTCGACGTAACTCTCATCAATCTAGCCTCTTCTTGTGAGCCCACCCCATTGGTTATCATAGGAATACAAGATAAACTGGAGTCCACTGAAACACCTCCTCGATCTTTACTTCAACCATGTTAATTTTCAAGAACATTTTTGTCATGAAATTTACCTACATCACAAGGTACATCTATGAGTCAAATATTCAGTAAGTAATATGTAACAATAAATGTAAACGTGTGTACATAAACATAAACATGATGGAACATGTCATATGCATTTTGTTACAAATATAACTTTTTATGTCATCCATTTTCCATTTTCCGTTTCCACTTGACCATTCGATTTTTGGGGCAACCATTAGGAGGAAGTATACACCATTTGGTCCACCATATGAGATAACTTAACTCGAGCTTCGGGAAATGAGTCGACCTCTTGAAACAATTCAACTCAACTCCACCCATAACAACTCTTTAAGATCTTATTCCCAATTCAATTTTTCTTAATGAAAACATATGCATGATTTTTTTTTTCAAAACATGGTTCAAGATGCATGACATACTTGTGTCCATATTTGAGTTAAATAAAACATGTGACATATTAACTTTCACAACATCTATCATACAAATTAGCACTAACCAAAATAGAACATTTCTCAAAATAAACATATTCTAGGTTTTATTACATTTTTCATGCAATCTTGATGTAAGCTTGAAAGTGATACACATGTAATATTACTTATCTTGAGTTCTTAATGTAGTTTTACTGTAGTTAATGACTGTATGCTTAGCTTGATCAATCTTGTTTTCCTAATAGTAGAAATAGCTTTGCTGCACACCCTTCATCTTGCAAGAATAAGAGCTTCTTATAGAGCTTTCCATACATAAAGAGGATAAAAGAAGTAAGGTGTCCATTCAGTCACCAAGCTTGTTTCATGCATAACTCCTCCTTTGCACACCTCAACCTATCTAGAATTAAGGTTATAGCTTTAATCAACACATTTTTAACGCCTTGTTTTGTTTAATGCTCCCATAATTAAATTATATATTTCATCCCTTCAACATTTAACTCTTTTGTCAATTCTTTAATCCTTCAATTACTATCGTTTCAATTAAAAACCTTAATTATTCGATACATCATGAAAATATCACTAAACTAATATGATAAATTATCAAGTGTTATAGAGAATGAGACAAGTTAGTGATAGCCACAAAGAGAGAGAGTGACACACTTCAATGAAACACTTCAACCTATGGCAACCTGTGTGGCAACACAAGCACTAGTTTCCCTCAAATTTTCAATTGACAATCACCGAGCTTCTCAAATTCCAATAGATGATAAATAATGCTAAAGAGATCCAAATGCTATGAAATTTTAATATATGCTTACCTATCACGTGTATAAAATGTCCTTAAAATTTCAATGAAAGATTTGTAGTGGTTGGAAAATAATGTAGGGAAAGGTCAGACTTGCTCAAATTTTCCAGAAAACTACTTTGTTGGCCGAGAGAGGGTGAACTTCTGAGCAGCACAACTTTTGCTGTATAACTCCAAATGACTTGAAAATTTAACACAATTGTACTTGAAGTGTGGTTGAAAGACCCTAAAAATTTTAAGGGATGAATAGTTGTGGATGAAAAGTTAAGCGAATGGGAATGCCTACTGGTTTGGAAGGTGATACAATGCGAACATCTCAAGTTTATGGTCCTTCTAGGGGAAGAATACTCCAGTTCAAAATGGATAAGAGTTTATGTAACACCCAGGTTTTTCCATTTAAACTAATTTCATATTTACGTAATTGTAATCGGCGGAGTTTTGGTCAGAATCGGGAACGAAAAATTTTTACCCTTAAGTAAAAGATTATTTTGAGGCTAATGGAGAAGAGAAAAATTTAAGAATCCAACCGGAGGGAGCTGTGAGGGATCAAAGTTAAAATTGATTTCTATCACTATGTTGGTGTTTAAACTAGTAGTAAGAGTAGATTACGGGATTTTATGGGAAAACTTGAGCGTTACGATAGCTGCATGAGGTGTGGAGTAGTTTTCGTTCAACCACGTTCGGCCAAGCAGTATATGTTGAATTAGGGATTGGATTATACTGTTAGAAGCTAGACGTCATGAGGAATCTGTAGCATTTTGGATCATCTAATTCAGACGAGTATTAGAGAAGTTATGAATTTTCAAAAGTTAGTAAAAAATTGAGTTAGAATTCCAGTTTATACCGAGTGGAGGTTTAGTTGTTGTTTCCTTTAGAGTTTTATGAATTTAATGGAAAGTGGAGCTAATAGATATGTTGTTTTATGGGTTTTCCCAATTAGCGTACGAAGTGCGAGGAATTTCTAGGATGCCAGGTAAGTAATATAGCAGGAGTTTTGTCTTCGGGCCTACATCACAGTTTAGTAGGATGCATTGCACGTTTATTTTATGTTATGCTTTGTGATATGCATCATGGTTTTAAATTACGAGACGAAACGAAAATGAATTTTTCATGTTTTTACAAAGTGAAACAGTAGGATGTGATGAGACGAATGAAATGAGAAGATACGTAAGAAGATAATAAAGGTGAGGTTGAGTGGTCTGTCCAGTGAGGTGGATCTCGAGGTGTGTCACTTTACTAGATCGAGTTTGGCCTTGTCTAGTGAGGTCGACCGTGACGTATGTCATCTCGATCTAGCACGTAAAGAATAACCTAGTAGTAAGAAGATAAAGAAGATGTCAGAAAAAGACGAAAACGAAAGTAGAGACAAAACTGTAGAAACTGCATATGTTAGGATGTGAATGTTTTTCAGTGTTTAAGTTTATATGCATTACTTACTTAGCAGTAAGGTAATAGTTGAGTTTTGTGATGTAGGTGATGACGTAGCAGCTAGTGAGTATCCCGAGCATGCCTAGGACTAGAAGACAATTGGAGAAAGACGCTCATCAGATGATTTGGCTGACTGTTGGGGCATTTTGACCAGGGCAAGTGTAGGTATGGGTGGTGAGGTGTTTTGAGTCAAATCGAGTCATTTTGATGTACAATTGAAGATTTGAAATGGGTATTAAGTATTTTGGTGTGTGTAGTAGGTTTGTAAATTGAGTGGAGAAACAGATGTTTGGTTTTTAAACGTTTAGCTAAAACCGTGATCGTTTGGTTGATTTCTTTCAACTTTCTGAGGGCTAAGTGTTGACCGATAGGCTTAGTGGTCGACCAAACCTGGCAGGTGTCGACCGCACGGGTTGAACTGTGTGGGCAGAGAGCATCAAGGTGTCAACCTATGGCTGTAGGTGTCGACCGTTCAGTATATGAACGAGTGCAGGGTGTCGATCTACACGTAACGGGTCTACCAAATCTCATACGTGTCGACCGCGTGGGTCGACCTACTCGGACAGAGAGCAATAAAGTGTCGACCGGCACACGCAAGTGTTGACGGTAATGTAAAGCAAGCAGAAGTATCGACCTCAAGCATCGACCGATGCGGATAGAGAGGGTATAGGTGTCGACCGCCAAAGGAAGGTGTTGACCGGTCTTAGAAGTGAGTAATAGGGGTTGACCGTGAGGGTCGACCTGCGCCGGCAGAGGCAAATGAAGTGTTGACCGGGATAAAAAGGGGTCGACCGAGAATGAGTTTTGTGTTTTTAGAAATTTGAATTTTGTTTAAAATGATTTTTCCCCAAAAGTCCTCCGCTACGAGGTTTTCAGTCGATTTTAAAAAGCGTCGTTTTAAGTTGAAAAACAAATTATAAAATTTTTAAAGAATTTAAAAGATGTAAGTGATGGTGACGAGTAGTAGTAGGTAGCAAACCTGGAATCGAGGTGGATTTTCTGGGGTGTTACAATTTATACTCTTTTGCTATGGTTTTTACTCTCCAAGAAGATGGAGAAAAAAGCAATAATAAGAGCTTTCAAGGATACTCCCAAACTTGGAAGACAGTGGACACCAAAGTGCTCGGATATTATTTACCAGTGGCAATGGATTTTTAAGCCCAAAGGAGGCTCGATTTTTGAAAGATAACTTCAGTTTTTCAT
Source organism: Begonia peltatifolia (assembly GCA_022433055.1). Classification (NCBI taxonomy): domain Eukaryota; kingdom Viridiplantae; phylum Streptophyta; class Magnoliopsida; order Cucurbitales; family Begoniaceae; genus Begonia; species Begonia peltatifolia. The sequence continues at coordinate 16,881,823 of CM039517.1, read as the reverse complement.
TTAGCAAAAGATGGCCAACCAGCATCCATGAGGGCAGGTTTAATACATTTTCCCTTTGTTACAAATTAGAGCTAAAGATCAGCCAACAAAAGGGAACCAAGTAAGGGAGTGCTCGGCTAAACACCCTAGCTGGGTACAAAAGTTGTTTTGCCAATTTTGGCCAAACCTCCATCTCACCAACTGTCACTATCATGTGGTCCTTTCTCCCCTTAAATGCAGCCCACTCCCTCTCCAAAAGGTGTCCAGCCATGCATGCAAATAAACTAAGTGTTTCTTTGTAAGAAAAAGGAAAACTAGGCTCGGCTACAATATTTACCAAAAGGAAGACAAATTCCTCCAACAATTGGTGTGGTTGAAAGTTTGCTCCCAAGTTGCACATGAAGAGGTTCTCCAAGACTGGGTGCTTGGTTCCCACTTCAAGTCTTAAAAATAGTCGCCTCCTACAAAAAGAACAAGCTTGTTAGAAAGAGAGTCTATCGAGGGCATGGCCTTGGCTCTAGATCGTGTCGATGGTCACCTTGGCAGATTAGAGAGCTTAGGGTGAGAGAGAGGTGACACGATTCCACCTCGAATGAGTCGTGTTTTACCCACAAACAAAACGGAAAACAAAAGGAGCAGAAAAATCGAATGTTGTCCGATGAGCAATCTTTTAGGCTCTCGGCATAATAATCTTCCAAAGGAAGACGGCAGCAAACGGAACCAGTTTCTGGCCACTCTATTCGTGTATCCTTTTCTCGAAAAAGAGGGAAGAAGAGTGCAACAACGGCTATTCAAGCAACCTCGGGCTTTAAATCTCGAAGGAGATGCAGTCCTTCTTAGTTCTTGACCGAATCGAGTCTTACCGTTTACCAAGCTTCAGGCTACTTCGGCTGAAAACAAAAGAGACTATTCTCATAGATTCAATAACTTTTACAAACACCAATAGCCCTGTATTTATAGACCTAGGGGTTGAAGGTTAGAATGGGCTTGCGCTTCGAAATAGGCCACATGGTTGGCAAGTCTTTGTCCACTTGCACACCAAAGCACTCTTCAAGCTTTGGCCGATTTGTTGCATTAATATGCTGCTAAACTCCGGCCCAATTATTGCTTTTAACCACCATCTAACTTAACATATATCTAATCCTAATGCCTAAGGATGCATGCCACTATAAAACATTACAGGAAGACGAATGTTTGCCAATAAAAACACAAGGGTGAATGTTTGCCAAATAAAATTCAATTACAAATTAATTCCGAGGGAGACAAATCCCTTCTTCATGTGCTTCCACCTTTAGCTCCCATGATAGCAAGTGCAAGGATTGATCTTTATCCTTTCTGCTCAGGTCCCATTCCAAGTACGCAAAGAGGCATTCGAAACCAGTAATTTTTGCAAAAAGATTGAACTTGTTAGTGAGTAGGTTTGATAAATCTCGTGTCTTCGTTTACGATCGAGTGATGGCCCTCTGGGCACATCATGCTCCCCAGGTGATTGAGGATTTGACCTCAAATCCGTTAATGGAGTCACTTTGATGTCATCATCATCTCCTTTGTACGGAGAGAGATCTTGGACATTAAAGGTGGAGGAAATTCTGTAGTCACCTGGTACCTCTATCTTATAGGCATTTTTGTTGATTCTTTCTAACACCTTGAATGGTCCTTCTGCTCTAGGCATTAACTTGGATTTCCTTTTGGCGGGAAACCTTTCATTCCTTAGGTGCAACCAAACTAAGTCTCCTTCATTAAAGATAACTTCTCATCGTCCTTTATTAGCGTGTTTGGCTACCTTTTCGTTGCTCTTCTCGATGGCTTTGCGTACAGTCTCATGCAATTCCTTAATTTATTTAGGTTTGTCTGCTCCTGATGGATTATCTAAGTCTGTAAAAAGTAAGGGAACAAGATCTAACGGTGTATATGGATTAAACCCATAGGCAACCTCAAAGGGCGATTGCTGAGTGGTGAAATGAAGGGTGCGGTTGTAGGCAAACTCCAAGCTTGGAAGTAATATATCCCAGTTAGACAGTTTCTTACCTACAACAGTGCGTAAGAGGGTACATAGGGTCTTATTGACGACTTCCGTTTGACCATCGGTTTGGGGATGAAAGGATGTGCTGAAGCACAACCTAGTCCCCAACATTTTCCACAAAGTGGTCCAAAAGGCACTTAGAAATTTAGTGTCTCTATTCGGTACTATAGAACGTGGTATACCATGCAGGCGAACGATCTGTTTAAAATATAGGTTAGCTATTAAGACAGAGTCATCGTTCAAGGCACAAGGAAGGAAATGTGCCATCTTGGAGAACCAATCCACGACCTCCATTATAGAGTCTTTATTCTTAGCGGTCCGTGATAGTCCTAAAACGAAGTCCATACTAACCTTTACCCAAGACTGTGATGGGATGGGTAAGGGCATGTATAAGCCTTGAGGTAGAACTTCACTCTTAGCCTTCTTGCAAATCATGCTTGTCTCCACCATGCGATGCACATGTTTCATCATGCGAGGCCAATAAAAGTGTTCCTTAAGCGATTCTAGGGTCTTTTTCTCTCCGAAGTGACTTGCTAGGCCTCCGCAATGAGGTTCTTTTACTAGTCATCGTCTTAAGCTTCCTTGGAAAATGCACAACTTTCCCACTTTAAGTAAATAGACATCCATGAGGCGATATTCGCCTTTGGCCTTGTCCATGCACTTGATGTAATAAGGTCCAAAATCAGGGTCGATTTCATAGATCTCCTTAATCCATTCAAAGCCAAATAACCTAACTCTTAATTCGGTGAGTAGAATGCGCTTTCTAGAGATTGCATCGGCCACGACTTTATTCTCCCCTTTCAAATACTTAAGGGTGTATGGAAACATTTCTAAAAACTCCACCCATTAGGCATGTCTCTTGTTCAACTTGTGCTGACTCTTGATATGTCTTAGGGCCTGATGGTTAGTGTTGATAACAAATTCTTGAGGTAGGAGGTAATGCTGCCAATGTTCTAAAGCACGTATAATTGTGTAGAATTCTTTGTCGTAGGTGGAATAATTTAGTATGGGTCCTTTCAACTTTTCACTAAAATATGTCACGGGTTTGCCATCTTGCATAAGCATTGGTCCTATGCCGACTCTAGATGCATCGCTTTTGACCTCAAAGGCCTTGTTGAAATTTAGTAGGGCAAGTACAGGAGAATGACGTAATCTGTCTTTGATCAAAGCTCTTTTGACACGCTGGGGTCCAAGAGAACTCGGCAGTCGGTAAGTAGAGCATCTATCGAACTGAAGTCTTTGATGATTCTTTTATAAAATGAGGCTAGCTCGTGAAAGCTGCGTATTTCTGTGATAGAATTCGGTATAGGCCAATCCTTGATGGCGTTTATCTTTTCTTTGTCCGCTTCTATCCCGTCTTTTGAGATGACAAATCCTAGAAAGTAAACATTGTCCTGTGCGAAAGAACACTTTCCTAAGTTACCAAATAGTTTAACCTTTCTAAGGGTCTGGAAGAGTGAATTAAGGTGGGAGAGGTGTTGAGTGAGATCCACGCTATACACTAAGATGTCATCAAAATATACCATGATAAATTTTCCTAAGTACTCTTTAAGCACAAGGTGCATAATCTCATGAACGTACTGGGGGCGTTAGATAAACCAAAAGGCATTACCATCCATTCGAATAATCCATATTTTGTCTTAAAGGTTGTCTTCTATTCGTCGCCTTCCCTCATCCTGATCTTATGGTAGCCGCTATTAAGATCTATTTTAGAGAAAATGGAGGCTCCACTTAGCTCATCCAACATGTCCTCGAGCTTGGGGATGGAAAATCTATACTTGACAGTAATTTGGTTCACGGCTTGGCTATCGACACACATCCTCATGGTGCCGTCTTTCTTGGAAACTAATAAGGAGGGTACTATACAGGGGCTCATGGACTCTCTTATGTAACTTTTATCCAAAAGTTCTTGTACTTGATCCTGTAGTTTCTTGGTTTCTTCGGGTAGGAGATCAATTTGGTGCTCAATGCCACGCAAGGGTTGTAGACCTTAGGGTAAGTCTTCTGGGAACACATCTTGGAACCTGTTAAGTAAAGTTTTAATGACTTGAGGAATAACTCCTACTTCCATAACTCTATCTCGAAAAAGTACCAAAATCAGGGATCTCCTCTACACACGGATGTTTATATCTCCTTCTTAGTCATGAATAAGGTAGCCTTGTCCTTGGCTTCCTTTCTTGCAGCGTCATCTTTAGATGTTTGTTCGGGGGGAGCAAACTTAAAGGTCTTTCCTTCAAACTTAAGGGAACAGTTATTAGTGTAGCCATCGTTGTTTACCCTTCAGTCAAACTGCCAGGGTCGGGATAGGAGTAAATGACTTGTACTCATAGGCACAATATCGCAGAGGACCGTGTCCTTGTATTTCCCAAGGGAAAATTTAACTTTCACTTGCTTGGTAACCTTGACATCATCCCTATCATCTAACCAAAGTAGCTTGTAGGGGTGGGGGTGAGTGTTGGTCTCTAGGCCTAACTTGGTCACTAACTCCGTAGAGGCTACGTTAACACAACTACCTCCGTCTATAATCAGGGAACATAACTTCTCCTTGATGAAACACCTACTATGGAAGATGTTCTCACGCTGACAATCTTCTCCAGAATTCTTAGTTACGAGAACACATCTCCTGACCATAAGCATGGGCCCTTCAGGGGCTTGGAAAACTTCCTCTTGGGAGTCACTCTTCTCCTCATCTTCTTTTACACCTTATTGCTCGTCTTCGCTCGTAAACTCTCTAGTGTCCTTTTGAAGGATCATCACTTGTCTATTAGGACACTGAGCCATGAAATGACCCAAGCCATGACACTTGTAGCATTTGAGATCTCGCGATCTAGGGGGATTGGAACTTTCTACTAGGGTTTTATTACTTTATTCTTTTGGTGGCCAACTACGTGGAAACGGTTTCTTTCCCTCTGCTTTGGTGAAAGTTTTGTTTTGTTCTGGTTTCGGAGGGGTGATCTTAGGAGTAGTCTTTATTGGAAATTTCTGGGTGAAACTAGTTTTTCTGTTCCTACTAAGTTGGCGCTCTACCTTCATAGCCATCTGTACTACTACATCAAGGGATTCTAGGGGGTGTAGCTCAACAGTGTCTCATATATACTGGTGCAGTCCACGAATAGACCGTGCAAGCACTTGTTCTTCAGGTTTGTCCATATCTCCACGAATCCTAAGGGTCCCAAACTCAGTAAGGTTTTTCTTCAACAGATTGACCTCCTTGTCTCAGGTTTTGGATTTGTAAGAAGTGTTGTTGTCAGTATTGGCTGGGTATGAATTTCTTGGTCATGAGGGACTTCATCACTCTCCAAGTGGTGACAGGATCGTCTCTATCTTCTAACTTTGGAACTTAATGTTGGTCCACCAGAGGGCCGCGTATCCTGTGAGCTCGACCGAAACTAGTTGGATCTTAACCTTATCCGAATATTCATAGTAGTTAAAGACTTTTTCTACCTTATCTATCCAATCTAGAAAGGTGTTACCATCGCATGTGCCATTGAATGACGGGACATGCAATTTAATGTTCCTAAGATCGTCTAAGTCCTTTTGTCGGTTGGACCGAAAATTTTATTCTTCGTCTAGGGTCCACTCATTCTCATCATGATAGTCAAAGTCGTGGAACCTCCTTCTTGGGTTAGCACTTCTTGGGGAAGGATCCTGGTTGGGGAATCTCCTGAGAGGGTATTCGGTTCTCTTAGGGTTCTCAGGTCTCATCCTAGGGAGGTCATCTCAAGAGGGCTCTCTAGAGTTAATCTTGTTGAGGTTCTCCATTATGAATTTCATACCAAGGGTTAAGTATTTGAGTTGTTGGCCAAGATTACTAACTTCTTCGTTAATGCCATTTAATTGTCCTGAAGGCTAGGCTCTCCCTCTTGATGGGTATGAGTCTCGGGTTGGGGAACGTCTTTACTCCGGTTCGGTTCTTGAGTCATAGTATCTGTAACGCCCCTGAAACCTACCCGTTTTTGGTTCGTTCACTGCTCTGACTCCACATCTGTAACGCCCCTGAGTCGTCCCCGGACCCGGGTCGTCAACTGTGCACTCGCTTCTCACCTCGACAGAATCCGTATAAAATTTGAAACTTATATTCCCTGACTTAAATCAGTACTCTTTGAAAACTATTTAAGAATGCCGCAGTGGAAAACTCAATTTAAAACTGGTTTAAATAAACTTCACTTTTTAAAACATAAAAATAAAGAGACTGGTCGACACTTGCAAACGACGGTCGACACTTGGGTTGTCTTGGATTTTTCATCGGTTGACACTGGCGAACGCCATTCGACACCTCCATGCTCATCTCAGAGAGTCGTCGACACCTGCTTTCACAGATCTACACTTTGATCCTCTCTGTCCGCGTAGGTCGAACCCCGCGGTCGACACTTTCACTGATTTTACACTAACCGGTCGATACCTCATTTCTCTGTGCCCGCACAGGCCAAACCCCGCGGTCGACACTCACCTTCTGATTTACAATGATCGGTTGACACATATGGACTTTGGTCGACACTTTGCACTAGCAGCCTAAAAATAACAGTAGTTCAAAGGAAAACGGACACGAAAACTTCCCCGAATTAAAACTATCGATTTGAAAACTTGAATCATTCATTTAAACTCTTTCAAATAGTTTAAAATGTACCTATGCATCAATCCCGACTATCCACATCCACACCCATCTATGCCTCAAAACCTAGACACACGACATAGATCTCTCAAAAACGCAACTCCCAGAAACCTACGTCCCAGCTTCACTCCACGAGTCGGGCCGCTGTGACAAACTCCACCTGCCGGCACACAGTCGTAAGCCGCCAACCGCCTACTCATCCTGTCTAGGCTCTGGCAACTCACCCGCAGGAATCTCTACACCTACACCACGGAACACACAACATAAGTTTAACGCTCAGTAAGTAGTGCAATATGAAACGTAAAACGATGACGCAATCCTATCACATGCGGTCTCTACGTTCTCGCTCATGTTGTCACAACCAGTGCCGCGTTGTACGGCTGCACCATAGTGAGGCTGGACTCTCTCGCCACCTCACAACCTGGCATGTCGCCATCGTCCCGGTTTCTCCAGCAATGAGGCTCTTAAACCGTATCCACACGTCACTCTACGCACCGCAACCATTCCAGGGTGAGATTGGACGCGCTCGTCACATCACCCCCTAACACGTTGCCATTGCCTCGATTCCTCCAGCAATGAGGCCATAGTCGCACACCACCACACGCACGCCACAGCAGCCATTCTAGAGTGAGGTTGGACACACTCACCACATCATACCCTAGCACGTCGCCACCGTCCCGGTTCTTCTAGCAATAGGGCCTAGCTGCCCACACATACACGCCTCACCACCACACATCGCACTTCACATTCGCATATAAAACCATGATCAAATTCATTTTCGTTCCCGTTTCAAAAACATGATGCATGCCAAACAATACACACGCACATCACAATCAACCAACACTACCTAACGTTTCTCAATGTAAGCCCACCTGGGCAAAACACATGCATAAACTACTTACTTGGCGTTCTAGCTCTTCGTGGTGCTCGTCGCACCTGAAACCTGCTCAACCTACAACAGAATTGGTTTCCCGTCAAAATTCATCCCGCTACTCTACGTGTGCACTAAAATCACCATACTAGCACAACACTTTACGAACTCACCAAAATCGCTCACTAATCTATCTCGGCTCGAAATTCTACCGAACTACCGACGGGCATAACTTTTGCGTCGGTTATCAGAATCAATCGATTCCAGCGGCCAAACGCTCCAATCATAACCTAGTTCAACATGCCAAAAAGGTTTTTGAACCCAACGCTCGTAGCCTGGTTTAAAATTCAAAGTCGGTTTAATTTTAGTGCTTAAGATCCCACATTCTCTGTCTTTTGATAAAACTCAACAATTCTCTCATCAATCTATCACATTTATCCTCAATAACCCACAAAATTAATAGTAAACCCAATAAACACTCTAACCCTAAAACCCTAAACCTCTATCCTCCAATTTCTCCTCAAGCTCCAATACTACACCAAAATTAAACTATAAACTACTTAATCTTACCTTGAACCGTTGAAATAGACGAGAAAACCACAAACAATTGTCGGCTGAACGTCGCGGGAAGGAGATAACCGAAGGGCGCTCACGCGGGTAGGGAGAAAACAGAGGAGGAGAGGGTTTTTCTATGAATCCCTCTCCTCTGATGACTTTCTATTTATTTATTTATTTAATTTTTTTATGAAATAATAATAATAAATAATTACTATTTCACCCTCATACTTTAATCCTTTAATCTAACGGCTATCCAATCCTCTTCTGGTCAAATTCCTAAACTTTTCTCCCCATCATTAGCCTCGAAATAATTCCCCACCTAACCTTACTAGTTTTTCGCTCTACATTCCGTCCCAAATCCCACCGCTCAGCACCCTAACATCCTGAAAATTGATACCAAGAAAATACGGGGTGTTACAGTATCAGGGTTTAAATCTCAGTTGAGTCCACTTCTAGTCTTCATGTGACTTCCTAAGGTTGTAGGGGAGACATGTGTTCTTACGCTAGATCGAACCCTAAGTGTTAGGAAGAAGGGGAAAAAGTAGAGGATCCCGGGTGCCTAAAACTTTGAACGCAAATTTGAGCGCTTAAATAACCCTTTTTGGGAATGGAACATGGTTGTCATAGACAAATCATGTGACACCATCGTAGAGCTCTAAGAGAGCTTCGATTTGATATATTACAGGTGGAAATGTGACACCCGTAGCAAAAGTAATGACCGTTTTAAGTTCAAGGGGCCAAATCTACCTGAACAACTAGTGAACTCGACATAAAATTTTACCAGGGCGTTAACACATTTTGATAAACATGTATTTCATTTAGTGCACATATCACGCATCAACTCATTTATCATTAAAATCACATGGTAAGGATACAATAACATAATCATAGTGATTCCAGGGTATGTGTAAATCATATAAGATATCCGATTAGGCAAGTAGAATAGAGATTAACATAGTATTCTACAAAAGTAGTTATGACAAGATGCTCGTAGACATGGAATGATGCAGCAAACAACAATATGAGCACAAAAATAATATCAAATCATCAAGTACAGAGCAGCAGCACCGAATAAGGTTATATTATTAGCTGCTACATAGCACACCCATATGCATAATAGCACAAACGTATAATACTAGTGGTCCAGCAACAAACACCTACCACCTGCATTTATCGCCTACACCTACTGCTTGCACCTCCCCTCAAACAGCAACCAATTAGTTGAATAGAGGTTGTGCAGAAAACACAAATACGAATAATAATAGCTAACAGATCAAACATAAGTTTCGAGTTTTAAAGAATAAACGGTTTCGAGTTTCTGGGTTTACCATTTAAACATAAGTTCTTATTTTTAAATTTTGTCTAGTAATAACATATCAAAGGTGGTGTTTAAGCTTAAACAGATCCTTATATCTTAGACATAATAATAACAGAACCGGTTTCTTCTTTTTCCATAACCAACGAACCAGAGAAAAAATGAAAATTTTTGCAGCAAACAGAATGTGTAACAAAGATCAATCCACTCGTTTGCTGACATTCAGGAGAAGCTATCCATGGCTCTTATACTACATGACATGATTCCACCCTCGAATGAGTCGTGTTTTACCCATAAACGAAACAGAAAACAAAAGGAGCAGAAAAACCGAATGTTGTCGAATGAGCAATTTTTAGGCTCTCGGCATAACAATCTTCCGAAGGAAGACGGCAGCAAACGGAACCGGTTACTGGGCGCTCTCTTCGTGTATCCTTCTCTGGAAGAATAGTCGAACAACGGCTATTCAAGCAACCTCGGGCTTGAAATCTCGAAGGAGATGCACTCCTTCTCAGTTCTTGACCGAACCGAGTCTTACCGTTCACCAAGCTTCAGGCTACTTCTACTGAACACAGAAGGGGCTATTCTCATAGATTCAACAACCTTTACAAACTCCAATAGCTATGTATTTATAGACCTAAGGTGGCTGAAGGTTAGAATGAGCTTAGCCTTCGAAATGGGCCACATGGTTGGCCATTCTTGGTCCACTTGCACACCAGAGCACTCTTCAAGCTTTGGCCCATTTGTTGCATCAATGTGCTGCTAAACTCCGGCTCAATTGTTGCTTCTAACCACCATCTAACTTAACATACATCTAATCCTAATGCCTAAGGATACATGCAACTATAAAACATTACAGGAATGCGAATATTTGCGAAATAAAATTCAATTACAAATTAATTCTAGGGGAGACAAATCCCTTCTTCATGTGCTTTCACCTTTAGCTCCCACGATAGCAAGTGCAAGGGTTGATCTTTGTCCTTTGTGCTCGGGTCCCATTCCAAGTCCGCAAAGAGGCATTCGAAACCAGTAATTCCTACAAAAGAATTGAACTTGTTAGTGAACAGGTTTGATAAACCTTGTGCCTTGGTTTGTGATTAAGTGATGGCTCTCTGAGGCACATCAAGAGGGTTTTAAGTGGGAGAAAGAGAAAGAGAGGGAAAAGGAATAGGGATTGAGAGATAGATGTAGAAAGAGGGAAGGGGATGGAGAAAAAGAGGATATGGAGATAGATAGAGAGAGAGAGAGAGAGAGAGAGGGGAGAGAAAGAGACAGAGTGAGAGAGCTAGTCAAATATGAGAGGGAGAGTGAGATAGGTAGTGAAAGGGGAGAGAGAGTGATTTTTGGGGAGAGTTATACACACACACACAGATTTAGTGATAGAGCAAAATAGAGCAAGGTTAATGTGAGAGAGAGGGTTTAGGATGAGAGAGATAAAGAGAGAAGAATTGGAGAGAGAGTTTGAGGGGATAGGAAGAGAGAGAGTATGGATGAGAGAGAAAGAGAGGGTGTGAGGGAGATAAAGATAGTTTTTGGGCTTTGAGAGCAAGGTGGAGAGGAGAGAGAGAGAGAAGGCTAGAGGTTAGGGTGGTAGAGAGAGATAAAGGAAGAAAGAGAGAGACAGGGGAATACATATAGACAAAGAGAGAGAGTGAGTGAGAGAGGAGAGAGATATAGATATAGAGAGGATTTAGAGACTTTAAGGTGAGGGAGATAGAGAGAAGGAAAGGGAGAGAGAGCAAGACAAAGAAGGAAACATAAAGAGTGATAAGAGAGAGAAAAAATAGTTTTAGGGTTGAGAGCAAATGATAGAGAGAGAGGGTTGGAGATGGAGAGAGGTTAGAGGGAGAGAGATAGAGGGAGGGAGACAGAGAGAAAGATATAAGGAGAAAAAGAGAGAGAAAGTGAGAGTGAGTAAGAGATCTAGAGAGTAATTGAGAGAGAGAGATA
>CM039517.1:16771086-16870508 GCA_022433055.1 Begonia peltatifolia | reverse complement strand
GTGAGAGTGAGTAAGAGATCTAGAGAGTAATTGAGAGAGAGAGATAGTTTTATTGTTTGAGAGGGAAAGAGATAGAAAGAGAGAGTGAGAGATGGAGAGAGGTTAGGGGAGAGAGATAGGGAGGGAGAGAGAAAGATAGATGGAGAAAAAGATAAAGATAGAGAGAGTGAGTGAGAGATCTAGAGAGTAAGTGAAAGGGAGAGAAAGGGAAAGAAAGAAAGATAGAGAGATGGAGAGAATGAGTGGGAAAAGATATAGAGAGTGAGTGAGAGAGATAGAGGTTCATAGAGAAAGAGGGTTCACGGTTTTATGGTAAGAGAGTGAGAGAGAGAGAGTGTGTGAGAGAGGGGAGAGAGGAGAGAGAGATATAAAGTGAGTGTGAGAGGTAAAGTGAGTGAGAGACAACATGATAGAAAGAGAGGGTTGCAGATGTTGTGAGAGCGATTGAGAGAGATGTTAGGGTGAGAGAGAGTGAGTAGGACAATGAGATAGCGATAGTAAGAAAGAGAGAATTTATGGGAAGAGAAAGATAAAGAAAGACAAATAGAGAGAGTTTAGTGGTGAGAGAGAGGGATAGAGAAAGAGAAAGAGTGAGAAGGATAGTGAAAGCGAGACAATGACTATAAGAAAAAGAAAGGGAGCGATAAATAGAGAGAGAGAGAGAGAGAGAGAGAGAGTTTACAGTTAGAGAGACAATTAGATAGAAAGAGAGGAAGAGAGAGTTATTGATATAGAGAAACAGAGAGAGGTTATGGTGAGAGTGAGGTAGGGTTGGATAGATCAAGATAGAGAGGGAGAGAGAGAGAGAGAGTGTGTGAGCATAAGAGATAGATAGAGAGGGAGACAAAGAAAGAGAGTAAGAGATGTAGAAAATGAGTGAGTGAGAAAGAGACAGAGAGGGAGGGAAAGAGAGAGAGAAGATTTTTTGTTTGAAAGAGAGAGAGAGAGATTAATAGAGATATAGAGGGTTTGGGATTGAAAGTTAGATAGTGAAAGAGAAAGTGAGCCACAGAGAGGGAGAGAGAGAATAGCCGAAAAGAGAAAAAAGAAAAAGAGATAGAATGAGTTAGAGATAAAAATGAGTAAGATATATAAAAAGTGAATGAGAGAGGGAGAGAGAAAGATAGATATAGAGAGGAATTAGAGATAGAGTTTAGTGTGTGAGAGGGAGATAGAGAGAGAGAATATGTCTCCCTTGCCTTCCTTTGTGTTTATCTCCTTGTCTCTCTCACTCCCTCTCTTTATCTCTTACTCAGTCACACTCCTCTCTTCATCTATCTCTTACTCAAACTCTCATTCTCCCTTTCTCTCCATATCTCCATCTATTTCTCCGTAAACCTTCTCTCACCCTAACCTCTCTCTCTTTCTCACTCTCACCAACTCTCTCTCTCCCACTGTCTCTTTCTCTAGATATTTGTCTTTCTCTTAGTCTTCTTTCTCTCTTTCCTTTCCCACTCTTCTATCACTCTCTTTCTCGCGCTCTGTCACTCGAACCCTAAAACAGTCTCTATCTCACAAACCCACTATCTCTTTCTCCTTCTCTCCCTCTCTATCTCTATCTCCCTCTTACTCACCATCTCACTCCTTCTCCCTCTCTCGCTCTCTCTCTCATTCTCTCTATCTCTCCTCACACACTAAACTATATCGCTAAATCCACTATGTATCTATCTTTCTCTCTAGCTCTCTCCCTATCTCACTCACTCTCTATATCTTTTACTCATTCTATCTGCCTCCCTTTCTCTCTGCATCTATTCTCACTCACTGAACTCTATCTCTAACTCCACTATGTATTTGTCTTTCTCTCTCTATCTCTCTCTCACTCACTCTCTATATCTCTTCCTCATTCTATCTCTCTCTCCATCTATTCTCTCTCTCATTTTATCGGTTGTGTAGTGGCCATAAATATTTTTCTACTAAGCTAATTTTTGGATTCACGCAATTGTAATCGGCAGAGTTTTGGTCAGAATTAAGAGCCGAGAATTTCTATCATTAAGTATAAGATTATTTTGAACTTAATGGAGAATATAAAATTTTAAGAATCCAACCAGAATCAAACCAAATAACAGATTTATTAAATGGTTAAAGGTTGAGGGTGATTTAGTAATTAGGTTATTATTATTATTATTAAAAAATAATAATAAAAACAAAACAACAGAACCATCTTCAGTTCCTCTTCCTTACGTAGAAAACCTCCCTCTTCTTTCTCCTTCGGCAAGTTCATCCTCTCCAATCACGATTCTCTTCAGTTCTTCTATGTTTTTTTCAAATCTAAGGTATGTTTCACTTAGTTTTTGAGTAGATAGTTAGTTTCTTAGTTGTTTTTAGAGACAAAAGTGGAGTTAAGAAAAATATTGAATAGTTTTGGTGAACCTAGGAGGGAGATACGAGAATGAAGTTAGAGATGATCTCTATCCATATATTGGTGTTTAAGCTAGAAGTAGGAATAGATTATGAGTTTATATGGAAAAGATTGAGCGTTTGGATAGCTGAATACTCGGGTTATGCAACGCTTTCTGTTTGACCACGTTCGGCCAAGCTGTAGGTGATGGATTAGGAATTGGATTAGACCGTTAAAAATTAAACGTACTATGGAATTCGTAGAATTTTGAATTGTCCAAATCGGACGAGTATTGGATAAGTTGTGCATTTTCGAAGGTTGGTCGGAAATTGAGTTGAAATTCGGGTTTAGATAGACTAGGTGTTAAATTGTGATTTCCTTTAGAGTTTTATGAGTTGGAAGGAAAGTAGAATTGATAAATGTGTGGTTTTATAGGATCCCTAGTTTAGCGAACGAACTACGAACTTCAAACTACGAATTGCTAATTTAGTGTTAGTAGTGCAGTAGGTGTTTTCACAGTTCGGTAGGATGCATGCACGTTTACTTTATGTTATGCTTTAGTGATTATGCATCATGGTTTTAAAATACGAGAACAAAATGAAAATGAATTTCCATGTTTTTACATAATAAAACAGTAGGATGAGATGTGATAAACGAAATGAGAAGATACGTAAGAAGATAATAAAGGTGGTATTGAGTGGTCTTGCCCACAGAGGTGGACCGTGAGGTGTATCAGTTCTTCTCCCATTTTATGTGGCAGCTTTGTCCCGAGAGGTGGACCGCGAGGTGTATCACTTTGATTTAGCACGTAAAAAAGAACCTAGTAGTAAGAAGATAAAGAAGATGTAAGAAAGAGATGAAAAGAAAATTAAAGACGAAATTGTAGAAACTGTATATGTTAGGATGTGTTTGATTTCAATGTTTAAGTTTTTACGTACATTACTTACTTAGCATTAGTCTAATAGATGAGTTCTGTGATGTAGGTGAAGACGCTATAGCTGGTGAGTACTTAGAGCGTGCCTAGGACTATGAGACGGTTGGAGGAGTGCGCTCGTAGACGGTGCGGCCTGCTGTTGGAGTGTTTTGACCAGGGCGGGGGTATATGAGGGAGATTAGTTGATTCGAGTTTCGTCAAAATTGTTTTTGAGTTGTTTTGAGTTGATTGGAGTCATGTGGACATATAGATGCATTTCAAACTTTAGTAGTCATTTTTCTATGTAAATAATGAATTTGAGTTGATGAAAAAGTGTACTTTTTTGTTATTTTATCGTTGAGTTGAATTTCGCTGATTTCTATGAAGGATTTAAGGTTTTAAAACAGATTTTGTGAATGAAGTGTCGACCTGTGCCCGAAAGTGTCGACCTTTCAGTGTAAAAATGAGTGCGGAGTGTCGACCTGTATGTAACGAGGTTGACTAAACTCCGTAGGTTACTCAGACAAAGAGAAATATAATGTCGACCGGTGCATGCAAGTGTCGACCGATAGCGTATAATTAAGCGAAAGTGTCAGCCTTATGGATCAACCGACGCAGGCAAAGAGTAATGAAGTGTCGATCGGTGCATGCAAGTGTCGACCGGTAATGTAAAATAAGTTGGAGTGTCGACCTCATGGATCAACCGACGCGGGCAGAGAGAAATGTAATGTCGACCAGTGCATGCAAGTGTCGACTGATAGTGAAAAATTTGATGGATGTGTCGACCGGCATTTATTGAGGTCGACCGAAGATGATTTTTTTTATGTTTAGAAAACTCAAATTTTATTTCAACTAATTTTAATCCAAGTCTTCCGCTGCAACGTTTTATTTTAAATGTTTTTTTAAAAACAATGGGTTGTTTTAATTTGACGAAAGAAGTTTTTAAATTTTTACGTGAATTTTTTTCGAGCGTATTTGAGTGTGTAGTAGTAGTGAGCGTACCGAAAATTGGTGAGTCGGTTTTCAGGTCACTACAGTTTTGGTATCAGAGCCAAATTGTCAAACCGTTCAAATGATTACCTAACAACACCGATCGCCGCACGACGTTCTTCAACAACTGTAAGTATTTAAATTTAGTGTTATTTAATAGATGCTTATGAAAGTAATTAACCCTTGTCCAGGAAATTAGTCAAGTTATCTAGACTTCCGGGACATCCGAGAGTACCAAGAGAGGAAGTTGATTTGAGAAGTGAAGATGATTCGATGATGATCAGATAGTTGACCGAGTTGGTGAATCGACAGTCTCAACAGCTCGGAATTCTACTAAATCGAGAAGTCCAAGAGAGTGCAGGCTCTAGCTCTAGCCATGATCAGTCGGGTGACAGATTTCGGAGGTTACGACCGTCGACGTTTGAAGGGCAGTCAGCAGACCCAACGACAGCAGAGGAGTGGGTCCGTACAATGGAAACTATGTTCAAGTACGTGAAGGTAGAAGAGGAGGATAAGGTCTCGCTAGCCACATTTCATCTAGCAAAGGATGCTAGATTTTGGTGGGAGTCCGTGGAGACCACCATCAATGCACAACACATATTATGGGAGAAGTTTAAAGATGCCTTTTATGACAAGTATTTCAATAGTACGGTGCAGGCAGCTAAGCGAATAGAGTTCCTACAGTTGAAGCAAACCGGATCGGTAACCAAGTACAACCGGTAGTTTGAGTCCTTTTCCCGATTTACCAGTAATTTGGTGAGCCGGAATGAGGATAAAGTGTTTCAGTTTGTACATGGATTAAAGTCGGAGATATACAAAGGGGTAAAGATAGCAGGAACTCAAGAGGTACCATACCATGTTCAAAAGTTGTGGCAAAGGCACTAGAGGTGGAGGAAGCTTAAATGAAATGCATTAAACAACAAGAAGCTTCTAGGAGATTTTTCAAGGAAGTTTCCCCACAACAGAGTAGAGGTGCCTCCTAGTAAGAAGTTTAGTGAGGGTTTGAGTAGCCAATGAAGTAGTAAAAGGCCTTAGGAGTCGGTGTAGTACCCCCAGTTCCCTAAGTGCTTGAGATATCACCCGGGAGAATGCAGACTGAACTCGGGAAAGTGCTATAATTGCAACGAAGCTCGACATTTAGCTAGAGATTGCCCAAATCCTAGGGTGACTCGGTGTTTTAATTGCAACAAGGTGGGTCGTGTTAGCAGAGATTGTCCAGCTCTGAAGAAGGGTCCGACGCGCACAACACGAGGGTATTCGCCATGATCGAGTCAGGTGATGATGACTAGCAATTATAGTGTTAGGTGCCATATTGATAAATTCTATACCTGCGTATATTTTGATTGATCTAGTGCAACGCTCTCTTTTATTGCAATCGCGTTCGCAGTCAGATTAGATGTATGGTCTGTATCAACGGACTGTAGTTACGAAGTAATATTGCCTTCTGGTGAGCGTATGCATTCAAATCAAGTCGTACGGGATAGTGTGGTGTCAGTGGGAAGTAAGAATTTATTGGCCGATCTTATTATCATGGGCATAACTGGATACGATGTAATATTGGAAATGAATTGATTGTTCAAGCACTATGCTACGATTGACTGCACAACGGGGACAGTGAGTTTTTAACCCTCAGATGGTGAGAAGCACACCTTTCAAACTGCGAGGAATGTCCAAAAGATATTTGTCATGGCACCCATTAGTGCTCGTCACGTTTTAATTGGTGAGTCTTTTAGCTTTCTCACCAATGTTATTGATGTCCTAAGAGTCAAAGTCGCAGGATGTTTTGATTGTTCAATACTTCCCCAAAGTTTTTCTAGACGATTTACCCGGTTTGCCTCCAGATTGAGAAATAGAGTTTACTATAGATGTATATCTAGGAGTTGAGTCGGTGTCAAAGAATCCTTATAGATTAGCACCAGCGGAGTTGAAATAGTTAAAAAAGCAATTAGAAGAGTTTGTGGAGAAATGATTTATACGCCCCAGCTTTTCACTGTGGGGTGCGCCGATCCTATTTGTCAAAAAGAATGATGGATTCTTACAGATGTCCATCGACTACCGGGAGTTAAATAAGCTAACGATTAAGAATGAGTACCCTCTACCAAGAATAGACGATCTATTTGATCAATTCCAGGGTGCACGAGTGTTTTCAAACATTGACCTGAGATCGAGTTATTATCAACTGAAGGTCAGGCCAGAAGATATTCTGAAGATAGCTTTTCGGATGCGATATGGGCATTATGAATTCTTGGTGATGTCTTTCGGACTGACGAATGCTTCAGCTGCCTTAATGCACCTGATGAACAGAGTATTCTATGATTATCTCGATAAACTCATTATAGTGTTTATCGATGATATATTGTGTACTCTAATAGTGTGGAGGATTATAGAGAGCACTTAAGGTTGGTGTTGGAGAGTTTGAAACGGCACCAACTTTATGTGAAGTTTTGTAAGTGCGAGTTCTGGCTAGACAAGATCCATTTTCTGGGTCATGTCATCTCGAGCAATGATATATCTGTTGATCCAGCGAAGATCCAAGCAGTCAAAGAGTGGCCGCAGTCGAAAAATTGTCACGAAGATATGAAGTTTCCTCGGGTTAGTGGGCTATAACAGAAGATTCATTGAAGGATTTTCAAAGATTGGAGCGCCTCTGACCTGTTTGACGAGGAAAAAATGTGAAATATCTGTGGTCTGAAGATTACAAACACAGTTTCCAGACATTGAAGTAGAAATTAACTGCTGCTCCGATTTTGACGCTTCCTGCAGAGGACAAAAAATTTAGCATTTACTGTGATGCTTCCAAGATAGGTTTTGGGTGTGTGTTGATGCAGGAAGGAAAGGTGATACCCTATGCATCTAGACAATTGAAGAACTATGAGCAAAACTACCCGACACACAACCTATAGTTAGCCGCGGTAGTTTTTGCATTGAAAATTTGAAGACATTATCTATACAAACTGCCATGCAAGATATATTCCGATCGAAAAAGTCTGAAGTATATTTTTCACTTAAAAGGAATTGAATATAAGGCAGCGGCGATGGTTAGAGTTTGTAAAGGACTATGACTTCGAAATTAAGTACCACCCTGGCAAAGCGAACGTAGTGGTTGATGAATTGAGCAAGGTGATGGCATCCACTTCGGCCATGACTCCAAGTATGCCATTAGCTTTGGATGCAAAGTTTCAGAAATTCAACATAGAGGTGGTTTCGAATGTGTCGGCCGTGTTATCAGCTATGTCTCTACAGCCCACAATTTTGGAGAAGATTAAGCAGGCCTAGGAGGACGATGCTATGTGCAAGGAAATTAAATCGAGCATGGATTCTAATGGTAGGTTGGAGTTCAATTATTTAGACGATGGGATTCTTAAGGTTCAGAATAGATGGTTCGTTCCGAATAATGAGGAGCTACAAAGGGAGATGTTATCTGAAACTCACCCTTCTAGGTTTTCTGTATATCCAGGAAGCACCAAGATGTACAGGGATCTTAAGCAGTATTACTGGTGGCCTAATATGAAAAGGACTATGGCGAAGTACGTGGGGATGTGTTTAGTTTGCCAGCAGATTAAGGCTGAACACCAGAGGCTAGCAGGAAAGCTTCAACCATTGTCTATCCCTGAATGGAAATGGGAGCAAATATCGATGGACTTTGTCGTCGGATTGCCTCGGACAACAAAAGGTTATGATGACATATAGGTGATTGTGGATCGACTAACCAAGTCATCCAATTTTCTGCCAATAAAGATGACGAACTCTTTGGATCAATTCGCCGAATTGTACGTTCAAGAGATTGTATGGTTGCACGGAGTCCCGACTTCGATTGTATCAGACAAAGATCTTAGATTTACATCGAAGTTCTGGAAGAGTCTGCACAAGGCTATGGGTACGCAGCTCAATTTTAGCACGGCATTTCATCCTCAGATGGATGGACAATCTGAGAGAACTATTCAGACATTAGAGGATATGCTTCGAGCTTGTGTACTGGAGTTCTAGGGTTCATGGAGCAAATACTTACCATTGGTGCAGTTTTCTTATAATAATAGCTTTCAAGCTACGATAGGTATGGCTGCTTACGAGTGACAAGTGACCAACGGCTACTTTCAATCTGTAGAATTTTTTTAACAGCTCTTTTGAGCATTTCTTTCTCCTTTTCTTCCATTGAACCTTCTCCTTCTCTATTTATGTAACACCCCAGAAACCTACCCAATTCCGGATCACTACTGCTCCCTCTGATACCGACTCTTTACACCCATATTGTAAAAATCGCGTAAAATTTTTAAAACTTTAAAACATTATTCCTTGACCTAAACGACAGTTTTGGAAAATATTTTTGACAGCTCTGCAGCGGAAATTCAATTAAATTCTCTTTCGGCAAAACTTCATTTTGTTAAGCCTAAAACAGGGACTCCCGGTCGACACATATAAGCACCGGTCGACACTTGAGTCATCTCGGATTTTCCATCGGTCGACACCGGAAACACCAGTCGACACTTTGTTCCTCTAGGGTCTTTCAAGCGGTCGACACCATAATAAACCGGTCGACACATTACTACTCTCAGCTAGGAGAGCGGTCAACACTTCTTTTTGCAGGTCGACACTTTAGCCCTCTCTGCCCGCGCAGGTCGATCCCCGCAGCCGACACTCTCGCAGACTTTACATGGACCGGTCGACATCTGTAACAAGGGGTCGACACATGCTTCGGCTCTACCTGTCACAGGTCGAGCCTCGCGGTCGACACTCCCCTTACATTTACACTGACCGGTCGATACCTTTCGACTTCGGTCGACACATCACACCAGAATCAGTGAAATCACACCAGTTCGTTCGAATACGCACGACAACCATTACTCAATCATAACCACAAAGTAAAAACCCATATTTTGACAACCAAATTTCTCTACGCAAGTTTCAAAACAACACACGACGAATACTCCTCGACTAAATCCACGAAGTAAAAACTTAAATTCTGAAAACATAATTTCAAAACATTCATATCCCAATAATCCATGGTACCCTTAGTACACCAACTAAATTCCTCAAAAACCTATACAACTCTATTCAACTCAAAACACTTACAAAATTATACTCTCTTTACCTGCCATGGTCGTGTCGCCCCAGCATTTTCCTGCACCGGCAAGCGACGTCTCCCGCCAACTTGGATCTAAGCCTGCCCATCACCTAGCAACTCACCAGAAAGCGCGTCATCACCTACACCAAGGAACACAAAACTTAAGTCTAATGCTTAGCAAGTATGAAATATGAATCTGAAAAACCAATGCATAACTCAACTCCCTACACATGCAGTTTTTATACTCAATTCTGTTTTCTTTTCGTTTCATTGTTTTCATCTTCCACTTTTCGATGTGATTCAGGCCAGCACCCATCCCTTCCACACTCGGGATGGCCAATCCATAACCCATGGAGCGAGGTTAGAGGCACACATCATGTTTGCACACGGAACGGCCCTACGTAACCTCCTCCTAACAATGATCGTTGAACCCTCTAGTGTTCTCAATAGCACGTTAATGACAAGGCATTCGTAAACCGTGTCACATTACGTACTTTCATCCATGGGAACCCCCTAGTGCTCTCTCAGTAGCACGTTAACGACGAGGCGTTCACTCATGCGTAGCAAGTCTTTTCTTATGTGGTTACGTTTCAGATATACATTTCGAAACATGCTCAAAACTCGTATTTCGTAATCGAAAACCATGATGCACGACAAGCAGGAAATGCACGACTCAAACAACAAAACAAACAAACAAGCAAACAAGTAATCCTACCATTCCAAGGTGTAGGCGCGAAGGCAAATCACATACGTTCCACCACTTACTTGGCGTTCTTGAAATTCTTTTGCGTTTCGTGACTTGGTGCTCTAACTAGAATACCTATAAAATTGCACATCCGTCAATTTTAATTCGTCAAATTCATAACTCCCTAACTTACAAGTCCTAATTCACATCAAAATCAAAACTATCCAAAAATCTCGAAATTCCACACAATTTTTGTTTGATTTCGGAATTTCACAACTTCTCCATTACTCTTCCGAATTGGATGACACAAAATACTATGGGTTCCTGAGGATGCTTAGTTCCCCGTGGTCGCATCTATTTCCCATTCAGATGTCCACAACTTAACCGACCATGGCCAAACGAACACCGTTCCTAAACTCACGTACACAGCCAATAAATCACCCAATCTTCCTCACCAATTTTCATAATCTACTCCTATTTCTATCATAAGCACCATTACACGGACAGAAATCAGCTCTACACTCAATTCCCGCATTATCCTTCTAAGTTTTCACCAATTTGCCATGTACCCTCGCCAAACTCATTTTTCATCAATAACAACACTAACGCATCAACTAACTACGTAAAACTAACAAGAACTTACAGTAGATTCGAAGACTTGCAGACGAAAACTTAATCGCTGCGTAGAGAATAGGGGACGCCAGCTCACGAGAGAGAAGAATGAAGGGAAAGGGCATGGCTAGGAAGAAGAACTTTGTTTCTTCTTCTCAGCTTCCCTTTCTCTTTTTTTTCTATATTATTTTTATTTATTTCATAATTACCAAATTGTCCTCCTCCTTAAACCGTTTCACAATTCCGTAATTTCGTCCGATTCCGTTTAAATTCTTAAATTTCTCTTTCCACCATTAGCCTTAAAATATACTTTCATTTAGGGACTGAAATTCTCCGTTATTAATTCAGACCAAAACTCCGCCGATTAAAATTTACGGAAATCTGACATAACTTTCTAACGGAAAATTTTCAGGTATTACAATTTAAGCTTCTCGGAAGCTATTGTATGAAGGTTAGACATTTTGGTTGAATATTTGGAAAATATTGAAGTTGGGTCTTCAAAAAAAGTTGGGTGGTTTCTCCGTCAGTCTTCGGTGACCTTCTTTGTCGGTGTGTAACATCCGGCCAAACCGAACTGTGCTGCAAAGTTTTTGGTTCTTGGAGGTACTCTCAATGCCATCTCTTTTCTCCAAATACTCATGGAATTGGATAACAGTAGAAGGATGGAAAACCCATCCCTTAAGCTGTGATATTTCCTCGGCAATGAGGGACTTCTTCCCCAAAGGCACCGATCTACTTTGTTGCACCACCTTGGATCAGCCACGGGCCTTCATCCATTCCCTGTCGGCCTCTTATGTGGAAGAAGCAGTGAATGCAGGGCCGTCTAGTTTTGTTGATGGATCTCTCTTTGTCTGCGACAGAGCTTTCCCAATGTAGCATTGTGAACGTCTACCAGCCTATAAGAACCCCCTTCAATCCAACGACATCCTCCTAATTATTTACAATTGGTAAACTCCATCCCCACCTCATCATCGACTGGTAACATCATTCTCTTATGTCTCTCACCATTTTCTATTTATCCACATTTCTGTTTTTACGTTGTTTTCTTGCTATTTTTGGAGTGTTCTTTGTCTTAACCAGAGAGCACCAAATTCAGTTTAATTTTTCGCTTCTGCATGTTATTGTTTAGCATACCGTGGCGCATCAGAATATTTGGTAGGTTCTTATCCTATCATTTTTTCCCTATCTAATCAATAGAAGGAACTCAAAAAAGGTTGATAAAAATCTTCCCCAACGTTATTGATTCTTTCTTTGAAAGAAATATAATCTGAAAGTGTCATTGTTGCGCATTGGACCTACCGAGGATAATTCTTTGTCTTTAAATTTTCTAATGCATATTTTCTTATTTGCATTCATCGATTTGGATCACCAATTATAAGAGATTATTCATGTCTATTTTCGTTAAAATTGGATTACATTTCTATACATTGAATTGAGGTCTTGTCGGTTATACCAAGCACCAATCCTATATTGATCTATTGTGGGTATAACTCGGATCTTGCATGTTGTTTTCACGTCATTTGGTATTAGAGCACATGGTGCTTCCTTTGTGCGCATATTTTGGTATGTTTCGAATGTTTATTGCATATTGTGATTGAAGTGTTTAATTGATACGTTATCATTAGAGATTTTCTTTTAATCGGCCGAGGAGGGTTTTGAAACTCTAGGCTACTTCATATCATTCAAGTAGTATAATTTCTATCAAAGATTGGTACCAAACTTTAGACTTATTATTTGTGCTTAATAGAAATTGCATGATCATTATTATCACACATAATATGATTTCTCTCTTCTTCCATTCTCTCACCCAAGTGCCGAACAACACCACCTTGTAAGTTTCTCTCTCCCTCTGCTGTTCTGTCTAGTATGGCCGAGAGTAAGGTTCGGCTCCCCTCCATTTTCTGTGAAGTTGACCGCAATGTTGAGGGGGGAGGGGGGTGGGGGGAAGTGTCGTGAATTGAATGGGGAAACCGAAAGTGAGCCCTGTCAGTTTCCCTATTTTGGCCGAGCTTGGTGCTCGGCCTCCTCTCAATTTCGGCAAGCTTGGCCGAAGTGTATGAGTGGAATGTGACTAGTTGTGTATAGAAATTGTGAAATTTGAATTGAAATCAAGAATCAGACTTTTTTTTTAGGGGCGGTTTCTGTTTTTGGCCATTTCGGCCTATCTACGGTTAATTCTTTAAATTCTGTTTTAGTGGATTAAAATAGGTGGTTAGGGGAACGTATGGAGGGCTGGAATTGTTTGATATCGACATCCGACGCAAAAGTTATGCGCGTCAAAAGTTTATGTCGGATTTTGTTCCAAGTCAAATTATTGAGCGTTTTTCATAGAATTTCGACGTGTGATAGAGGCATGGCTATTTTTGGTGCGTAAAGCTAGATTTAAGTGAGTTTTGGTTGAAGAAAAACAAAAATGTGAAATTTAATAAAAAGGGACAGATTTGGTTTCAGGATTTTTCCACAAACTTACAGCTCATTGTTTTAAAATCCGTCTTAATATGTTAAACTAGGTTCGTAAGGGGACGTTTAGCCACTTGAATCGTTCGATTCCGTTAATGGACGCAAACGTTATGCGCGTCCAAACTTTAGACTAGTTTCAGGCCAAACCAAACCAGTGACTCGTTTTAGTTGGAATTTCATGAGGGTAGTTAAGAAATGTCATTTTAAATTATTTGGTGAATTTGGAAATAAATATTGATGAGTGATTGGTTGTGTTTTAGATTGAGACACTTTTTGGCGGATCTGTGCGTCGAGTGAGGTTGGGACGCCAGGTAAATAGTGCATGCATGTGTTTTGCCCAAGTGGGCCTACACCGTAGAACTTTAGGATTTATGTGATTGATTGTGGTGTGTGTACATATTGTTTGACATGCATCATTTAAAAAAAAAAACGGGAACGAAAATTGTTTTGAGCATGTTTTGAGTATGTGGTGAGATGTGTGGCGATGGTACCGCGGATCCTGTTAGTGTGCGGGCCGGTGCTTCACTAGTCACGGATTTTATTCGAGTAGTGGGCCGGCTGGGCCGTCACGCGGGTTGAATGTGTTGACGGTGAGGTAATTGGCAGTGGTACCGTATCCTACTAGTGTGTGGGCTGGTGTAACACCAGTCGCAGATTCTGCTCGAGGAATGGGCAGGCTGGGTTGTCGCGAAACGTGTATGTGTGGTAACTGTGGCCCCGTGCTGGGGAGGCTGGGACGAGAGCGACGTGTCAGGGTGTAGTGTGGCGCGAGGTACACCCTCACCCTGATGTGGTTGCTGTGTGGTGATGCGTGTGTGTAGCTTGAGGGCCTCGTTGCTGGGGAGTCTGGGACGGTGGCAATGTGTCAGGGTGTAAGGTGGCGTTGGGCTCCTCCTTACCCTGGTGCGGTTACACTATGCGTCACAAATGTGACAACATGAGTGTGAGTGTAGAGACTGCATGTGATAAGATTGCATTGACAGCTTTTACTTCATATTATACTACTTACTGAGCGTTAGGCTTATGTTGTCTGTTCTATGGTGTAGGTGCTGACGACATTGCTGGTGAGCCTCGAGAGCCTTGTCTTGAGGCATAGGATGGTTGGCGGCGTGCGACCGAGGCACTGGACGACGGATTTTGTTTGGGCGACCAGACCCGTGATGGTGGTAGGTGATGGTGAGATGCATTGGGTTGTTATTTTGTATCGGGTATTTATGCAGATAGAGGAGTTTGTATAGTTGACGGTTGTACAGGATTGTACAGAGAGGTTGTGGTGTTTTTGGGACGCGTACATATTTTTTATATGTTAGAGTATGATATTGCTCTATATTGTGAATTTTCTTCATTTATAGTTGATGAATTTCGTTGTCTTTAAACTTTGATTTTGTTATGGAGACCCTCTGGATGGTTGATAGATATATATTGTTGGTGTTTGGTGAACTGTGTGCATGGTTTAAATTTTAGGGATAGCCAGTTTTTTAGGCATTACTCTGTCAAAATTTTGGGAGAGAGGCTGGGAGTCGAGAAGATATGGAATAGGTTGGGATGTGTACAGTGAATGCTAGAGAAGTATAGATGAGCGTGGGAGTGCGGCGTGATCGCAGGTGCGCGGGGCACGCGGCCCTGCGGGTGCTCACGGGTCGTGCGGCGCCGGGTGAGGGCGTGCATGCGGACGTGCTGTACAGCGGCTGGGTACGTGGGGCACGCGGCACTGTGAGCGTGCGCGAGACGCGGTGATGTTGAGTTGGCGCGTGCGACACCGCGAGGGTGCGCGCGGGGCATCGAAGTAGGGACGTGAGTGCGCGGTATCAGATTTGGTAGTTCGTGGGGTGCGTTGGACTCTTTCCTAGGATTTCGAGTCTTGTCGGTTTATTTTAAAATTATTTTAAATTGGTTTCTTTTATGCTGTGTATTTTTATATTGAGGATCTCGCGTTCCCTCTTTGGGGTGCGGGTTATTACCGAATCGAGTCGAAAAATTTTCATACTTACAAATGTTCTTTTGAAAATGAAAGTGATATTAAACTGGGTGAGTTGTGTAAAGTTTTAGTGTGTCATAGTGTGTATATGTAGATGTACTGTAACGCACCGGGAACGTGGAGTTTTCTTGGGGTGTTACAAATTCATTTTATTTCAATTACATGATTTGCTAAATTTGTGATTACTTATTCTGCATGTTATTAGATTGGTAAAGAATTGATGCACTAGAATCTTTCCTAAAATCGCATTAATTACTAAACCAAGCTTTGTGCACAACAGAAAGTTCTATTTAGTTTCCTTTTATGAAATATTATATATAATCACGTTCTATCCTAAAATTATCTTCTAAAATATATCCTAAAATTTATGGATTAAGTAGTTCTTTAAGAAGGACAACTAGGAGTGACATTATCTATAATACTAAATCAAGAACAAGCCAAGGGCAAGGAAGTTTCTCGAGCCAAAACTCATACCCACCAAAAAGGAGAGTCTAGCATGCAAGGAAGCATACAAGGGCAGATAACTAGTTTAAGCAAACAAGTCATTAAATGAGACTATGATTTGAAAATGCTGTGAAGGATTTAAAACATAACAACCACAGGGAACCATCTTAAGAGAAGACACTATGGAGAAGAAATGAAAACCCTAAGAGAGAATTTCAAAATCGAGAAAATTTTTCATCTCAAGAAACTGCACCTTGGAGAAGAAATGAAAACTCTAGGAGAGAATTTCAAAACTGAGAAAATTTTCTATTTCAAGAGACCGCACCTTAGAGAACAAATGAAAATCCTAGAAAAGAATTTTAAAACTAAAAAAATGTTCTATCTCAAGAGACCACACCAAGAAGAAGAAAAAAAAACCTTAAGAGGAGGTTTCAAAACCAAGAATCTTTTGATGATGAAAGGACTAAAAATCTTAGGAGAAGGTACCAAGGTCATGAATACAGTGAAGATGATGAATGGACTTTGGACGAGCAAGAGAATTTTCTCTCTAACCAACCAAGAGACGATGAGGACTTTAGGAGCGTCAAGTTTTCTATCCCTCCATTCAATGAAACCTATGATGGAGACACTTTCCTAGATTGGTTATACAAACTTGAGAAGCTATTTGATTACTATAACTACTCCAATTGAGTTAAAATACAATTGGTATCAATCAAGCTCTCATAATATGTCGCACTTTGTTGGGCTAACCTAAAAACCTAAAAGATACAAATCGAATATTTCCCTATCACCACTTGGAGAACTATGAGCACTCTCATGAGGAAGAGGTTTGTTCCTACTCATTACAAAAAGGAATTATTCTTGCAAATGCACAACCTTACACAAGGAAGTCAATCAATTGATAAGTATCTCACTGAATTTGAGACATTCAAAATTCATGGAGGACGAGAAGAACTTGAGGAACATGTTTTAACTAGGTTTATACGTGGGCTAAATCGAGAAATTGGTGACATGGTGGAGTTACACTCACTAGATTTATTAGACATGGTCGTACAGTTGGCCTTAAAAGTGGAGAGACAACGTAAGAGGAAGAAAAAAAACCAACAATACCCTAAGGTTTTCCCCCAAACCACAAGAGAACAACAAGACTACCATTAAGGCTAAAGGAAAGAAGCCTTTCACTCATAACCAGACTCCTAAAGATACAAGCAGCAAGACTTTTAGAGAAGATTCCAACAAAACAAAAGCATGTGACATCAAGTGTTTCGAGTGTTTAGGTACGTACAATGGTAATCAAAGAATCAACTAGAGAACTTGAAACTAAGGACAAGCTTGAAGAAATCAAAATCGAAGAAGAAGGTGAATCTCAAGATGAAATTGTTCACGCTCCAGAAGGATCTCTGTTGAAGGTCATTCGCTAAGTCCTCGTATCGAAGAATTTGAAGGAACACTGTTAATGTGTAAACATATTTCACAATCGTTGTTTTGTAATATCCGAGATTTTCGTGATTTGACTTTCAAAAATTCGTATTGGTAAACGGCTGAGTCTCGGTCAGAATCGAAAGCGGAGAAATTGTATTAGCAGGTAAATGATTAAAGTGTGAGGGCGAAACAGTAATTAGTTATAAAAAAAAAAAAAAAAAAAAGAGAGAAGAAAAGGGTTGAAATCAGAACGGCTTCATGAGGAAGCCCTTCTGATCTTCTTCCCTCTTCTGTTGATTGCCCGCGAAGAAGAGAAGGAAATCAGCCGACGATCGACGACCGTGCAGAGGAAACTGACGGTGCGAAGCAGGGAGTTCCGGCGAGTTGAGCACGTGCGGACGGGGTTTTCCGTTCGAAAAGCTGAAGGTGAAATCTATTCCCCTATTTTTGATTTTTGTTTAGGTTTTCGGAGAGTGCTAGGATTTAGAACAGTTGATGTGGGAATTAACGGTTCAGAGCGGGTGAGGTGAAGAGTGCTAAAAAACTGAAGAATATCCGAGATGGGGTACTGTGCAATTCAAGTTTTTGAATTTGAAATCTCCAACGGTAGTTGGATGATATATAATAGGTTGGAGTGCGATAGATTGGTAAGGAATTGAGTGAGTTTTGTCGAGAGAACCGAGAATGAGAGTCTTGGGTGTTTTAGTGTGAAATTTTGTTATGATTTTGGGAGTTTTAATCTAGCTGCGGTTAATGGATTTAGATTCTGCTTCGATATGTTAAACTACGTTATGAGTGGAGCGTTTAGCTGCTGCAATCGGGTGATTCCGATAATCGATGCAAAAGTTATGCGCTTCGGAAATTGGGTTGGTTTTGGACCCGAAATTTGGGTTAGCGAACCATCTTAGTTGTGTTTTGGTGGAGTGAGTCAGTAGACGTAATTTTCGTACGTGGAACGAGTTGTGAGGTGAGTTTTAATGCGGATTGTTATGTGATAGGTTGAGCCGAGGTGGTGATAGAAACGAGTGCCACGGAAAGCATGGACGCCATGTAAGTGATGGAACGTATGTGAATTGCCTTCGGGCCTACACCATGGAACGGTAGAATTGTTTGGTTTCTTGTTTGCTTGTTTGTTTGCTTTGTTGTTGAGTCGTGCATTTGTGATTGTCATGCATCATAATTTTGAACTACGAAACATGAGTTTTGAGCATGTTTTGAAATGTGTATGTGAAACGTAACCAACGCCTCGTCGTTAACGTGCTAGTGAGAAAGCATGGATGAAAGTACGTAATGTGACACGGTTTGCGAACGCTTCGTCGTTAACGTGCTATTGAGAGCATTAGATGGTTCAACAATTGATGTTAGGAGGAGGTGACGTAGGGCTGTTCCGTGTGCGAACATGATGTGTGGCTCTAACCTTGCTCTGTGGGTTATGGATTGGCCGTCCTGAGGGTGGAAGGCATGGGAACCGGCCTGACTCACACCGGAAAGTGAAAGATGAAAATAACGAAACGAAAAAAAAAATGGAGTTGAGTATAGAAACTGCATGAGTAGGGGTTGAGTTATGCATTGGTTTTCAAGTTCATATTTCCATACTTGCTAAGCATTAGGCTTAAGGTTTTGTGTTCCTTGGTGTAGGTGAAGACGCGCTGTTATGTGACTTGCTAGGTGACGAGCAGGCCTAGGTCGGAGTTGGCGGCAGATGTGGAATGCCGGTGCAGGAAAATGTTAGGGCGACACGACCATGGAAAGTAAAAAGAAATTGTGTGATTTTTGTAAGTGTTTTGAGCAAATAGAAATGCATAGATTTTTGAGGATTTTAGTTGGTGTAATAAGAGTACCGTAGATAAACGAAGTACAATGTGTTGTTTTGGAACTTGCGTGGAGAAATTTGGCTTTCAAAATATAGGTTTTTACTTTGTGGTTTTAATAGAGTAATGGTTGTCGTGCGTATTCGAACAAACTGGTGTCATTTTCCTGATACTAGTGTGAGGTGTCGACCGAAGTCGAGAGGTGTCGACCGGTCAGTGTAAATGTAAGGGGAGTGTCGACCGCGAGGGTTGACCTGTGACAGGCAGAGCCGAAGCAGGTGTCGACCCCTGGTTATAGGTGTCGACCGGTCTATGTAAAAATGGTAGCAGTGTCGACCGCGGGGAACGACTAGTGCGGGCAGAGAGGGTTAAGGTGTCGACCTGTGGAAACGGGTGTCGACCCCTCTCTGTGGTGAGCGTAGAAGTGTCGACTAGTGTTCCCGGTGTCGACCAATGAAAAGACTCGAGAGGAGCAAAGTGTCGACTGGTGTTCCCTGTGTCGACCGATGAGAAATCTCAGACGACTCAAGTGTCGACCGATGCTTATAGGTGTCGACCGGGAGTGCCTATTTCAGGCTTAACAAAATGAAGTTTTGTCGAAAGAGAATTTAATCAAATTTCCGCTGCAGAGCTGTCAAAAATATTTTTCCAAAACTATTGTTTTTGGTCAAGGAATAAAATTTTTAAAAATTTTACGCGATTTTTACAATACGGGTGTAAAGAGTTGGTATCAGAGTTGAGTAGTAGTGAACCAGAAACGGGTAGGTTTTCGGGGCACTACATGTTTAGTCAAGGATAAGTTATGTTCCTTAATAATTGATGGAAAAAGGTGTATTAACCTAGCTTCCAAGAACATGGTCACTAAATTAGGTCTAGAGACTACTGCACATCCACACCCCTACAAGTTAAGATGGTTAGATGACAAAGATGACGTTAAGGTGACCAAACAAGTGATTATCGAATACACTATGGAAAAATATAAGGATTTTGTCATTTATGACGTGGTTCCAATGAGTGCGAGCCACCTACTTTTAGGACGACATTAGCTATACGATAGAAAGGTAACCCATGATGGATTTGTAAACTAATACTCATTAAGGTTTGGGGGCAAGACAATTAGACTAGCATCCATAATGCCTAAACAAGTAGCTTAAGATGATATGGCTAGAAGAGAAAAGAAAACCAAGTCAGTCACACCTCGTAAACCCTACACGGTTCGCACACTTCTACTACTCACTCACTACACTTGAAAAAAAAATTCGAATAAAATTTAAAACTTTTGTTCCTCGAGTTAAAATGACATTTTGAAAATTTTTTAAACAGTATCGTAGTGGAAAATTCGATTAAAATCAATTTGAACAAAACTTCATTTTATAAAAATATAAAACAGAGAAACCATTCGACACCTGTAAACATCGATCGACACTTTGGTTGTCTCAGGTTTTCATCGGTCGACTCTGGCAAACGCCGGTCGACAGTACATTTATCTCAGATCTTTTCGTTGGTCGAGACTGAGAACACCGGTCGACATTTCTACGCTCATCTCAGAGTGCGGTCGACATCTTCTTTCACAGGTCGACACGTTGATCCTATCTGTCCGCGCAGGGCGATCCTCGCGGTTGACACTTGCAGCATCTAGTCGACCACTAAGCCTATCGGTCGACAATTGCTCCCCAGAACTCTGTTTAAAACCTTAAAAAACTTCAAAAATTCGATCGGACTTCGACTCGACGCTAATAATAATCCAATGCACATTTTTCCATCAACAGAAAATAACTACTAAAGTTTGAAATCTGTCTATACATTCAATCGAATTAAAACAACTAAAATCATTTCGATTACACACCCAAAACCCGTACCTATACCCACCATGCTCTGAGTACTCACCGGCTATGTCGTCGTCACCTACATCACAGAACAAAATTATTAGCCTAATACTAAGTAAGTAATGCATAAAACTTAAACACTGAAAACAAATACATCCTAACATATGCATTTTCTACAGTTTCGTCTCTACTTTCATTTTCGTCTCTTTCTTCCATCTTCTTTATTTTCTTACTACTAGATTCTTCTTTACTTGTTAGATTAAGGTGACACACCTCGCGGTCCATCTCTGGGGACAAAGACAGCTTCAATCTAGTAAAGTGACACACCTCACGGTCCACCTCTGGGGACAAGGCCACCATGTAAAGCGGAGAGGGAGTGATAGACCTCGCGGTCCACCTCTGGGGACAAGACCACTCAACCCCACCTTTCTTATCTTCTTACGTATCTTCTTATTTCGTTTGTCTAATCACATCCTACTGTTTCACTTCGTAAAAACATGAAAATTCATTTTCGTCTCGTTCTCCAAATTTGAAACAATGATGAACAACCATGAAAGCATAACATAAAGTAAACGTACAATGCATACTACTAAACTGTGATGTAGGCCTGAAGGCCAAACTCCTACTACATTACGTACCTGGTGTTCTTAGCAACTCAGATTTCATAGACTGCTCGCTAAACTGGAGAACCTAAAAATTCACACATTCATCAATTCTACTTCGTTCAACTCATATATTTCTAGCTTGAAAGACATAACTCGTACAAAACCAAAACTCTCTACTAAACTTGAAATCCAAATCAATTTCCGACCAACTTCAAAAATTCATAACTTCTCAATTACTCGTCAGAATTTGATGATTCGAAATGCTACAGACTCCACAGGACATCTAGTTTCCAATGGTCTCATCCATTTCCTAATTGGACATCCTCTACTTGCCCAAATGTGGCCGAACAGAGACCGTTCTACAATTCGCGTACTCAGTTAATCAAACGCTCAATCGTTCCCATAAAATCCCGTAATCCACTCCTATTTCCAGATCAAACACCAACATACAGATAGAAATCAATTCTAACTTCAATTCTGCAGAGTTCCCTCCTGGGTTTTTACTAAAACTACAAATACTCTTTCTAACCTTAGTTTTACCGCTCACAACGACTGAAGGACTAATTATATACTCAAAACTAACTAAAACTTACTATAAATCTGAAGGTAGATGGAGAATCAAAGAGGATCGGCGCCGGCTGGAAGGAGAATCGCTGAAGAGGGAGAAGAGGAGCTCGCAGGGTGGAGAAGGAAAAGCCGAAGAAAGGGAGGATTTTCCTTCCTCCCCTCTGTTATATATATATATATATTTTTAAGTATAATTACTTAATTACTACACTGCCCTCAACCTTTATTCGTTTAATAAATTTGTCATTCGATCTGCATTCGGTTGAAATCTTAAAATTTTTCCTTCACCACTAGTCCTAAAATAATCTTATACTTAATGTTAGAAATTCTCTGCTCTCAATTATGATCAAAACTCCGCCGATTACAATTACGTAAATTTGAAATTAGTTTTAACAAAAAATTCTAGTTGTTACAAAGTCAAGCCTCTTAATGACCAAAAGAGAACTAGAGGTATCTATTCCTAAAAGAGATTCTTTTATCATTGTAATGTTCAAACATAGAGTTATGGAATTGGGAGACATACTTATTTTCGTACAAACATTACTTAAGAAATTTCAAGATATTTTTCCCGAAGAAATACCACCAGGATTACCACCTCTACGTGGTATAGAACACCAGATAGATCTACAACCATATGTTATTGACCTAACTGACCAGCTTATAGGATAAATCCTGAAGAGACCAAAGAGTTATAAGTTCAAGTATAGGACTTACTAGACAAAGAATATATTAGAGAATTAATGAGCCAGTGTGCAGTGCCAACCTTATTAGTTCCAAAGAAAGATGGAACAAAGAGAATGTGTGTTGATAGCCAAGCTATTAACAAAATCACAACTAAATATAGGTTTTCCATTCCACTGCTCGCGGATATGTTGGATAAACTCAGTGTAGTAGCCATGTTTTCAAAGGTAGACCTTAAAAGCGGGTACCATCAAATTAAGATGAAAGAAGGCGAATAATGGAGGACAGCTTTCAAGACCAAGTACGGGTTGTTTGAATGCATGGTCATGCCTTTTGGCTAACCAATGCATCTAGTACCTTCATGTAGCTCATGCATCATGTACTTGAGGACTTTTTAGGAAAATTTGTAGTCGTATGCTTTGACGATATCCTGGTATATAGTATAGACCTTCTCATACACGTGAACATTTAAGTGCCTTATTACAGACCCTAAGAAATGCCAAGTTATTCGTCAATCTTAAGAAATGTTCTTGCACCCAAGAGAAATTATGTAACACCCGAGATTTCTGTAATTTAACTTTCGAAAATTCGTGTCGGTAAACGGTAGAGTTTCGGTCTGAAACGAGAGCAAGAATTTGTATTAGTAGATAAAAAATTATTTCAAGGCTAATGGAGAATAGGAAATTTTAGAAATCCAACCAGAAACGGACTGAATAGCTATTTGGCTAAAGGATTAAAGTGTGAGGGCAAAAGAGTAATTAGTTTATGATTACTATTATTATTAATTAATTAAAATGAAAAATAAAATAAAAGAAACAAGCGTTCGTTCCCTCGGCATAAAGGAAGAGGAGAACCTCTTTCCCTCTCCCGTACGAGCGCCTCGTCTCGCTCGTCGCCGGCGATTGGAGCTCGCCGCTCCCAGTTTTTTCCTCCTCTCATCCACGTACAGAACCCTACCCATTTTTCTCCCTGGTAATCTCTTCCTCTCCTCCGCTCTGTTGATCGATAATCTAGGGTTGAGTTTTGGTTTTGGTTTCTGAAGGTTTATGCTAGGATTTAGAACGGTTGATGGGGGAATTAACGGTTTGGAGTGAGTGAGGTGAGGAAGTTCCGAAAATTGAAGAATATCCAAGAGGGTGTATCATGCAATTCTGGTTTCTGAATTTGAAATCTCCAACGATAGTTAGATTATGCTTAATAGGTTGGAGTGTGATAGATTGTTAAGAAATTGAGTGAGTTTTATTCAGAAAACCAAGAATGAGAATTTTGGGCGTTTTACTGTGAAATTCAATTATGTTTTTGGGAGTTTTAACCTAGCTATAAGTAATTTTTTAAATTCCGTTTTGGTATGTGAAACTAGGTTATGATTGGAGCGTTTGGCCACTGGAATCAAGTGATTCCGATAACAGACGGAAAAGTTATGCGCATAGAAAGTTTAAGCTGATTTTGAGCCGAGTTGGGTTAGTGAGCGATTTTGGCGAGTTCGTGAAGTGTTGTGCTAGTATGGTGGTTTTAGTGCATGAGTAGAGTATCAAGATGAGTTTTGACAGAAAACGGTTTTGTTGTAGGTTGAGCAGGTTTCAGATGAAACGAGCACCACGGAAAGCTAGGATGGCAGGTAAGTAGTGTATACATGTGTTTTGCCTAGGTTGGCGTACACCACGGAGCTTTAGGACTTATGTTGTTTGATTGTGATGTGCGTACGTATCGTTTGACATGCATCATGTTTTGAAAAGGGAACGAAAATGGTTTTGAGCGTTGTTTTGAGTAAGTAGTAGTGAGACGCGTGGCGGTGGTACTGCGGATCCTGCTCGAGGAGTGGACCGATGCTTAACCAACCGCGGATTTTGCTCGGGGAGTGGGCCGGTTTGGCTGTCACGTGGCGTGTATGTGTTGATGGTGAGGATGTTGGACAGTGGCACCGCAGATCCTGCTCGGGTAGTGGGCCGGTGCCTAACCACTCTCGGACTCCTCTCGGGAAGTGGGCCGGGGCCGGCTGGGCTGTCGCGAAATGATGGACGGTGGCATCACGGATCCTGCTCGGGGAATGGGCCGGTGCTTCACCAATCGCAGATTCTGCTCGGGGAGTGGGCTAGCTGCGCTATCGCTAAATGATGGACGGTGGCACTGCGGATCCTGCTCGAGGAGTGGACCGGTGCATCACCAGTCTCAAATTCCACTCGAGTAGTGGGCCGGCTGGGCCGTCGTGGGGCACGGTTGTGTGGCTTGTGGGCCTCGTTGCTGGAGAGTCTAGGACTATGGCGACGTGTCAGGGTGTAGCGTGACGCGAGGTTCACCCTCATCCTGGCCCGGCTAAACAGCGCGTCTCGGAATAGTGACAATATGAGCTTGAGTGTAGAGACTTCATGCGATAGGATTGCATTGTCGGTTTTACGTTCATATTGCACTACTTACTGAGCGTTAGGCTTATGTTGTATGTTCCATGGTGTAGGTACAAAGATTCCAGTGGGTGAGTCACGACAGCCCAGGCAGGTTGAGTAGGCAGTTGGAGGCATGCTACCATGTGCTGGCAAGTGGAGTTCCACAAGGCGACCTGACCCGTGGGGCGAGGCTAGTTGGTGGTTCTTTTGGGTTGTATTTTGAGAGGTATAAGTCAAGTGTATAGATTTTGAGGATATAGGTTGATTTGGCACAATTATAGTCGGGATTGGTGTAAGGTTGTGTTTTTGAAACTACTTGAGGAAATTTTGTCTTAAAACTACAGGTCTTTACTTCATGGTTTTAATCGTTAAGTTTTGATCGTCCGTTTTCTTTCGAACTGGTGTTATTTTTATACTGCTGGTTCAAAGTGTCGACCAAATTCCACAGGTGTCGACCGGTCAGAGTAAAATGGAATGTGAGTGTCGACCGCGGTGTTCGACCTATGCGGGCAGAGAGAAATGAGGTGTCGACTGACGACTGTGAGTGTCGACCAGTTAGTGTAAAATCAGTGAAAGTGTCGACTGCAGGGTTCAACCTGTGCAGGCAGAAATGACTGTGGGTGTCGACCGGTTGGTGGAGAATCAGTGGGAGTGTCGACCGCGAAGATCGACCAAGGTAGGCAGAGAGAATTAAGGTGTCGACCGGTTTCTTTATTTTTATGTTTTAAAAAGTGAAGTTTATTTAAAGTGATTTTAATTGAGTTTTCCGCTATGACGTGCTTAAATATTTTTCAAGGTGTCGTTTTGAGTCGAGGGACCTAAAGTTTTAAATTTTGTAAGAAATTTATCGAGGAAATAAGTAAGTGTCTGGTTGACGACCTGGGTACGAGGACGACTCGGGGGTGTTACCGCTGTGGTGTCGGAGCAGTGAACGAACCGGAAACGGGTAGGTTTTTGGGTCGTGACAAATTATATTTTCTAGGATTTATTATTACAAAGAATGGAATATAGATTATTGAATATAAGATCAAGGCCATCAAATACTAGCCTACCCCTAAGTAAATGACAAAAGTACAAAGTTTTCGTGGCTTAGCCTCTTTCTATAGGAGGTTTAATCCTAGCCCCCATCACTGATTGCTCCAAAAAGGGTAGAGGATTTGATTGGACCCCACAGTGTCAGCGTAGCTTTGAACTGATAAAGGAAAAACTTTGCAACTTGCCTGTTTTTGTACTTTCTGATTTCAACAATGTCTTTAAGATCAAGAGTGATGCATCGCGGGTTGGAATTGGGTAGTACTCATGCAAGAAGGCAGACAACTTGCATACTTTAGTGAGAAGCTCAAGGGAGCAGTTTTCAATTGCTCAATGTATGACAAATAATTCTATTCCGTCATATGGGCCCTAGTGCAATGACAACACCATCTATTGTCAAAAGAATCCGTTATCCCGATGGACCACCAAGCATTAAAACATTTTAAAAGTTGGGATAAATTAAACAAGAGACATGCAAAATGGGTAGAATTCTTGGAAAGATTTCTCTACATCCTTAAGTATTTGAAGGGCGAAACCAATGTACTAGTCGATGCATTGTCTAGAAGACATGTTTTGCTAACTAAACTAGGAATTAAATTCATTGGATTTGCATGGATAAAGGATAGCTATGGATCATATCCATATTTTGGACCCTATTATAGTAAGTGTCTGATCAGAGATGAAGGAGATTACTATATTAAGAATGGTTATTTGTTTAAAAGAAGAAAGTTATGCATTGCCAAAGCGAGTTTAAGGAGATATCTGTTTAAGGAAGCTTATAGCAGAGGATTAACAAGTGATTTTGGAGAAACTAAGACCCTAGATATGCTTAAAGAGCATTTTTTTTCTGACCTCACATGATTCGTGATGTACATCGTCTTATCAAGCAATGCATGGTTTGTAAAAAGGCAAAAGGTAGAGTCCCACCCAAAGGATTGTACCTTCCCTTGCCTGTACCAACTAACCATTGGGTTGAGATAAACATGAATTTCCTTTTAGTCTTTCACAAACTGCTAGGAGAAAAGATGCCATAATGGTAGTCATGAACAGCTTTTCTAAGATGATGCATATTATTCTGTAGCGACCTTAAAATCGACTCACCGATTTTTGTTCCACTCACTACTACTACACACTCAAATACGCTCGAATAAAATTCAGGTAAAAATTTAAAAATTTCATTCATCAAATTAAAACGATCCCTTTTTCTTTTAAACGTTTAAAAAAACGTCACAGCGGAAGACTTGGATTCAAATCAGTTAAAATAAAATTTGAGTTTTCTAAACATAAAAAAAATCATCTTCGGTCAACCCGGGTAAATACGGTCGACACTTCCATCAAATGTTTCACTATCAGTCAACACTTGCATGCACCGGTCGACACTACATTTCTCTCTGACCGTGTCGGTCAATCCATGAGGTCGACACTCCCGCTTATTTTACTCTACCCATCGACACTTCATTACTCTCTGTCCGCATCGGTCGATCTATGAGGTCGACACTTCTGCTTAATTTTACACTACCGGTCGACACTTGCATGCATCGGTCGACACTATATTTCTCTCTGTTTGCGTCGGTCGATCCTTGAGGTCGATACCCCCGTCTAATTTACACTACCGACCGACACTTATATGTATTGATCGACACCTTCTCACTCTCTATCTGAGTAGGTCGACCCAAGTTGTTGACACCTACGGAGTTTGGTCGACCCATTTTCATACTTGTCGACACTCCGCACTCGTTTTTACATTGAGCGGTCGACACCTTCGGGCACAGGCCAACACTTCCTTCATAAAATCTGTTTTAAAACCTTATATCCTTCTAAGAAATCACCGAAATTCAACTCAAAGATAAAATAACAAAAAGTACACTTTCCATCAACTCAAAATTATCATTTACATAGAAAAATGACTACTAAAGTTTGAAATGCATCTATGTAACGCCCCGAAAACCTACCAGTTTTCGGTTTGTTCACTGCTCCGATACCACATCTTTGATGCCCCTGAGTAATCCTCGGAGCCGAGTTCGCCAACCATACACTCGTTCCTATCCCAACAAAACTCGTATAAAATTTAAAACTTTTGTTCCTCGAATTAAAATGATGTTTTTGAAAATATTTTAAACGCCTTCGCAGCGGGAAACTCGATTAAAATCAGTGCAAACAAAACTTCATTTTACAAAACATAAAATAGAGACACCGGTCGACACCTGTAAACAACGGTCGACAATTGGGTTGTCTCGGGTTTTTTTTATTCGTCGACACTTTACGCTCATCTCAGAGAGCGGTCGACACCTGCTTTCACAGGTCGACACCTTCGTCCTCTCTGTTTTCCAGCGGTCGAGCCTTGCGGCCGACACCTACCATATTTACACTAACCGGTCGACACCTTTAACTATAGGTCGACACTTACTTTGGTTCTGCCCGCGCAGGTCGTCCCTCGCAGTCGACACTCTCGTAGATTTTACACTGACCGGTGGACACCTATGGTCGCTGGTCGACACCTCAATTCTCTCTGCTTGCCCTAGTCAAACCCTACGATCGACACTCACCCTCCAATTACACTGACAGGTTGAGACCTATCGACTTCGGTCGATACTTCCTCCCCATAACCTCAGTAAAAACCTTAAAAACTTCACGAAATCGGTCGGAAATCGACATAACTCTAATAATGACCCAACACACACTTTTCCCATCAACTCGAAATCTATTATATACACTAAAACGACTACAAACATTGGCAACCATTTTTCTTACAAAACGACTCAAAATCACCTCTACCCGCTCCCCAAAATGCACTAACAGCCGGCCAGATCATCCACGAACGTACTCCTCAAACTGCCTCCTAGTACTAGGCATGCTCGGAATACTCACTAGCTGCTGCGTGATCACCTACATCACAGAACTCAACTATTAGCTTAATGCTAAGTAAGTAATGCATACATACATACTAAAAAAAAACATCTCCTACACATGCAATTTCTACAGTTTTGTCTCTACTTTTGTTTTTGTCTCTTTCTTACATCTTCTTTATCTCTTATTGCTACATTCTTCTTTACGTGCTAGATTAAGGTGACACACCTCGCGGTCCACCTCTCGAGACACGGCCAACCTCAATCTAGTAAAGTGACACACATCGCGGTACACCTCTCGGGACAAGGTCACCACGTAAAGTGGAGGAAGAGTGATACACCTCGCAGTCCATCTTTCGGGACAAGACCACTCAACCCCCTTTATTATCTTCTTACGTATCTTCTCGTTTCATATGTTTCATCACATCATCACATCTTACTCTTTCACTTCGTAAAAAGCATGAAAATTCATTTTCGTTTTGTTTCGTAATTTAAAACCATGATGCATATCATAAAGCATAACATAAAGTAAATGTGCAATGCAACCTACTGAACTGTGATGTCGGCCTGAAGAAAAAACTTTTATTACATTACTTACCTGGCGTCCTAGTCCCTGTCGTGCTCGTTTCTATCACTTCCTCGGCTCAACCTATCACATGGCCAAATCACATTAATAATCATCTCACCACTTATTCTATGTATTAAAGCTATGGCTACTAATTCACTCCACTAAAGCCAAACTAAGATGGCTTACCAACCCAATTTCCGAACAAATTCAGAATTGCATAACTTCTCCAATACTCGTCCGATTTGGACGATTCCAAATGCTACGAGCTTCTAAGGACGTCTAATTTCTAATGATCTAAACAAACTCTTAATTCCACACCTGGCCGAATGTTGCCAAACGGATACCGTTCCACAATTCGTGTATTCGGCTATCCAAACGCTCGATCTTTCCTATAAAACCCGATAATCTATTCCTATTTCTAGCTTAAACACCAACATGCTGGTAGAAATTAATTGTAACTTCAATTTCCCACAACTTCCTCC
Organism: Begonia peltatifolia; assembly: GCA_022433055.1. Taxonomy (NCBI): domain Eukaryota; kingdom Viridiplantae; phylum Streptophyta; class Magnoliopsida; order Cucurbitales; family Begoniaceae; genus Begonia; species Begonia peltatifolia. The sequence goes on along the minus strand of CM039517.1, from coordinate 16,840,805 downwards.
TAGGTTTTCACCAAAACTATCTAATATTCTCACTAACCTCGATCTAAACACCCATATCAGCTATAACATTAACTATTTACTAAAACTAGTTGAAACTTACCGAATATTTGAAGAAACAGATGAGAACGGAAGGGAATCGCCGCTAGAAGAAAACGTCAAGCTCCTCAGGCGGAAGAAGAAACGGGGGGGATTCCCGTTCCTCCCCTGTTTTGTTGTGTTTTTTTTTTAATATAATTAATATTAATTACTATTTTACCGTCAACCATAAATATTTTTATCAAACGGTCATTCAATCTATTTCTGGCCAGAGTCTCTTAAATCTCTCCCATCCATTAGTCTTGAAATAATTCTTTACCTAACGTTACAAACTTTCCGCCATCGATTCTGACCAAAATTCTGACGTTTACCAATAAGAATTTCCAAAAATTATTTAACGAAAATTTTTGTGCGTTACATCTATACGTCCACATGACTGTAATCAATTCAAAACAACTCAAAAACAATTTTGACTAAACGCGAATCAACTAATCTCCCTCACATACCCCCGCCGTGGACAAAACGCCCCAACATCCGGCCGGATCGTCCACGAGTGAACTCCTCCAACTGTCTCCTAGTCTTGACCACGCTCTGAGTACTCACTAGCTACAGCGTCGTCACCTACATCACAGAACTCATCTATTAGCCTAATGCTAAGTAAGTAATGTACATAAAACTTAAACACTTAAATCAAACACATCATAACATATGCAGTTTCTACAGTTTCGTCTCTTCTTTCGGTTTCGTCTATTTCTTACATCTTCTTTATCTTCTTACTATTGGGTTCTTCTTTACGTGCTAGATCAAAGTGACATACTTCGCAGTCCACCTCATGGGACAAGGCCAACCTCGATCTAGTAAAGTGAGACACCTCGCAATCCACCTCAAGGGACAAGGCCAACCTCGATCTAGTAAAGTGACAAACCTCGCAATCCACCTCTCGGGACAAGGCTACCGCGTAAAGTGGTGGAATAAGTGATACACCTCGCGGTCCACCTCTGGGGACAAGACCACTCAACCCCACCTTTTCTATCTTCTTACATATCTTCTCATTTTGTTCATCACGTCTCATCCTACTGCTTCATTCCATAAAAACATGGAAATTCATTTTCGTTTCGTTCTCATATTTTAAAACCATGATACATAATCACTAAATCATAACATAAAGTAAACATGCATGCATCTTACCGAACTGTGATGTAGCCTCGAAGGCAAAACACCTACTGCACTACTTACACTACTTACCAGGTGTCCTAACAATTCGTACTCTGTATACGGCTCGCTAACTGGAGAAGCTATAAAATCACACATCTATTAATTTTACTTCGTCCAACTCATAAAACTCTAAGGGGAAACAACTTTCTAACAACTAATCTAACTAAACCCATAATCCAACTCTATTTCCGACTATCCTTCAGAAATTAATAACTATCACAATACTCGTCTGATTTTGATGTTTCAAAATGTTACGGACCATTGAGGACGTCTAAATCCTAACAGTCTAATCCAATTTCTAATCCAACACTTACAGCTTGACCGAACGAAATCTGTTCCGTAAACTGAGCATTCGGTTTATCCAGACGCTCGATCTTTTCCATAAAAACTCATAATCTACTACTACTTCTAGCTTAAATACCAATATACGGAAAAAAAATCAACTCTAGCTTCAAATTCTCGTATCTCCCTCCTAGGTTTTTACCAAATCATCCAATAATCTCACTAATTTCATTTTTAACACTCAAAGCAACTAAGGAACTAACTATTTACTCAAAACTAACTAACTCATACCTTAAATTTGAAGAAGTAAAGGGGAACTGAGAAGAATCACTACTGGAGAAGAGGTATCGTCGAGAGAGAAGTGAAAAGGGGAAGGTCTCTACATGAGGGAGGAGAAAACACCGAGAGAGGGAGGGGCTTCTGCCTCCTTCTCTTTTTTTTTTGTAAAAGTTATTTTATTAATATAATCAATTCCTAATTACTATTTTGCCCTCAATTGTTAACCGTTTAATAAATCTGTTATACAATTTGATTTCGGTTGGATTCTTAAAATCTTCTCTTCACCATTAATTTCAAAATATTCTTGTACCTAATGGTAGAAATTCTCTGCTATCTATCCCGACCAAAACTCTGCCGATTACAATTACGTAAATCTGAAATATTTTTTAGTGAAAAATTCTAGGTGTTACATATTCCTTGTGCTAAAACGGATCAATCTGTTTCTATTGTTGATCCTTCATGTAATACCCCAAACCATAGTATTAGATAGAGACATGACACACCTCAGGGGTCTGTAACTCGCTCTCAAACTAAGGCACTATAACACCAAAAATTTACCGAGGAATTTTGCTACATGCAAAAAATTTGTACAAAATTTTAGAGATAGCTAAATAAAAGTAAATGGAGTTGGATAGAAAAAATTTGAATATTTAAAGGATAGAAAAATTAAGAAGAGAGAATTAAATTGTATAAGATTATAAAAAGGAAAATTTTGACTTAAAAATCAAATTTAGCTTCCTCAGGAAGCTATCCACAAACTCCATAACCAAACACACTCATAACGTCCGTATCTCATTCTGAAGGCTGTCTTAGAAATATCTTCTGACTTCACCTTCAACTAATAATAACTTGATCTCAAATCAATCTTCAAAAAGATCCTTGCACCCCGGAGTTAATAAAATAAATCATCTATCCTTGGCAGTGGATATTTATTCTTTATAGTCAACTTGTTCAACCCCCTGTAGTCTATACACATCCGTAGAGATCCGTTTTTCTTTTGACAGAAAGAACTAGTGCGCCCCACAGTGAGAAGCTAGGACGTACGAATCTCTTTTGCACTAACTCTTCTAATTGCTTCTTTAGCTCTTTTATTTCCGCCGGTGCCAATCTGTACAGATTCTGTGATATTGGCTCTGCTCCTAGGTAAACATCTATTACAAATTTGATTTCTCGATGAGGAGGCAAACCAGGCAAGTCATCCAGAAAAACTTCTAGAAAGTCTCAAACAACTGGAATGTCTTGCAGTTGCGACTCTCTTTGCATCTGTGTATCTATTATACATGCCAGAAATCCCAAACATTCTCTGTTCAATAAATGTCGGGCTTGAATAGATGATATAACATATAACTTCCTTATATTCTTCATAGCCTGCAAGAAGTGTTTCTCTCCATCTGGGGGTTGGAAACTTAATATTTCATATCTACAGTCAATTGTATCATAGTGTTGAAATAACTAGTCCATCACCAGAATAATGCCATAACCAATTATTCCTATGATTATAAGATCAGCAGTTAGATTTCGAATTCCTACTGATACCACACTATCACGCGCTACTTGACTAGAATGCATGTATTCACCAGATGGTAACATCACATCATAAACATGTTCAGCTGCCACAGGCCATAAATCTAACTTACTGCAAACGCAATCGAAATAAAGGAGTGCGTAACCCCAGAGTCAATCATTGTGTATGCAGCTATGCTATTAATCAATATAGTACCTGATACAACAGCTGGTTTATCCTCATCTCCTGACTAGATCATGGCAAATATTCTAGGTGTTACTCGTGAAGGACTCTTATTCAACGCTGGGCAACTCTTAACAATGTGGCCGATCTCGTTCTAGTTAAAACATCGACTTACTTTCAGCTTCGAGCAGTTTCTGGAAAGATGTCCAACTTCGTTGCAGTTGAACCATTTGCCTGAATTCAGTTTGCATTCATCCGAGTGATACTTCATACATTTCTGGCACTCGAGAAATCGTCCAGATCCCTGTGTCTGTTTTCCACCTCCTTGGTTACTTGGATTATCACAAGGCCTTTTAGTACCCATTTGTTGTTATTGGCTTCCTTTATTTTGTTGAGGCGTAATTTCTCTGAAAAATCTCCTTGAAGCTTCTCTCTGTCTGATGCATTTTAGGTCTGCTTCCTCGACCTCTAAGGCTTTGGCAACCACCTTGGTATATGGCACGTCCTATGTCACAGCTATCTTCACGTCTTTATATATCTTTGGTTTTAAATCTTAAACAAATTGAAGAACCTTGTTGTTATTCTTGTTTATCAGATGACTAGCAAAACGAGACAAATATTCAAATCTCCGGACGTAGTTAGTTACCGATCCAGTTTGCTTTAATTGTAGAAATTTCATCATCTTTGTTGCTCGAATGGTGGTGTTGAAATATTTGTCATAGAAAGCATCCTTAAATTCCTTGCAGGTTGGAACATATGTGTCGGTGCTAGTCTGCATGGTATCCCACCAGTAACGAGCATCTTTGGCCAAGTGAAAGACTGCACATGTAACTTTTTCTGTCCCATCCACCTTAGCATACTTAAGCATGTCCTCGATTGTACAAATCCACTCTTCAGTAGAAGTTGGATCGGACAATTGTCCTTCAAATGTCAGAGGCCTCAATCTCTGAAAACCTCTCTCCACTTTGGTCGTTGGTCGAGCTGGAGCCTAAATTTCCACGTCCTTCTCAGTTCAATGGTATTTCAAACTGTTGGGACTATCTGTTTACTAACTCTATTAGCTGTCTAATTGAGCTGTCCCTTTCATCCCTCGGTCATCTTGGTTGCGTCGGCATTTTGTTAATCCTGAACAAAGGTTAAACACACTCATAAACATCTATTAACTAAAACTTAACATAAATACTTACAGTTGTTGAAGCACTCCCATGTGACGATTGGCATTGTTAGATGATCTATTGAACGATTTAACTCGTGGGCTCTTACACCAACACTATAACAACCCGCGTTCTCTAAACCTGGATCATTACTCTTTTCGTGACTTATATTTATCATATTTTGAAAGAGTCGCGTAAAATTTAAAATTTTTCTCTTTGACTCAAAATAACATCAATTAAAACATTTAAACTTAGCAGTGGAAGACTTCAAGACTCTTGAAAACCCTTTGTTTAAACCCAATTTGATATCATATAAAAATAAGGTCAAACAAATATGCACTAAATCAAATTTCCTGAAAATTCAGCAGCATAACGTTTAAATTATTGAACCCCAAAACCAAACATCAAACATATAAAGTTTTATACAAAAACATCCAAAACATACTATTCAATCCAGTCAAAACATTATTTACATAAACACATATTTTTCTCAAACTGTTTAATGTATATAATTTTTTAAAACCTTACTTCAAAAACGTACATACACCCATGGTTAAATCGCCCTAACAAATAGCTTGATCGTCACATAGCGTACTCCTCCAACTTCCCCCTAATCTTGCACATACTCGCGAATCTCACCAGCTAGCTCTTTATCACCGATATCACAGAACTTAACTATTAGTCTAATGCTTAGCAAGTAATGCAATAATGAATGAAATCGTTCACATAACTCATATTCTAGCATATGCAATTTCTACAATCTGGTTTCAATTTCGTTTTTGTTTTCATTTCCGTTTCGTTTTATTCATTCTTTCTCTTTCTGTTCTCTTTTCTTTACATATTATATGAGTAGGAACACCTCACGAGACGACCAAACTTGTTCTGCAAAGAGGGGGAAAAGGAGGCACACTCCACGGTCCACCTCATGGAATGGTCATACCTAAACTCCACTCTAACATTGTCTTTTACTTACATTTTATATTATTTCATTCTTAACATTTTACATCGAACCATGTCATTTCATAAAAATTATGAAAATTTATTTTCGTTTCGTTTTTATACTTTTCAAAATCATGATACATGACATAATCAAACACACAATCATAAACCTAGCGTTATGTGATGTAGGCCTGAAAGCAAAGCACATATGTACACTACTTATCTCGATCCCTTAGCCAATTTATCTCAATCGATCACTTAACCTTGAAAACTTTACCACCTATAATATAACCAATTCCAAAATTGAATCAAACTTCCAATATTCATCCAAACATGTAATTCAATTCATTAACTTAATCCAAGTGTCAAACAAACAATAAACTCAACACCTTTTATTCATGCTATTCCACAAACCCTTAATTGACCATTATTTTGTGCAACTTCTATAATTCATAACAAATCCAATACTTGTCCAATTTAATGATTTTAAATGCTATAGAAACCTCAAGATGTCTAATTTATCATATTGGAATACATTTATTAAACAAACACAATTAACCTAGCTGAATGTCACAAAAACAGAAGCTGCTTTGTTTTGTTTTTTTACAAATTTCAGATTTTCTTCAAAACTTAACCAAACTCCCAACCTTTTTCCAAAAATTACATCAATACGTTTATATGACTTAATCACGCATCTAATAAGAGAAGAAATCCATAGCCAACTCAAAATTTTTGGATTTCCACCTAACGTTCATCTATCAACCCAAAATATTACACCAAAACATGCACGACCCAACAAATCTTGCATAAACTAAACCAATATTTTAACTCACCTTGATTTTCCTTGCTAGAAGTGAGGTTTGGCTTGAGAATATATTTGTAGAAAGTTTGGAGAAGAAGAAGAGGGCTACCTGAAGGAGAGTGAAGGGTTTTCTCTTTCATAAAAAAACTCATACTTAAAAGATAATCATCAATTAAGGGTAAGGTGGCATACACTCATTCATCCAACAATGCACACACTCCCCTTTTACTAAAAAAAAATCTGATTCTTAAAACCTAGTCAAACTTTTCCATTTCTTTCTTCTCCTCGACTTTTCATACTCTCAATTAATTTATTACTAATACCACATGTTTACTTTACAATTTGACTTCGTCAACTCCCTATCTCCTTCATCCCATCTCTTTTACTCACGTGGATGTAAAATTTAAAGGTAAAGTTTGACTTATTTCTTCACACAAACTTAACTTTTTAAGAAATTGAAAAGTTTGACCATTTTAACTTCTTCTCTCTTACATTTGTCTTCTTTCTTTGATTTGTTATTTCTTTTCTTCAACCGTAAATTTCTCTTTCCACTTAACTTGATTTTTTAAAATAGATCACGGTTATAAATATTAATTATGAGGCATATGTAAAATTTTAGCCGATAATATTTTCGAGTGTTACAATATGACATTATTTTGGGAATGTATTGGCTAATCCGACATTATGCTTCAATCAACTATAGGTTTGGAGTAGTGGACTTTTGACCCCTGAATAGAGAAGGATATTTGTATCAAGCAATGCCACATCTAAGTAAGATACCCATAGTATCCTCCATGAAAGCCTAGCATTTGCAGAAAACAGAATGTATGGGGTTCTTAGTTTATGTGATTGATGCACAGAGGCAAAGCGATTCGAAGCTCCAAGATATTCCGGTAGTTCAGAAGTTTCCAGAAGTCTTCTTAGATGATTTACTAGGCTTACCTCCGGATCAAGAAATAGAGTTCGTGATCGATGTTTATCCTAGTATTGTGCCAGTATCCAAGAACCCTTATCGCATGGCACCAGCTGAACTGAGAGAGTTGAAGACTCAGTTGAAGAGTTGGTGGACAAGGGTTTAATATGTCCTAGTTTCTCTCCCTGGTGTGCACTTGTTCTGCTTGTCAAAAATAAGGACGTATCCTTACGGATGTGCACAGATTACAAGGAGCTGAATAAACTGTCGATCAAGAATAAGTACCCTTTTCTGAGAAATGATATTACGCCCTAGAAACCTACCCATTTTCGGTTCACTACTGCTCAACTATGATACCAACTCTTTACACCCGTATTGTAAAAATCGAGTAAAATTTTTTTTATTTATTTTTATTTATTTTTAACTTTATTCCTCGACCTAAAACAACGGTTTCAGAAAATATTTTTGACAACTCTGCAGCGGAAATTTGATTAAACTCCTTTTCGGCAAAACTTCATTTTGTTAAGCCTGAAACAGGGACTTCAAGTCGACACCTATAAGTATCGGTCGACACTTGAGTCGTCTCGAATTTCTCATCGGTCGACACCGGGAACACCGGTCGACACTTTGCTCTTCTCGGGTCTTTCCAGTGGTCGACACCAGAATTACCCGGCCGACACTTCTATCCTCAGCTACGAGAGCAGTTGACACTTTCTTTTGCAGGTCGACACTTTGGCCCTTTCTGCCCGCGCAGGTCGATCCCCGCGGTCGACACTCTCGCAGATTTTACATGGACCGGTCGACACCTGTAACCAGGGGTCGACACCTGCTTCGGCTCTGCCCGTCAAAGGTCGAGCCTCGCGGTCGACACTCCCCTTACATTTACAGTGACCGGTCGACACCTCTCAACATGAGCCAACACCTCACACCAGAATCAGTGAAAATAACAATGCCAGTTCATAAAAACCCAAACGCACGGAAATAACTCCTCGATCAAATTCGCTAAATAAAACCTATGATTTGAAAACCATGCTTTCCTCAAATAAATTTCAAAACATCCATATCCTATTTCAATAATCTATTGTACCCTTGGTACACCTTCTAAATTCCCCAAAACAAACTATACAACTCTATTCGACTCAAAACACTTACAAAATTTCGCTCTCTTTACCCGTCATGGTTGAGTCGCCCCAACATTTTCCTATACCGGCATACGATATCTCCCGCCAACTCCGTCCTAGGCCTGCTCGTCACCTAGCAACTAACCTGACAGCACGATGTCACCCACACCAGGGAACAAAATACGTAAGCCTAATGCTTAGCAAGTATGGAATATGAATATGAAAAACCAATACATAACTCAACTCCCTACACATGCAGTTTCTATACTGAATTCTATTTTCTTTTCGTTTCATTGTTTTCATCTTCCACTTTCCAGTGTGAGTCAGGCCGGCACCCATCTCTTCCACACTCGGGACGGCCAATTCATAACCCACGGAGCGAAGTTAGAGGCACACATCATGTTCGCACACGGAACGACCCTACGTAACCTCCTCCTAACATCGATCGTTGAACCCTCTAGTGCTTTCAATAGCACTTTAACGACAAGGCATTTGCAAACCGTGTTACATTACGTACTTTCATCCATGAGAACCCCCTAATGCTTTCTCACTAGCACGTTAACGACGAGGCGTTCACCCATGTGTTGCAACTCTTTTCTTATCTGATTACGTTTCATATGCACAATTTCAAAACATGCTCAACACTCGTATTTCGTAATTCAAAACTGTGATGCATGACAATCACGAATGCACGACTAAAACAACAAAACAAACAAGCAAGCAAATAAGCAATCCTACCATTCCAAAGTGTAGGCCCGAAGGTAAATTACATACATTCCAACACTTACCTGGCATTCTCGAAATCCTTTCGCGTTTCGTGACTTGGTGCTCTAACTGGAATACCTATAAAATTATATATCTGTCAATTTCAATTCACCGAATTCATAACTCACTAACTTACCAGTCCTACTTCCCATCAAAATCGAAACTATCCAGAAATCCCAAAATTCCACACAATTTTTGTCCGACTTCGGAAATTCACAACTTCTCCATTATTCGTCCGAATTGGACGATACCAAACACTACGAGTTCCTGAGGATGCCTAGTTTCCCGTGGTCGCATCCATTTCCCATTCAGATGTCCACAACTTAACCAAACATGGCCGAATGGACACCGTTCTAAAACTCACGTACACGGCCAATAAATCACCCAATCTTGCTCACTAATTCTCGTAATGTACTCCTATTTCTATCCTAAGCACCATTACACGAACCGAAATCAGCTCTTCACTCCATTCCTCGTATTACCCTCCTAGGTTTTCACCAATTTGCCCTATATCCTTGTCAAACCCAGTTTTGGCACTAATAACACTAATACACCAACTAAATACGTAAAACCAACGAGAACTCACCGTGATTCGAAGATTCGTTGTAAAACAGAGAAGGATCGTTGAGGACTTTACGCGAGAGAGAAGACGCTGCAGAGAAGAAGAAACGAGAGAGAGAGTGAGAGTGAGAGGCAAAAGGGCTTGCTAGGGGGAACAAGAACACCGATTCTTAGTTTTTTTATTCATAATTACCAAACTGCCCTCCACCTTAAATCGTTTCACAATTCCATAATTTCGTCTGAATTCTGTTAAATTCTTAAATTTCTCTTTCCACCATTAGCCTTAAAATAATCTTTCACTTAGGGGCCAAAATTTTTCGTTATTAATTCTGACCAAAACTCCACTGATTAAAATTTACAGAAACCAGACATAAATTTCCAATAGAAAATTTCTGGGTATTACATTCCACCCTCCTTACAAAAATTTTGTCCCTAAAATTTGCTAACTAAATAGCTCAGGATAATGCTCCAGCATATCCTGTTGCCTTTTCCACGTCGCCTCCTCCACATTGTGGTTACGCCACAACACCTTTACCAGCGGAATATCTTTGTTGCGTAGCGTCTTCACTGCATAATCCAAGATCTCCACTGGTCTTTCTTCATACGTCAGGGTTGGCTGTACTTCGATCTATTGTTGAACCACAATGTGTGACGGGTCTTTGAGACACTTTCTTAGCATCGACACGTGGAAAACATTATGAACCACGTCCATGGAAGCTGGCAGTTCTTGTTGGTACGCCGTCCTTCTTATTCTTTTTATAATTCGGAATGGTCCAATGTACCTTAGGCTCAACTTACCCCTTCTTCCGAATCTCATGACGCCTTTGAACCGTGAAACTTTTAGGAACACTTCGTCTCCTACTTAATATTCCAATTCCCTTCTCCTTCCATCGGCATAGCTCTTTTGTCGACTTTGAGCTGTCAATATCTGCTGCCGAATAACTTTGATCTTCTCAGTAGTTTGTTGCACAATTTTGGGACCCATCAAACTAGCTTCGCCGACTTCGTCCCAACAAATGGGCGATCTACACTGCCTTCCGTACAACGCTTCGTAAAGGGCCATTACTATCGTCGCCTGACAACTGTTGTTGTAAGAGAATTCCACCAAAGGTAAGTATTTACTCCACGAACCTTGGAATTCTAACACACAGGCCCGAAGCATATCTTCTAAAATCTAAATAGTTTGCTCAGATTGTCCATCAGTTTGAGGATGAAAAGTTGTACTGAAATTCAGTTGTGTCCCCATTGCCTTGTGCAGGCTTTTCCAAAATTTTGAGGTGAACCTCGGGTCCCTATTCGACACGATTGAAATCGGAACCCCATGTAACCTTACTATCTTCTGAATATACAATTTAGCAAATTAGTCCATATTGAATGTCATCTTTACAAGTAGGAAATGGGCAGATTTGGTTAGACGATCCACAATCACCCACACCGCATCGAATCCTTTTGCCGTCCGGGGTAATCCAACCACAAAATCCATGGATATCTGGTCCCACTTCCATTCTGGAATTGGCAATGGTTGTAACTTTCCAGGCGGTCTCTGATGTTCAGCTTTAATTTGCTGGTAGACTAAGCACTTCTCCACGTACTTTGTTACAGGCTTCTTCATGCCAGGCCACCAATAATGTTGCTTAAGCTCTCTGTACATTTTGGTGCTTCCTGGGTGAACAGAGAACCTTGAGGAGTGCGCTTCAGACAAAATGTCTTTCCGAAGTTGACTATTGTTCGAAACGTACCATCTATTCTGAAACTTCAGAATTCCATCACTTGAACAGCCAAATTCGGTTATGTCATTAGATGCTATGCTCGTTCTGAATTCGTCGCATCTTGGGTCATCCTTTTGAGCTTCTTTAATTCACTCGAGAATTGACGGCTTCAGAGATAAGGCTGACAATTGCATTGCCGCATTTGAGACTACCTCCAAATTAAATCTCTGAAATTCCACACTTAACTCTTTAGACATCTCAGCGTCTATTGATGAAATTGAGGTCGACATTCGGCTTAATGCGTCAGCCACTACATTGGCTTTGCCGGGGTGGTATTTGATCTCCAGGTCGTAGTCCTTCACAAACTCCAACCACTGCCTCTGCCTTATATTCAATTCCTTCTGAGTGAAGATATACTTCAAACTTTTGTGATCCGAGTATACCTCCCACTGCTGTCTATAAAGATAGTGCTTCCAGATCTTTCGCGCAAACACAACCGCCGTTACCTCCAAATCATGGGTTGGATAATTTCACTCATAAGGCTTTAATTGCCTTGAAACATAAGCAATCACCCTTCCATTTTGCATCAGCACACAACCCAGTCCAATTTTGAAAGCATCAAAGTAGATGTTAAACTTCTCGTCCATCACTGGGAGTGTCAACACTGGAGCTGTAGTCAATTTCTGCTTCAACTTCTGGAAACTATGCTCACAGTCCTCCGTCCATACATATTTAACTTCCTTTCGCGTCAGACGAGTTAGGGGTGCTGCAATCTTTGAGAATCTTTCAATAAACTTCCGATAGTAACCGGCTAACCCCAGAAAGCTTCGAATCTCTCTGACGCTCCTTGGTTGTGGCCATTCATTGATCGACTGTATCTTGGCCGGATCCACTGATATTTCGCCATCTGAAATAACATAAAAATTAACCTTATCCAGCCAGAACTCGCACTTGGAGAACTTTACGTACAATTTGATGCTGCTTCAAGGTTTCTAGAACAATCTTTAAATGCTCCTTATGCTCTTCCTCACTACGTGAGTAAACCAAGATGTCGTCAATAAACACAATGACGAACTTATCTAAATACTCTGAATACCCGATTCATCAGGTCCATGAAAACAGCTGGGGCATTTGTCAGTCCAAATGACATTACTAGAAACTCATAATGCCCGTATCTAGTCCAGAAAGCTGTCTTCAGGATATCCTGTGATCTGATCTTTAGTTGGTAATACCCCGATCTCAAATCTATCTTCGAGAAAATTCGAGCTCCTTGCAATTGATCAAACAAGTCATCTATCCTTGGTAGTGGATACTTATTCTTTACGGTCAGCTTGTTCAACTCCTGGTAGTCAATACACATCCGGATCGATCTGTCTTTCTTTTTCACAAATAAGACTGGCGCGCCCCATGGTTAGAAACTCGGGCGTATAAATCCTTTCTCCAATTGTTCTTCCAATTGCTTCTTCAATTCTTTTAATTCTGGAGGAGCCAACCTATATGGGTTCTTCGATATTGGCTCCGCACCGGGATTTGTGTCGATTACAAATTCAACTTCCCGGTCTGGAGGTAACCTGAGCAAGTCATCCAAAAACCCCTTAGGGAATTCATGAACTACCTCAATATCCTGTGGCTTCGTCTCCACATGAAATTGAGTATCTAAAATTGTTGCGAGAAAACAAAAACGCTCACCTATTATTAACTTCTGAGCCTCGATAGGTGCCATTACGGACAATCTCCCCGTATTCTTCATACCTTGCAACAAATGCTTCGCACCATCCGGGGGTTGAAAGTTAACAGTCCCAGCCCTGCAATCGATCGTTGCATAGTCCCAAAACAGCCAATCCATGCCCAATATCACGTCATAGCCCGTTATCCCCACTACAATCAAATCAGCAGGCATACTCCTGGTCCCTACCAATATGACACTGTCGCATACTACTTGATCGGAGTGCATGCGCTCATCGGATGGCAACCTCACTTCATACGTGCACCCGGCGGGTTTAGCCCACAAGTTAACCTTTACCACAAAAGTCGTGGCAATAAAGGAGTGTGACGCTCCTGAATCTATCAATGTAAATGCGAGCACCGTATCAATTAGCACTGTACCTGTGATCACCGCTGACCGATCCTCGCTCTCATGCTCTATCATTGCGAAGATCCTGGGCATTGTCTTAGCCGGACCCTTCTTCGCCTTGGGACAATCTCTGGATATATGGCCAGTCTCTTTGCAGGCAAAACATTAGTTGACCCTCGGCTTTGTGCAATACCAGGAAATGTGACCAGCTTCATTGCAATTGTAGCATCTTCCTGCAAACTGTCCATATTCTCCTGGGTGGCTCTTCAAGCATTTAGGACACTGCGGGTACTTACTCTGTATCTGGGGCTTCTTGCCTCCCTTCGAATCGTACACCGCACTGCTTGGCCTCTTGGTTCCCGAGGACGATCCTCCCCTACTTGTATGTGGCGAGATCTCCTTAAAAAACTTCTTGGTTGCCTCAACTGGCCTCGCACACTTGGCCTCTGCTCCCTCCATTGCTAGCGCCTTGGCCACAACTAACGCATACGGCACGCCCTCAGTTCCGGAAAGTGTTACACCTCTTATATCTCAGGCTTCAATCCTTGCACAAACTGCAACACCTTTTCTTCTTCGTTGCTCACCATTGACTTGCAAATCTGGACAATGATTCGAACTGCCTAACATATTCGGCTATTGGCCCAGTCTGCTTCAACTATAGGAACTCCAATCTTTTCGCAGCTTGGACCGTCCAGTTGTAGTATTTGTCATAAAACATTTCTTTGAATCTTTTCCAGGTCAAGTCCCTGGCATCTACGGTGGCATCTACCGTCTCCCACCAGCTCTGAGCATCATTAGAGAGCTGAAACGTCGCACACTTGACCATGTTTCCTTCCTCCACATCGGCGTACTTAAACATGTTCTCAATGGTGCATATCCACCTTTCCGCAACTGTAGGGTTTGTCATCTGGTCCTCAAGCATCGGAGGCTTCAATCTTCTAAACCTCTCCCCACTAGAGCCTGCTCCATGGCTCCCCTGTACTTGGTTCAGCAACATTTCCAATTGTTGGGACTGCCTATCCACCAACTCGGTCAACCGCCTAATCATTGCCAAGTTGTCATCACCTTTCGACTCTATTGCGTCTCTCGAAACTCTAGGTCGTCCTGGTTGTCTATCCATTCAAGCTAATTCCTATACGAGGTTAGCATAATCTAGCCTTAGTTACAATCTAACTAAAATAAACAACTACTCACAGTTGGTGGAGCGCGTTGCATGGCGGCCGACAAAGTTGGGAAATCCTTTGAACGACATGACCATAATGGCTTTTACACTCGTAACATACTCTCTTTCCCCTATTATTCATACCCTCTACCTTTTTCTCCAAGCGGTGTGGAAATTGTGATAGACTCTCTCGCCTTCACAATCTCACCCCTCCATCGAGAGTCCCAACATCCTCGTCGGCCACACTTCCTGTTGGATAAAAGCTCTGATACCACCTCTTGTAACGCCCCGGAAACCTACCCATTTTTGGTTCGCTACTGCTCAACTCTGATACAAACTCTTTACACCCGTATTGTAAAAATCGAGTAAATTTTTTTTTTTAACTTTAAAACTTTATTCCTCGACGTAAAACGACGGTTTCGAAAAATATTTTTGACAACTCTGCAGCAAAAATTTAATTAAATTCTCTTTCAGTAAAACTTCATTTTGTTAAGCCTGAAACAGGGACTTCCGGTCGACACCGATAAGCATCGGTCGACTCTTGAGTCGTCTCGAATTTCTCATGGGTCGACATGGGAACACCGGTTGACACTTTGCTCCTTTCGAGTCTTTCCAGCGGTCGATACCATAATTACTCGGTCAACACTTCTATGCTTAGCTACCAGAGCGGTTGACACTTTCTTTTGCAGGTCGACACTTTGGGCTTCTCTGTCCGGGTAGGTCGATCTCCGCGGTCGACACTCTCGCAGATTTTATATGGATTGGTCGACACCTATAACCAGGAGTCGACACCTGCTTCGGCTCTGCTCATCACAGGTCGAGGCTCGCTGTCGACACTTCCCTTACATTTACACTAACCGGTAGACATCTCTCGACATCAGTCGACACCTCACACTAGAATCAGTGAAAATGACAGTGCTAGTTCATAAAAACCCAAACGGACAGAAATAACTCCTTGATCAAATTCGCTAAATAAAACCTATGATTTGAAAACCCCGCTTTCCTAAATAAATTTCAAAACATACATATCCTATTTCAATAATACATTGTACCCTTGGTACACCATCTAAATTCCCCAAGAAAAACTATACAACTCTATTCAACTCAAAACACTTACAAAATCACACTCTCTTTACCCGTCATGGTCGAGTTGCCCCAACATTTCCCTGCACCGGCATGCGATATCTCCCGCCAACTCCGTCCTAGGCCTCCTCGTCACCTAGCAACTCATCTGACAATGCGTCGTCACCTACTGTAGGGAATACAATACGTAAGCCTAATGCTTAGCAAGTATGGAATATGAATCTGAAAAACCAATACATAACTCAACTCCCTACACGCAGTTTCTATACTCAATTCTGTTTTCTTTTCGTTTCATTGTTTTCATCTTTCACTTTCTAGTGCGAGTCAGGCCGACACCCATCTCTTCCACACTCGGGACGGCTAATCCATAACCCACGGAGCGAAGTTAGAGGCACACATCATGTTCGCACACGAAACGACCCTACGTAACCTCCTCCTAACATCGATCGTTGAACCCTCTAGTGCTCTCAATAGCACGTTAATGATGAGGCGTTCGCAAACCATGTCACATTACGTACTTTCATCCATGGGAACCCCCTAGTGCTTTCTCACTAGCGCATTAACGACGAGGCGTTCACCCATGCGTTGCAACTTTTTTCTTATCTGATTACGTTTCATATGCACAATTTCAAAACATGCTCAAAACTTGTATTTCGTAATTCAAAATCGGGATGCATGACAATCACTAATGCACGACTCAAACAACAAAACAAATAAGCAAGCAAACAAGCAAGCAATCCTACCATTCCAAGGTGTAGGCCTGAAGGCAAATCAAATATGTTCCACCACTTACCTGGCGTTCTCGAAATCCTTTCGCGTTTGGTGACTTTGTGCTCTAACTGGAATACCTATAAAATTATATATCTGTCAATTTTAATTCACCGAATTCATAACTCCTTAACTTACAAATCCTACTTCCCAATAAAATCGAAACTATCCTGAAATCCCAAAATTCCACACAATTTTCGTCGGACTTTGGAAATTCACAACTTCTCCATTATTCGTCCGAATTGGACGATACCAAACACTACGGGTTCCTGAGGATGCCTAGTTCCCCGTGGTCATATCCATTTCCCATTCAGATGTCCACAACTCAACCAAACATAGCCAAACGGACACCGTTCAAAAATTCACGTACACGGCCAATAAATCACCCAATCTTACTCACCAATTCTCATAATCTACTCCTATTTCTATCCTAAGCACCATTACACGGACCGAAATTAGCTCTTCACTCCATTCCTCGCATTACCTTGCTAGGTTTTCATCAATTTGCCCTATATCCTTGTCAAACCAGGTTTTTCTTAGTTTTTTTTTATATTTCTTTTATTCATAATTACCTAACTGCCCTCCACCTTAAATAGTTTTACAATTCTATAATTTCGTCCGAATTCGGTTAAATTCTTAAATTTCTCTTTCCTCCATTAGCCTTAAAATAATCTTTCACTTAGGGGCCAAAATTTTCCGTTATTAATTCGGACCAAAACTCCTCCGATTAAAATTTACGGAAACCCGACATAAATTTCCAACGGAAAACTTATTGGTATTACAAATGATGACTTGTTTGATCAACTGCAAGGAGCCTGGGTATTTTTGGAGATTGATCTACCCTCGGGTTATTACCAACAGAAAGTCAAACTGGATGATATTCCGAAGATGGCGTTTAGGACTTCATACGGACATTATGAATTTCTAGTAATGTTGTTTGGATTGACAAATACTCTAGCAGCTTTTATGGACCGGATGAACAGGGTATTCCATGATTATCTTGATAAATTTGTAATCGTCTTCATCGACAATATCCTGGTTTATTCTCGAAGTGTGAATTCTGGAGATAGTATTATCTATCTTAAAACAATATCAATTATATGCAAAGTTCTCGAAGTGTGAATCCTTGCTTGATAGAATTAATTTTCTGGGCCATGTTATTTCTGAAGAAGGTATTTCAATTGATCCAGCAAAGATACAAGCTGTAAAAGAGTGGTCATAGCCAAGAAATGTCAGTGAAGTGCGTAGTTTCTTGGGATTAGTAGGTTATTATAGGGAGTTTATTGAAGGATTTTCAATAATGTCCAAGCCTCTAACCAGTTTGACAAAGAAAGATATGAAGTACTGGTGGTCTAAAGATTGTGAAAAGTGCTTTCAGGCGTTGAAGCAAAAGTTAACTATGGCTCCATTATTGATACTCCCAATCGAAGATGGTAAGTTCAGTGTTTACTGCGACGCAGCAAACATCGGGTTGGGATGTGTATTAATGCAAGATGGAAAGGTGATTGCATATACATCTAGACAATTAAAGAGTTATAAGCAAAACTACCGTACTCATAATCTCGAACTAGCTGTAGTGGTGTTTGCGCTGAAGATATGGAGGCACTACCTGTACGGACAGCAATATGAAGTGTTTTCATATCACAAAAGTCTTCAATATATCTTTACTCAAAAGGAGTTTAATATGAGACAAAGGTGTTGGCCGGAGTTTGTCAAAGACTACGACTTCGAGATTAAATACCACCCTGGAAATGCTAATGTTGTTGCTGATGCATTGAGCAAGATGTCAACTACGAGGCTGTCAACCGTGTCAGCAATGTCAATTCCTTTGAAAAAGGAGATTCAGAAGTTTGAATTAGAAATAGTCTCCGAATTAATAGTTTATTCTTGCAGAACTGTCAATACGGCAAACTATCTTGGACAGAATTAAAAAAGCTCAGAAGGCTGATTCAAAAGAAAAGGGCGATATATTAAAAAATATGGCTGAGGCTTCTTTCGATTTCACTTATTTAGATGATGGCATTTTCAAGTTTAGGAACAAGTGGTACATTCCAAAAGATAATGACTACAAAAGAAAATTTTGACGGAGGCTCATTCATCTTCTTTCTCAGTGCATCTAGAGAATACCAAGATGTACCGAGATCTGAAACAACATTTCTGGTAGCCGAATATGAAAAGAGAAGTAGCAAAGTATGTGGAATCATACTTGATATGCCAACAGGTGAAAGCAGAACATCAAAGCCCAGGAGGAACTCTACTACCTCTGCCGATTCTGGAATGGAAATGAGAGAATATTGCTATGGATTTCATTGTCGATTTGCCAAGAACAGCAAAAGCTCATGATGGCATCTAGGTCATTGTGGATAGATTGACAGAATCAACCTACTTTCTACCAGTGAAGATGACTTTTTCCATGAATCAATATGCAGAGCTATATATACAGGAAGTTATCAAGCTGCAGGGAATTCCTGTTTCAATTGTCTCATATTAGGATCCTATGTTTACTTCGAGATTCTGGAAAAGTTTGCAGAGTTCGATGGGTACAAAGTTGAATTTCAACACGACGTTTCATCCTCAGACGGATGGTCAATCTAATATAACGATTCAAATATTAGAGGATATATTAAGATCGTGCGTGTTGGAATTTTAGGCCTCATGGAGCTGGCTTCTGTCGTTGATAGAGTTTTGTTATAATAACAGCTATCAATCTACAATTAGTATGGCTCCATATAAAGTTCTCTATGGCAAGAGATGTAGATCGCCACTATATTAGGACGAAGTCGATGAAGTAAAACTAGTTGGTCCAGAGATTCTGCTGCAAATGTCAAAAATAGTTGCAGTTATCAGACAAAGGATAGAGACTGCTCAAAGCCGATAGAAGAGTTATGCAAATAAAAAAAGAAGAGATCTGGAGTTTCTTGAAGGCGATGAAGTATTCCTAAAGATCTCGCCATTCAAAGGAGTCATGTGGTTTGGTAAGAAAGGGAAGCTCAGTCCACGGTTCGTCAAACCATTTTTTATTTTGAAGAAGGTAGGAAATATGACTTACAGATTGTAACTACTTTCGTCAATGGATGGATTTCACAACGCCTTTCACATATCCATGTTGAGGAAGTGTGTATCTGATCCAGCTCAGATTGTGGAGCCGGTGAGTATTGAGATTCAGTCAACGTTGACATATGAAAAGAGGTCGGTGAGAATCCTAGAATCTACTGTGAATGTACTACGTAACAAGAAAAGTCCTATGGCAAAATCACAATGTTGAAGAAGCAACATGGGCAAGATGGCAGGACATGCTACACCAATATCCAAAATTATTCGGCAAGCAAATTTTGAGGACAAAATTTTATTGAAAGAGGGTAGAATGTAACTCTCAAAAATTTACCGAGTAATTTAGCTACATGCGCAGAATTCGTACAAAATTTTAGACATAACCAAATAGAAAGCAAATGGAATTGGATGGCAAAATTTGAAGATTTAAAGGATACAAAAATTATGGAGAGAAAATTAAATTGTATAAGATTATAAAAATGAAAAATTTGATTTAAAAATCAAATTTAGCTTCCTCAAGAAGCTCCCCACAAACTCCATAACCAAACACCCTTTCTGCTCTCTTTCATTCCACATTCATGTCTCTCGCTTTCCACGGCTTCAGCTTCACCCTCAACCCCAACCCCCCCCCCCCCCCCATTCGCTCTCTTCTCCATCACGAAACCCTCTCTCTCTTTCTCTAAGTTTCAAGCCTCTCCTACAAGAATTCAAGGTTTAGTGTTTCATTTTTGAAAGCTCAATAAGTTATGGTTTAAACTAATAAGGGGAATATTGTTTTGATTGAATGTTGTGGTGGGAGGATGGATTTTAGCTATGGGTTGTGAGATTTTATGGGTTTTATGGAGAACAGTAAACCCTAATTGTGATGCACAAAAATGGCTAGGTTTTCTCTATTTCTTGGTTGTTTTGATGTTTAAATTGGATACAATGGATGTTATAAAAAGAAATTTATGTTGGGTGAGACTTGAAAGAAATTTTGGAATATGGTTAATAGGGCAGTTTCGGCTTATAGTTCTGTCATTTATTGTGTTCAGTTTTTGATAAATGGATTTCTACTATTAAACTAGACACCTTAAGTAAAATTTTGGCTTTGGAATTAACGGATTTTGTTAAGAATTTAATGAGTTATGGATATTAGAAGTTAAGCCGAATTTAGGGTGAAAATCCGAGAATGTTGTTAAGGATTGTTTGAGTTTTGGTTTGATGATATTCAAGCTATTTGAATTGGATTTGAATGATATGCATGTTTGAATTAGTTGATTTTGGTTACCTGCATTGTTAGGTGAAAGCTGGATTTTGTTTCAAATTTGGATTTGATGTTGATTGAATTTAATTGTATGTTAGGTTTTGCAACTTAAAGAAAAGTGATCAAGTGCATATATTGCTAAGGAATTGAGGTAAATGTATGTTGCATGTGTTTAACCTTTTGGCCTACATCACAAAGATACTAGAAAGTATTAGTCCAATTTGGTGAATTGTGTGTTAAATGGGGTACGTATTATGGGTCGACCTTAGATTAGGCTACTACCAGCTAAAGGTCAGAGTAGAAGATATTCCAAATACGGCTTTTCGGACGCGGTATAGGCATTATGAATTCTTGGTGAAGTCTTTCGGATTGACGAATGCTGCAGCCACCTTCATGGATCCTAATGAACAGAGTATTCCATGATTATCTTAATAAATTCATCATAATGTTTATCGATGATATCTTGGTCTATTCCCGCAGTGAGGAGGAACACAAGAAGCGTTTGAAAGCAATGTTGGAAACTCTGAAGCGACACCAACTCTACACAAAGTTTTCTAAGGGCGAGTTCGGGTTAGATAGGGTTCATTTCCTAGGTCATGTCATCTCGAGCGATGGCATATCTGTTGATCCAGGGAAGATTCAGGCAGTTAAAGAGTGGCCACAACCGAAGAATGTCACTAAGATATGAAGTTTCCTCGGGTTAACAGGTTATTACAGAAGATTCATTGAAGGATTTTCAAAGATTGCGGCGCCTCTAACCCGTTTGACGAGGAAAAATATGAAGCATCTGTGGTCCGAAGATTACGAGCACAGTTTCCAGACATTGAAGCAAAGATTAACTACTGCTCCGATTTTGACGCTTCCTGCTGAGGACGGAAGATTTACCATTTATTGTGATGCTTCCAAGAAAGGTCTTGGATGTGTGCTGATGCAAAAAGGGAAGGTGGTAGCCTATGCTTCTAGGCAATTGAAAACCTATGAGTAGAAATATCCGACACATGACATGGAGTTAGCCGCGGTAGTTTTCGCGCTGAAAATTTAAAGACATTATCTGTATAGATAGCCGTGTGAGATTTATTCAGATCACAAAAGTTTGAAGTATATTTTCACTCAGAAGTAGTTGAATATGAGAAAGAGGCAGTGGTTAGAGTTTGTGAAGGATTATGACTTTGAGATTAAATACCACCCCGGCAAGGCGAACGTAGTGGCCGATGCATTGATTAGAGTGACGTCATCCACTTCAACCATGACTTCAGGCATGCAATTAGCTTTAGATGCAGAGTTTCAGAAATTCAACTTGGAATTGGTGTCAAATGTGTCAGCCATGTCGTCAGCTATGTCCCTATAACCAACTATTTTGAAAAAGATTAAGCAAGCCTAGAAGGACAATGCCGAATGCGAAGAAATTAAATCGAACATGGATTCTAATGGCAGGTCAGAGTACAGTCATTCAAATGACGGAATCCTCAAGTTTTGGAGTAGGTGGTATGTTCTGAATAACGAGGAACTTTGTAGGGAGATTATTTCGGAAGCCTATTCTTCTAAGTTTTCTATGCATCTAGGAAGTACCAAGATATACAGGGACCTTAAGAAACATTACTGGTGACCTAATATGAAGAGTATTGTGGCAAAGTACGTTAAGGCGTGTTTGATTTGCCAACAGATTAAGGCTGAACACCAGAGGCCAGCATTTCATCCTTAGACGGACGGACAATCTGAGAGGACTATTTAGACGTTGAAAGATATACTTCGAGCTTGTGTACTGGAATTTTCGGGGTTCATTGAGCAAATACCTACCGTTGCTGGAGTTTTCATGTAACAACAGTTTTCAACCTACGATAGGTATGGCTCCTTAAGAAGCTCTTTATGGGAGAAAGTGCAAATCTCCACTGTATTGGGGCGAAATCGGCGAAGCAAGAATGGTTGGTCCGGATATTTTACAGTAGACAGCAGGCAAGGTTACATTTATTAGACAACGGATCTTAACAGCTAAAAGCCGACAGAAAAGTTATGCAAATCGTCGGAGAAGAGAGCTAGAATTTGAAGTAGATGATGAAGTCTTTCTGAAGATCTCTCCATTCAAAGGAGTTGTAAAATTCAGATAAATGGGCAAGTTAAACTCTAGATACATTAGACCATTTCCTATTACGAAGAGAGTAGGAAAGGCAATTTATCAGTTAAAACTACCAGCCTCGATGGATGGGATTAACAATGTATTCCATGTATCCTTGTTGAGGAAGTGTATGCTTGATCCTTCTTACGTCGTGCAGCAACATAACATAGAGATCCAGCAATGTTAACCTATGAGGAGAAACCAGTGGAAATTCTGGATTATGCAGTGAAGATTCTACGCAACAAGGAGATTCCACTGGTGAAAGTATTATGGCGCAACCACAAAATGGAAGAAGTAACCTGGGAGCGACAACAGGACATGATGAGTTGATACCCAGAATTATTCAGGTAACAAATTTTAAGGACAAAATTTTTTCAAGAAGGTGGAATGTAACGCCTAGAATTTTCAGTTAAATAATTTTTAGAAGATGATTTTAAGGCTAATGGGCAGGAGAAATTTATAAGAATCCAACGAGAAACAAACCAAATAACAGTTTGATTAAACGGTTAGAGGTTGAGGGCAATTCTCCTTCTAACCGATCGATCCTCCCTGTTTCTTCGCCAATCTTCAAGTTTAAGGCAAGTTTTAGTTATTTTTTAGTACATAGCTAGTCTTTTAGTTGTTTTGAGCGATAAAAGAGAAGTTAGAGGGAGTATTGGGTAGTTTTGGTGAAACCTAGGAAGGAAATACGAGATTTTGAGGCTAAAGTTAATTTCTATCTGTGTATTGGTATTTAAGCTGGAAGTACAAGTAGATTATGGGTTTTTATGGGGAAGATTGAGCGTTTGGGTAACCGAATACTCGGGTTACGGAACGGTTTTTGTTCGGTCACATTCGACCAAGCTATAAGAATTAGATTATACTATTAAGAATCAGACGTCCTATTGAATCTGTAGTATTTTGAATCGTCCGAATCGGACAAGTATTGGATAAATTATGCATTTCCGAAGGTTGATCCGAAATTGAGTTGGAATTCAAGTTTAGATAGATTTGATGTTAAATTGTTATTTCCTTTATAGTTTTACGAGTTGGACGGAAAGTAGAATTGATGATGTGTGGTTTTATAGGTTCCCCTGTTTAACGAGCGAACTACAAATTTTGAGTTACGAATTGCTAAGGATGCCAGGTAAGTAGTGTAATAGGTGTTTTTTCTTTCGGGCCTACATAATAGATCAGTAGGTTGCATGCACGTTTATTTTATGTTACGTTTTAGTTGATTATGCATTCATGATTTTAAAGTACGAGAACGAAACGAAAATGAATTTCTATGTTTTTATGAAATGAAACAGTAGGATGTGACGTGATGAACGAAATGAAAGGTACGTAAGAAGATAATCAAGCTGGGGTTGAGTGGTCTTGTTCTGTGAGGTGGACCGCAAGGTGTATCACTTCTTCCCTCGCTTTACGTGGTGCCTTGTCCGGAGAAGTGGACCGCGAGGTGTGTCACTTTACTAGATTGAGGTTGGCCTTGTCCCGTAAGGTGAACCGCGAGGTGTGTCACCTTGATCTAGCACGTAAAGAAGAACCCAGTAGTAAGAAGATAAAGAAGAAGTAAGAAAGAGACGAAAACGAAAGTAGAGACGAAACTATAGAAACTGCATGTGTTAGGATATGGTTGTTTCAGTGTTTATGTTTTTATGTGCATTACTTACTTAGCATTAGGCTAATAGATGAGTACTGTAATGTAGGTGACGAACCAATAGCTGGTGAGTACTCAGAGCATGCCCAGGACTAGGAGGCAGCTGGAGGAGTGCGATCGTGGAAGGTCCGGCCGGCTGTTAGGGCGTTTTGACCATGGTGGGCGTATGTAAGAATTTTGTGGTTAGTTCGAGTTGTTTTGAGTCATTTGGGTGTATAGACGGATTTCAAACTTTAGTAGTCGTTTTTTTTTAAATAATGATTTTGAGTTGATAGAAAAGTGCACGTTGTGTTATTTTTAGCGTTGAGTCAGAAGTCCGATTGTTTTAAGTTTAAGGTTCTAGTTGAATTTCTGATAAGGAAGTGTTGACTGATAGACTTAGTGTAAAGATAACAGAAGTGTCGGCCGCAATATTCAAACGATGAAAACAAAGAGGATGAAGGTGTCGACCTGTGAATACAGGTGTCGACCACTCTCTGTGATGAGCATAGAAGTGTCGATCACGAGGTTCGACTGGTGCGGGAAGAGAAGATTGGAGTGTCGACCTGTATTCACAAGTGTCAACCGGTTAGCAAGATGAGCAGTGAGTGGTAGTATAGAGCGAACTGGAAATGTGAGGGTTTTCGAGTCGCTACAGGAGGGAAACCAGGCCTCGTGCACTACTGTATTTTTCCTTGGAAGATGGTCTTAATTGATAGTTCTCTAAGTTGTCTATCGGACCAACCATTGGAATTCTTGCATAATTTTTGTGTCTTACCATATTTTCATGTGAATTTTTCAAGTTATGTTCTTCACTCAACAGGTAAGATCTCTATAAATTTTCATAATTTTTGGAATTCAATTGACTAGTTTGTGCATGTTGATTTTGGGGTGTTTTCGGACTGAGGCCGATAACACTGAACCTTGGTTTAATTTGTGATAAAAATGGGTTCTTGCAGGGACTAATCGTGTCAAGACACTAGGTTTTTAAGTTTATCTTAGAATGCGTTGTGGAAGAAGATGAGAACTAAACTACTTTTTAGTACATCCTTCCATCCTCAAACGGACAGCCAAACGGAATTGGTCAATAAAACGTTAGACACTCTTCTACGTAGTGTTGTAGGGAAAAGTTTAATTGATTGGGATCCCTACTTCCACACATAAAATTTTCCTACAATCAGAGTGTACATTGCACCACACAACAAACCCCATTTATAGTCGCATGTGGTTTCAACTTCTCCACATCACTAGACCTTTTACCCTTGCCTATGAAGAACTTAGTAAATCCAATAGAAGTCGACAAGGAAGCACAAATCAAGAAGTTGCATGAATCTGTGCGTAAGACCATAGAAAGAAAAAATGAAGGATACGCTCAGCAAGCCAATAAAGGTCGTAAGGAGGTTATATTAAATGAGGGAGATTTAGTTTGGCTTCATTCATAAAAAGAATAGTTTCCTGCTAAGTGTAAATCAAAGTTACACCTCAGAGCAGAAGGCCCCTTTAAGGTTCCAAGGCGCATTAATAGGAATACCCATAAGATAGACTTACCAGGGGATTATGGGGTATCAAACACTTTTAACGTCAAGGACTTATCACCATACGTTGGTAACAAGTTTGATGACGAGGAGGTCTACTTGTTGGATTTTGGGTTAAATCCTTAATCACTTAAAGAGGATGATGTACCTCCAAGGCTTATTACCCGGTCTCAAATTAAGGCCCGAGCTTTGATCAATCCTTTTGCTGACAAATTCTTTTCTTTTGCAGGTGAAGATTTCTTTGACGACTTGGAATGGAAGCCTAGCATGCTAGACGAGGATTAACCAATGCATATTCTTACTTGGGAGTCACAAATGGAAGCTACTCAATTGAAAGAGTGAATTTATTTTCTCGGGAACAAAATCGTGTAACCAACTTTGTTTTTTTTTTGGCAAACATTGACTTTTATTTTAATTTTGGGCAAACACTTGGTCTTTATTATATTGCATAACTTTAGTCATTTAGGAGAATAGATGTATATTAGGACTAATTGGTGGTTTGGGCTAATAATACATGAGACAATTGGAGCATGGAGCAAGGAAGAAGTCCATGAAGCACTTGGACCGTGGATCTAATCATGGAGCAAAGGACTGAAGCAAGCCTCATTTTCAACTAATAAATTTGAATTTCCCTCTGCAAATTCAAAAATCCACCAGCTCAGTTCCACCCCAAGGAGTTGTAGATCAGTTGTCTTTCAAGGCTACACTTACCATAAAAAGAGTACATCTGATCGGTTGGATGGAAGAGAGCTGCACGCGCGCAGTGGCCAAGATGAAAATCTCAAATTTAGGACGTTCCATCATGATTGTTTTCCTTAGCCACCTTAGGATACTTAAGCATGGCTTTTAGTGACTTTATAAAGTTAGTTTCTTTATCAATGAAAAATTGGCTAGTTCCTCTAAAAAACCAGATGGTTTGATAATTCAAGTAAGCGCCTCGGGTTTGCCAAGCAACTAAGTGGAGTCAGTGCCTCCATTGCCTCCAAGTTTAAGAATATTTGGTAGGTTCTTACTCCATCCTTTTTCTCCTATCTAATCAATAGAAAGAACTCAAAAAATGTTCATAAAAATCTTACCCAACGTTTTTTATTCTTTCTTTGAAAGAAATATTATGCGAGAGTGTCGTTGTTGCTTATTGGACCAACCGAGGGTGTTTCTTATTCTTTAAATTTTCTTGGGCATATTTTCTTATTTGCATTCTTAGATTTAGATCACCAATTATAAGAGAATATTCACGTCGATTTTTGTTAAAATTGGATTACATTTGATTACGTTTCTTCAAGTTGAATTGAGGTGTTGTTGGTTATCGAGCACTAATCCTAATTTGGTCTATTGTGGGTATAACTCGGATCTTGCAAGTTGTTTATGCATCAACATACTTCGTACTGAAGGAAAGTGTGACAAATTTTTAAGGACATCTAGGCCAAAAAAAAATGTCTTTTGCCATGAGTAATGGATGCTCGAATACCCGAATGTCCTCCTTCCTATGAATGGTGAATAGATTGAATAAGTTTAGCTCGATTATTACTTCTAGTGCCAACAATGAGTCTGTCTTGAAAGTATAATAGACCACTGACATATTTAAACTCTGTCATAGTACTATTGTTCACCAAACATTTATGGACAAGGCTATGTACATACAAATCTACCTTGTAGCTTTCTCCCACCTCATGGATCCATATAAGAACCAAAGAACTATTCAACATTCCCCTGTAGGCAGATCTGTCCTTGATAGGGCATCGACCACGACATTATACTTCCCTTGTTTGTAATGGACTTCATAGCTTAAATCCAAGAGTTAGTCAGCCAACATTCTTGAAAATGAGTAGTGAGTCGTTGTTCTAACAAATACTTAAGAGATTGTTGGTCAGTTTGAATGATGAATTTATTGCCCTTTAAGTAGTGTCATTATTTGGTGACCGTTAACACTAGAGCTAAATGCTCTTTTTTCGTGGATAGAAAGCCCCAAGTTTCTAGAACCAAAAGCACAACTTAGATAGGCGATAGGTTGCTGATTTTTCTTAAGGACCACCCCTATACCATTGTAGCTTGCATCTGTATCAATAATAAATGGTTAAGAAAAATTTGGTAATCGTAAAATCGGAGTTGAACTCATAACAATTGTTAGAGACTCGAATGCTGCTTGAGCATCATTACTCCAAGCATAAGAATTCTTTTTTAGCATATTTATTAGTGGCTTAGAGACACGATTATGGCCTGTAAAAAGTCACGTTCCAACCCACAAACAGATTAGTACTCTCTGTGCTCGACCAACCCGAGGTAACCTTAAAAGAGGCCAAAAGTTCACAAGGCAAACAATATTCAAATCAAATGAAATTTTAGGGGCCGCTCAACTTATGAGTGAAATAAGTATCCTTAAAATTTCATAGCAAAAGTGAAGTTATGCATGAAGACCCGAGGTTGACCGATGAGTAATATTTTGAAGCTCTCGACTTGCACGTCTTTCCAAGGAAAGAAATGGCAACCTTAGGAAAAGGGATAGCCACCTTCTTCTAGTTTTCAACTCTCAAAAGAGTGGAGAGAGGGATGGAAAACTAAAAACCAACAAGCAACCTTGGGCTTGGAGGTAATCGAGGCGCACTCCTCTCGGGTGTAGCTCACACTGAGGCTTACCTGCAGGTAACAACCTTCTCAGTTTTCCTTAAGTAAACAACAATTATTTCATTCAACAACAACCATTTACAAACACCAATAACCATGCTTAAATAGACCTAAGGGTGGTAGCACCTTTCTTGATTGAATGGACTAGATTGGCTTGATCCAAGGATTCGTGATTTCCATGTCATCCATCCATGAAGCTTCAACAAAGGTAATTCCAACATTGATGTGTCTTAGAGACCTATCCCCTGATCACAAACCAAGGCACAAACATTTACTAATCTTTGTACTCACAAGTATTTTTCTTTTGTAGGTAAGGATTTCCTTGAGGATTTGGAGTGGGAACCTAAAGCACAAGACATGGCTCAACCTTTGCATATTCTAATTTGGGAGGCACGGATGAATATTGCTCAATCTCAAGTGAGAATTTGTCTTCCCGAGAACAACACTATGTAACCAAGTATTTGTATTTTTGGCAAACATTTAGGCTTAAATTATTGCAGCATGCATTAGTCATTTAGGGTTAAATGTTTGTTAGGTTGGCGCAACATTACCACCAAGGTTAGTGCACACTTAAAGATCACTCATAAAGGAGACTTGTTTGGTGAATTACACAAGGATGAGGTTGGACTACGCATGCATAAGCAATGAAGGCCCGGCATAGTTACCAACGGGCACTCTAGCGTGGACAAGGGAGAACCGTGCGGCCAAGCCCAAATTGAAGATTGTTTTTAGCATTTCCCTTCCTTTTGAATTCATACCAACTCATCCACACTCAACTGCACCTAAAGACCAACAAGGAATTGCCATGCAACCCAAAATGCATCATGACAAGGAGAAGCGTCCATGCCTTCAAGGCCAAGCCATTCCAAACAGCTCTTTCCATTTTTGCCATCATTTTTCCTTCTTTTGTTCAACCTAACCCTAGCCAAACATAGGTAATGTTTAAACATCGCTATTAGTGATTGTAATTCAGTTTTCGATCAATCATAATGAGACATTTTCTCTTTAAGAACCAAGTAGATCTTTGTGTTGCCTCAGTTTTGAATTCACCTAGTGGAATCAGCCTCCAATTGCCACCAAGTTCAGGGTTATTTGGTTAGTTCTTATTCCAGCCTTCTCTCCTCACTCTTCATAGAGTTGGAAGTAAGAAAAAGGTGGACAAACAAAGCTCAAGTGCCATTGATTCTTTCCTTGGAAAGAATACATAATCCAGAGCATTTATTGCTCCTCGGACCAGCCGAGGGTTGTTCAGCATAAGTTGCCCATTTCTATGAGTTAGCTTATGAAATTCTAGAATTTCGAACTTCATTTATAATATAAGATGCACATCAAATTTCACTACATTTGAGTTTTATTTGATATATTTTCCAAAATCATATTTTTATGGTATTTCTCGGCCTAACCGAGCACTGTGCTTGTTTGTTATTGCATTGTCAATCAAATTTGGTTTTTTAGCAGGCAAGACAGTGTCAAACATGGCATCTTCAAATGCAAAAGATGGTTCGGCCAAAAAGGGTAATGGTCCCCTCCCTCTTGGCTAGGTTGCTTGGCGCGCGCGGAGGTCGCTTTCAAGCATGCATCCAAGCTTTTGTATGCTTCTTCAAATTAAGTTCAACTGAACCAAGCCACCATCTAACCTAACATACATCTAATCCTAATGGCTAATGAATGTATGAAATAATAAAAATTAAATCAAGGCCAATGTTTGGCAACAAAATACAAATAAGGATAAAGTTTGCCCAAAACATAAAAACTTAAGTATTTGGTTACAAGTTAATTTTAGGGAAGACAAATTTCCTCTTCATGAACTTGCTGAGCTTCCTCCCTTGTCTTCCAAGGAAGCACATGCAAAAGGTTACTCCATGTCTTGTGCAATTCACTTCGACTCCAATTCTTCCGAAATGGCTTCATCACCAATAAAAGAATTGAACTTATTAGAAAATAGATTAGAAAAAAGCTTGAGCCCTTGTTTGTGATTGAGTGATGACCCTCTAACATATATCACTTAGCAATAAAGCCACAGTTGTGTACAAACTTTCAATAGTAGCTTGTGAGACCCAAAAAGCTTTGTAATTCTTTTATAGAAGAAGGTTTCAGCAAATTTAACATGCAATCAATCTTGGAAGGGTCTGCTGCCACCCCTATCTTAGTGATAATGTACTTCAAGTAGTCTACCTGAGATTGACCAAAACTACACTTAGTTTAGCAAATAGCTCATGTTTGCGAAGGATTTCAAAGACCTGCTGAAGATGAGCACATTTTTTCTCCAAGGAAGAACTGTAGACCAGAATGTCATCAAAGAACACTAAAATAAACTTTTGGAGGTGAGCCAAGAAAAATTTGTTCATGAGTGCCTAGAAAGTAGCCGGAGCATTTGTAAGCCCAAATGGCATTACCTTGAACTCATAACAGCAATGATGAGTCCTAAAAGTTGTTTTATGCATGTCTTCAGATCGAGCACATGTGTGATGATAGCCAGCCATTTGGTCAAGTTTTGAAAAATATTCTGAACCATGTAACTCATCAATCAACTCCTCTATAAGTGGCATAGGAAATCTATCTTTGACCGTAATTGGTTTAACTACCGATAGTCCACGCAAAAGCACCATGTTCCATATTTTTTTTCTTCACTATAAGTACTAGTGAGGCAAAAGAACTAGAACTCGTGTGAATTAGCCCAGTCTCAATAATTTTTTTCACTAGCCGCTCAATTTTAATCTTTTGTACATATGGGTATCCATATGGATGCAACCAAAAGAGTTGGGCATTTTCTGATAAGATGATTCAATGGTCATGGATCTTGCGATTGGCCACCCTTTAGGAGTCTCAAACACATCCTTAAACTTAGTAACAATTTCCTCAAATGCTATTGGCCTTGGTATAATATGAGCCAAAATATTATAGTGATGCTTAGCCATCGAAGCAAACAAGTGTTGTTGTTCCATGGCACATGCAGTCGAATATAGAATAGGGTCCCTATCCATTGTAAATGATATATAGCCATGATGAAAATTAAAGGGGACAAGGTCAAATTGACTCAACCAGTCAACCATATCCTAGCACCCAATTTAAGTGCTCAGAAATCAAAACAGAATTCCCTCTTGTGCATTTTCCATGTTATGGGTTGCAAGAGTTTGTAACTAATATGCCATAAACCTACAAATTCAAGTTTATGCAATGAAAACAAAAGATAGTCAGTGTTATCGGCTAAATCTGATAACATCCCAAAGCAATCAGTATCTTCAAGAATTAAACCTCAAATAATCAAGCACTTCAAAGTGAAACGTTACCTTATGCGTGGAGATTATAACCTAAAAGTTCCAATTAAAAATAATGTAGCATGAAAAAGATATGCAAGGAGGTCTGTGGTTGGTCAGAGAAACAACTTTGAGCACTTTTGGGTAATATTATTTTCGAATGAAAATAACAACAACACTTGGACTATGGCTGGCACCTTTTCTACTATTTCCAATCGTAGAGAGTTTGGAGGGAAAAGATGAAGTAAGAGCTTACAAGCAACCAAACGCTTGAAGCAATAGCGGCTACAACTCCAATCAGCCAAGAACCGCTGATGCTAACATACCTTGAGAGCCGATACTCTTTGTGCCTTAGGGGAAACGAGCATGTGTTTATTGATCTGAAAAAACTGAGTACAATATTCTTTTAAAAAAGATTAAATATGACCCTAATGTGGTTTAAGACAAAAGACACAAAGGAGGAATCTTTGTGCATGTCTTCATCTCGGCCGTGAGTGCACGGATTTCTTCCTTCTTTCAATCGTTGAGATGACTTCTTTGTAAGGTAAGTGTGCTCTTGTAAGGAAACTGATCTTGAGCTCCATGTTGGGTGATTAGCTGGCTGCAATTTCAAATTTGAATGAAGCAAATTGTGCTTAACTCCTTGAGTAGAATCGAGCCTTTATGAAGAGGACTCATGCACATCCGAATGGGCTTAATGTGCACACGATTCTTCTTGAATAAAGCTGATTATGAGTGCCCATTTTCTTAAGTAGAATGAGCCTTTAAGTGATGTGGTATCTCTCCTCAAGTGGCCAAATTTAAGGGCCTCTTTCTTATGTAGAACAAGCCATGCTTGTGCACGCCTTCAAGGCATGCGCGCCTTCTTTGAATATGGACCGATTCTCTTTGTATCAAGCCTTGACCACCAACTAACATAGCATTCATCTAAACTTAACCACACAATCTAATGCATGTATGCAATAAAAATGGCTAAGTGTTTGCCAATTATAAAAAAATGAAATAAACAAACAGTTACAAATGATTGTCTCCGACCTCTAGATAAATTCTGGCTCCTGCGTTCCAAGTTAGCAAATGTGTAGGCTTGTCTATGTAACACCCAGAATTTTTCGTTAAACTAATTTCGAATGTACGTGATTATAATCGGCGGAATTTTGGTTAGAATTAAGAACAGAGAATTTCTACCATTAACTAAAAGATTATTTTGAGGTTAAAGGAGGAGAGAAAAGTTTAAGAATCCCACTGCAATTGGACCGTATAACAGATTTATTAAACGGTTAATAGTTAAAGGCGAAATAGTAACTACGATTATTATTATTATAAAAAAATAAATCAAAACACCTTACGATGTTTTTCTCCCCAGCGCAAACTCTCCCTTCCAGCGACGATTTTCTTTGGTTCTCCTCTATTTATTCAAATCAACGGTAAGTTTTAGTTAGTTCTTAGTAGATAGTTAGTATTTTAGTTATTTTGAGTGTTCAAAACAAAGTTAGGAAGAGTATTGTGTGGTTGGTTAAAACCTAGGAGGCAATTATGAGGGATCAGAGTTAAAATTGATTGCTATCAGTATGTTGGTGTTTTAAGCTAGGGGTAGTAGTAGATTACGAGATTTTATGGAGAATATTGAGCGTTTTGATAGCCAAATGCTCGAATTGTGGAACAATTTGCGTTCAGTCACATTTGGTAGAGCTATAGGTGTTGGATTAGGAATTTGAGTAGGCTTTTAGAAATTAGACGTCCTCAGAAGTCCATAGCCTTTTTGATCGTCTAATTCGGACGAATATTGGAGAAGATATGAATTTTCGAAGGTTAGTCGAAAATTGAGTTAGGACTTTCGTTTAGGCCGAGTGGGGGTTTAGTTGTTGTTTCCGTTAGAGTTTTACGAATTTAATGGAAAGTAGAGCTAATAGATGTGTGGTTTTATAGGTTTTCCCAGTTAGTGTACGAAAATACGAATTGCGAGGAATTTCTAAGACGCCAGGTAGGTAATGCAGTAGGAGTTTTGCCTTCGGGCCTACATCACAGTTCAGTAGGATGCATTGCACGTTTACTTTATGTTATCCTTTCATGGTTGTGCATCATTGTTTTAAATTAGGAGAACGAGACAAAAATGCATTTTCATATTTTTACGAAGTGAAACAGTAGTATGTGATGAGACGAACAAAATGAGAAGAATAAAGGTGGGGTTGAGTGACATTGTCCTATGAGGGGGACCGCGTCCTATGAGGAGGACCGCGAGCTGTGTCACTCTTACCCCGCTTTAAGTGGTGACATTATCTTATGATGGGGACCGCGTCCTATGAGGGGGATTGCGAGATGTGTCACTTTACTAGACTGAAGTTGGCTCTGTCCTATGATGAGGACTGCGTTCTATGAGGGGGACCGCGTCCTATGATGGGGATCGCGAGCTGTGTCACCTTAGTCTATCGCGTAAAGAAGAACCCAATAGTACGAAGATAAAGAAGATGTAAGAAAAAGATGAAAACAAAAGTAGAAACGAAACTGTAGAAACTACATATGTTAGGATGTATTTATTTTCCGTGTTTATGTTGTAACACCCAGGATTTTCGTGATTTAACTCTTAGAAATTCGTATTGGTAAACGGCTGAGTTTCAGTCGGAATCGAGAACGGAGAAATTGTATTAGTAGATAAAAGATTGTTTCGAGACTAATGGAAAAGAGAAAATTTTAGTAATCCGATCGAAAACAGACTGAATAGTCGTTTGGCTAAAGGATTAAAGTGTGAGGGCGAAAGAGTAATTAGTTCTAAATAATAATAATAATAATAATAATAAAAAGATGAAAACCAGAATGGCTACACGAGAAAGCCATTCTGATTTTTCATCCCTTCTGTTGATCGCCCGTGAAGAAGAACAGAGGAGCTGAGGGATCAGCCGACGATCGACGACTGTGCAGAGGGAAACCTACAGTGCGGAACAAGGAGTTCCGGCAGGCTGAGCACGTGTGGATTGGGTTTTTTGTTCGAAAAGCCGAAGGTGAAATCTTTTCCCCTGTTTTCGGTTTTGGTTTAGATTTTCGAAGAGTGCTAGGGTTTAGAACGGATGATGTAGGAGTTAACGGTTCAGAGCGGGTGCGGTGAGGGAGTGCCAAAGCTTGCAGAGTATCTGAGAGTGGGGTACCGTGCGATTCGGGTTTCTGAATTTGAAATCTCTAGCGGTAGTTGGATGATGTATAATAGGTTGGAGTGCGATAATTTGGTGAGGAATTGAGTGAGTTTTGTCGAGAGAACAGAGAATAGGAGTCTTGGGCTTTTTAGTGTGAAATTTGATTATGTTTTTGGGAGTTTTAACTAGCTGCGGTTAATAGATTTCAATTCCGCTTAGATATGTTAAACTAGGTTATGATTGGAGTGTTTAGCCGCTGGAATCGAGTGATTCCGATAACTGATACAAAAGTTATGCGCGTCGGAAGTTAGGTTAATTTTAGTCAAAATTTGCGTTAGCGAGCCGTCTTAGTTATGTTTTGGTGGAGTGAGTTAGTGGACGTTATTTTAATACGTGGAATGAGTTGTGAGATGAGTTTTAATGTGGATTATTATGTGATAGGTTGAGCTCGAGGAGGTGATAGAAACGAGCATCACGGAAAGCAAGGACCCCAGGTAAGTGATGGAACGTATGTGAATTGCCCTCGGGCCTACACCTTGGAATGGTAGGATTGCTTGTTTGTTTACTTGTTTGCTCTGTTGTTAAGTCGTGCATTTGTGATTGTCATGCATCATGGTTTTGAACTACGAAATACGAGTTTTGAGCATGTTTTGAAATTGTGCATATGAAACATAATCAGATAAGAAAAGATTTGCAACGCATGGGTGAACGCCTCGGCGTTAACGTGCTAGTAAGAAAGCACTAGGGGGTTCCCATGGATGAAAGTACGTAATGTAACACGGTTTGCGAACGCCTCGTCGTTAATGTGCTAGTGAGAAAGCACTAGAGGGTTCTATGATCGCTGTTAGGAGGAGGTTACGTAGGGTCGTCCTGTGTGCGAACATTATGTGTGCCTCTAACCTCACTCCGTGCGTTATGGACTGGCCGTCCCGAGTGTGAAAGGGATAGGTGTCGGCCTGACTTACACGTGTAAGTGGAAGATGAAAATAATGAAACGAAAAGAAAACAGAATTGAGTGTAGAAACTACATGTGTTAAGGGTTGAGTTATGCATTGGTTTTCGAGTTCATATTCCGTCTTAGTTGATAGGTGTCGACCGGTCAGTGTAATTTGGAGAGTGAGTGTCGACCTCGTGGTTCGACCGGGGGAGGCAGAGAAAAATGAGGTGTCGACCGATCAGTGTAAAATCTACGAGAGTGTCGATCGCGAGGATCGACCTGTGCTGGCAGAGAGAGTCAAAGTGTCGACCTGCAAAAGAAAGTGTCGACCGCTCTGCTAGCTTAGCATAGCAGTGTCGACCAGTGTTCCCGGTGTCGACCGAGGGAAAAACTCGAGGCCAATCAAGTGTCGACCAGCGTTCGCCAATGTCGACCAATGGAAACCCGAGACGACCAAGGTGTCGATTGGCGTTTACAAGTGTGGACCGGTCTCTGTACTTTTGTGTTTTAAAATGCTGTGTTTTAAAATGCTGAAGTTTATTTCGAATTTAAACAAGTTTTTCGCTGCAATGCCGATTAAAATGTTTTCAAAAAAGTCATTTTAAGTCAAGGAATAAAAGTTTTAAAATTTTACGATGTGGGTGAAATAAGGAGTAGTGTCGACTCGGTCCAAGGTGGACCAAGTGATGCGAGGAATTGGTGTCTGAGCAGTGAACAATCGGGAACTGGCAGGTTTCCAGGGCGTTTCAAGTGTTGGTATCAGAGTAGTAGCGAACCGGAAATATGTAGGTTTTCGAGGCGTTACAGGAGTTGGTATCAAAGCAGTAGCGTACCGGAAAGAGGTAGGGTTTACGGGGCGTTACATATGTTTTATGCATTACTTACTTAGCATTAGGCTAATATTTGAGTTCTGTGATGTAGGTGACGATACCATAGTTGGTGAGTACTCCGAGCATGATCAGGACTAGGAGGTGATTGGAAGAGTACGCACGTGGACGATCTGGACAGCTGTTAGGGCATTTTGACTACGGTAGGTATAGGTACGGACTTTGGGGTGTGTAATCGAAATGATTTTAGTTGTTTTAAGTCGATTGAATGTATAAACGAATTTCAAACTTTCGTAGTTGTTTTCTTTACTTAAATTATAATTTTGAGTTGATGGAAAAGTGTGCGTTGGGTTATTATTAGCGTTGCGTCGAAGTCCAATCGATTTTGTGAAGTTTTTAAGGTTTTTAAACAAAGTTCTAGGGAGGAGGTGTCGACCGATAGGCTTAGTAATCGACTAGATCCTACAAGTGTTGACCACGAGGGTTGACCTGCTCGGACAGAGCCGAAGTAAGTGTCAACCTATGGTTGTGGGTGTCGACCGGTAGTGTAAAAATTGCTGCGGTGTCGACTGCGAGGGTCGACCTGCGTGGACAGAGAGGATCAAGGTGTCGACCTATGAAAGCAGGTGTCGATCGCTCTCTGAGATAAGTGTAGAAGTGTCAACCACGAGATTCGACCTACGCGGACAGAGACGAACGTAGTATCGACCGACGAAAAGACCCGAGAGAAAAGTAGTGTCGACCGGCGTTTGCCAGTGTCGACCAATGAAAAACCCGAGAAAACCCAAGTGTCGACCGATGTTTACAGGTGTCGATCGATTTCTCTGTTTTATGTTTTATAAAAGGAAGTTTTAGTTAAATTGATTTTAATCGAGTTTTTCGCTGCGACGTTGTTCAAAATATTCTCAAAAATGTTGTTTTAAGTCCAGAAATAGCCCAGAACTTTGGTGTGTGTAAAGGTTGTTGAATTTATGAGAAATAGTCCCTTTGTGTTCAGCCGAAGTAGCTTGAAGCTTGGTGAACGGTAAGGCTCTGTTCGGTCAAGAACCGAGAAGGAGTGCATCTCATTGAGCTCTTTCAAGCCCGAGGTTGCTTGAATTGCCGTCGTTCCACTCGTCTTCCCTCTCTTTTCCAAAGAAGAATACACGAAGAGAGTGGCCAGAAACTAGTTCCGTTTGCTGCTGTCTTCCTTCTAAAGATCGTTATGCCGAGAGCCTAGAAGGTTGCTCATCGGACAACATTCCGTTTTCTGCTTATATTCAGTTTTTCCGTTTCGTTTGTGGGTGAAACACAACTCATTCAAGGTGGAATCGTGTCATGGTATCAGAGCAGTGAACAAACTGGAAACGGATAGGTTTCAGGGCATTACAATTGTGGTATCAGACTACTGAACGAATCAGAAACGGGTAGGTTTCGGGGCGTTACAATTGTGGTATCAGAGCCAAATAGTCAAAACGTTCAAACGATTACCTAACAGCGCCGATCGCTGCACGACATGCTTCGACAACTGTAAGTGTTTAAGTTTAGCTTTAGTTGTTAGATGCTTATGAGAGTAATTAACGTTGTCTAGAAATTAGCCATAATATCTAGACTACCAGGACGTCCAAGGGTACCGAGAGAGGCAGCAGATACGAGAAGTGAGGATGATTCAATGACGATCAGGCAGTTAACTGAATTTGTGAATAGGCAATCTCAGCAATTAGGGATCTTGTTGAATCGGGAGATGCAAGGAAGTGTAGGCTCTAGTTCAGGCCATGATCAGTTGGGACATAGATTTCGGAGGTTACGGCCCCCGACGTATGAAGGACAGTCGTCAAATCCAACAGCTGCAGAGGAATGGGTCCGTACTATGGAGAGTATGTTCAAGTACGCGAAGGTGGAAGAGGAGGACAAGGTCTCGCTAGGCACCTTCCATCTAGCAAAGGACGCCTGATTTTGGTGGGAGTCTATGGAGACCATCGATGAAGGGCAGCATGTGACGTGGGAAAAGTTTAAGAAGATATTTTATGACAAGTGCTTCAATAGCACAGTGCTTCAATAGCACAGTGCTAGCAGCCAAAAGAACGGAGTTCCTACAGTTGAAACAGACCGGGTCGGTAACTGAGTACAACCGACAATTCGAGTTCTTATCTCGGTTTGCCAGCAATTTAGTGAGCCAAAATGAAGACAAGGTGTCTTAGTATGTACAGGGGCTAAAGCCGAAAATATACAAGGGAGTAAAGATAGCCGGAACTCAGGAGGTGCCCTATTCAAAAGTGGTCGCTAAAGCATTAGAATGGGAGGGGGCTGAGATGAAATGTATTAAGCAGCGAGAGGCTTCCAAGAGATTTTTCAAGGAGGTTGCCCCACAACAGAGCAAAAGTGCTTCTCAGCAGCAAAAACAGAGGGGCACTAAGAGGTTCAGTGAGAGCTCGAGTAGCCAGGGAAGCAGTAAATGGCCTCAGGGGCCGGCGCAGTACCCCAATGCCCTAAGTGTTTGAGGTATCACCCAGGCGAATGTAGACTAAACCTGGGAAAGTGCTACAACTATAATGAAGTTGTACACTTTTCTAGAGATTGCTTGAAGCCTTGAGTTATTCGGTGTTTCAACTATAACGAGGTAGGCCACGTCAGCAAAGATTGCCTAGTTTTAAGGAAGGCTCTGACGCGTACAACACCGAGAGTATTCACCATGATCGAGTCTGCCAAGGATGACCAGCCAGCCTTAGTGTCAGGTACTATATTGGTAAACTCTATACCTGCATATACTTTGACTGATTCTGGTGCGACACACTCGTTCATTGCAACTACATTCGTGGTTAAATTGGATATATGGCATGTGTCAACGGATTGTAGTTACGAGGTAATGTTGCCTTCTAGTGGGCGTTTGCATTCAAATCAAGTGGTGCGAGATAGTGTAGTGTCAGTGGGAAGCAAGAATTTATCGGTCGATCTCATTAATATGGGTATAATGGGATATGACATGATATTGGGAATGGATTGGCTGTCAAGCACTACGCTACAATTGACTGTAAGACGAGAACGGTGAGTTTTCAACTGCCGAATAGTGAGAAGCATACCTTTCAGGCTGCGAAGAATGCCCGGAAGATATATGCCATAGTGCCTTTCAGTGCTCGCCAAGTTTTGATTGGTCAATCTTTCAGTTTTCTCACCAGTCTTATAGATATGTAAATTCCCAGGGATTCAAGGCCGCAAGATGTTTTAATTGTTCAAGACTTCCCTGAAGTTTTCTTAGATGATTTATCCTTATAGATTGGCACCAGCGAAGCTGAAGCAGTTAAAGAAGCAATTAGATGAGTTGGGTGCGCAAATCCTTTTCGTCAAGAAAAAAGATGGATCGTTGCGGATGTACATCGACTACAGGGAGTTGAATATGCTGACAATTA
Organism: Begonia peltatifolia; assembly: GCA_022433055.1. Taxonomy (NCBI): domain Eukaryota; kingdom Viridiplantae; phylum Streptophyta; class Magnoliopsida; order Cucurbitales; family Begoniaceae; genus Begonia; species Begonia peltatifolia. Next base: position 16,800,538 of record CM039517.1, on the reverse strand, counting down.
AGAATAAATACCCTCTGCCGAGAATAAATTATCTATTTGATCAACTCCAAGGGGCGAGAGTGTTTTCGAAAATTGATCTAAGATCGGGTTATTATCAGCTGAAGGTCAAGTCAGAAGATATTCCAAAGACGGCTTTTCGAACACGTTATGGGCATTATGAATTCTTGGTAATGTCGTTCAGACTGACGAATGCCCTAGCTGCCTTTATGGACCTGATGAATAGAGTATTCCATGACTATCTCAATAAAATCGTTATCGTGTTTATCGATGATATATTGGTGTACTCTCGTAGTGAGAAGGATCATAGAGAGCACTTGAGGTTGGTGTTGCAAACTTTGAAACGACGCCAGCTTTATGCAAAGTTTTTGAAGTGCGAATTCTGGCTTGATAGGATTCAGTATCTATAACATGTCATCTCAAGCGATGGCATATCTGTTGATCCAACAAAGATCCAGGCAGCTAAGGAGTGGCCACAGCCAAAAAATGTAACAGAGGTACGGAGTTTCCTCGAGCTGGCGGGTTATTACAGGAGGTTCTTTGAAGGATTTTTTAATATTGCGGCGCCTCTGACCTATTTGACGAGAAAAAGTGTGAAGTATCAGTGGTCTGAGAATTACGAGCATAGTTTCCAGACAGTGAAGCAGAGATTGACTACTGCTCAGATTTTGACACTCCCTACTGAGGACGGAAGATTTAGGATTTATTATGATGCTTCTAAGGTAGGTATTGGATGCGTGCTGATGCAGTAAAGGAAGGTGATAGCCTACGCTTCTAGGCAACTGAAGAATTACGAGCAGAATTATCCGACGCACGACCTAGAGTTAGTCGCGGTAGTCTTTGCACTAAAAATTTGGAGACATTATTTGTATGGACAGCCGTGTGAAGTATAATCGGATCACAAGAGTTTGAAGTATATTTTTTCTCAGAAGGAGTTGAATAGGAGGAATGGCGGTAGTTGGAATTCGTGAAAAACTACGGTGTTAAGATTAAATACCACCCCGGCAATGCAAACGTGGTGGCTGATGCATTGAGCATAGTGACGGCATCCACGTCGGCGATAGATTCAGCTATGCCACTGACCTTGGATGCAGAATTTTAGAAATTCAACTTGGAGGTAGTGTCGAGTTTCTTAGCCATGTTGTCGGCTATGTCCTTACAGCCTACGATTCTAGAAAATATTAAGCAGGCCCAGAAGGACGACGCTGAATGCAAAGAAATTAAGTCAAGCATGGCTTCCAACGACAGGTCGGAGTTCAGTTATTCGGACGACGAAATTCTTAAGTTTCAAAATAGGTGGTTCGTTCTGAGTAATGAAGAAGTAGAGAGAGAAATACTGGCTGAAGCCCACTCTTCGAGATTTTCTGTGCATCCAAGAAGTACCAAGATGTGCAGAGATCTTATGTAACATTATTGGTGGCCCGATATGAAGAAGATTGTGGCAAAGTATGTGGAGGCGTGCTTAATTTGTCAGCAGATTAAGGCTGAACAGCAGAGGCCAGCGGGAAAGCTACAACCATTACCTATTCCTGAGTGGAAGTGGGAGCAGATATCGATGGACTTTGTTGTCAGATTGCCTCAGACAACAAAAGGTTATGATGGCATATGGGTAATTATGGATCAGTTAACCAAGTCAGCCCATTTCCTGTAACACCCGGGATTTCTGTGATTTAACTTTCAAAAATTCATATTGTTAAATGGCTGAGTTTCGGTCGGAATCGAGAGTAGAGAAATTGTATTAGTATGTAAAAGATTATTTCAAGGCTAATGGTGAAGAGAAGACTTTAGGAATCCGACTGAAAACGGACTGAATAGCCGTTTGAATAAAAGATTAAAGTGTGAGGGCGAAAGTGTAATTAATATTATTCTTATTTAATTAAAAATAAAATAAAATAAGGAAGAAAAGAAAGGGGAAGAACAGAAGTGCTGCCTTCTCCAGTCAAAGGAAAAAGAAGGGGAAACCCTCCTCCCCCTCCCCGTCGGGTATCTTCTGTGAAGAGGGAGGGTGCGCGCCGATGGGTTGAAGTTCGCCACTCCCTGCGTTCTCTTTTTCCATCCACGTATAGAGCATGGTCTTCTTTGTCTCAGGTAATCCATTTCTCTCCTCCCCTCTGTTGATCGGTAATCTAGGGTTGGGTTTGGTTTGAATTTCCGGAGGTTTGTGCTAGGGTTTAGAACGGATGATGTGGGAGTTAATAGTTCGGAGCGGGTGAGGTGAGGGAGTTCCGAAAATTGAAGAATATCTGAGAGGGAGTACCGTGCAATTCGAGTTTCGGAATTCGAAATCTCCAACAGTAGTTGGATGATGTCTAATAGGTTGGAATGCGATAGATTGGTGAGAAATTGAGTGAGTTTTTGTCAAGAGAATTGAGAATGAGAGTCTTGGGCGTTTTAGTGTGAAATTTGGTTCTATTTTTGGGAGTTTTAACCTAGCTGCGGTTAATGGATTTAAATTCTATTTCATGATGTCAAACTAGGTTATGATTGGAGTGTTTAGCCGCTGGAATCGAGTGATTCTGATAACCGAGGCAAAAGTTATGCGCGTCGGGAGTTAGGTTGATTTTAGCTGAAATTCGGGTTAGTAAGCTATCTTAGTTGTGTTTTGGTGGAGTAAGTTAGTGGACATAGTTTTAGTACGTGGAACGAGTTGTGAAATGGATTTTAATGTGGATTATTATGTGATAAGTTGAGCCCGGGGAGGTGATTGAAACGAGCATCACGGAAAGCAAGTACGCCAAGTAAGTGATGGATCGTTTGTGAATTGCCTTCGGGCCTACACCATGGAACAGTAGGATTCTTTGATTGCTTGGTTGTTTGTTTGCTTTGTTGTTGAGTCGTGCATTTGTGATTGTCATGCATCATGGTTTTGAACTACGAAATACAATTTTTGAGCATGTTTTGAAATGTGTATGTGAAACGTAATCAAATAAGAAAAGACTTGCCACGCATGGGTGAACACCTCGTCGCTAACGTGCTAGTGAGAAAGCACTACGGGGTTCCAATGGATGAAAGTACGTAATGTGACATGGTTTGCGAATGCCTCGTCATTAACGTGCTACTGAGAGAGCACTATAAGGTTCAACGATTGATGTTAGGAGGAGATTTGGGTTGGCCATTCCATGTGTGTGATCATGATGTGTGCCTTCAATCTCGCTCCGTGGGTAATGGTGAGGTTGTCCTGAGTGGAGCAGGATGTGCGCCTACTTGACTTACACGAGAACGTGAAAGATGAAAATAATGAAACGAAAAGAAAACAAAATTGAGTGTAGAAACTGCATGTGTTAGGGGTTGAGTTATGCATTGGTTTTCGAGTTCATATTCCATACTTGCTAAGCATTAGGCTTACGTTTTGTGTTCCTTGGTGTAGGTGACGACGTGCTTCCTGGTGAGTTGCTAGATGACGAGCATGTATAGGATTTGGTTGGAGGCGTACGCCGCATGCCGGTGCAGGCAGTTGTTGCGGCGACACGACCGTGGCGAGCAGAATGTGGGAATTTTTGTAAGTGATTTGGGTTGAATGACGATGTATAGATTTTTGAGGTTATAGATTATGTGGTATGGGGATAGTTGAACGTCGAAGTGAAATTGTGTCGTTTTGAGATTTACTAGGGACATATTACGTTTTCAAAATATAAGCTTTACTTCGTGGATTTAGTCGAGCAGTATTCGTTATGTGTTTATTTCTAAAACGAACTGGTATTATTATTTTCACTGATTCTGGTGCAAGGTGTCGACCGAAGTCGATAGGTGTCGACTGGTCAGTATAATTTGGATTGTCAGTGTCGACTGCGGGGTTCGACCGGGGAAGGCAGAGAGAAATGAGGTGCCAACCGGCGATTGTAGGTGTCAACCAGTCAGTGTAAAATCTGCGAGAGTATCGACAACGGGGATTGACCTGCACGGGCAGACAGTGTCAAAGTGTCGACCTACATAAGAGAGTGTCGACCGCTCTCCTAGCTGAGCATAGAAGTGTCGACTGGTGATTTCTGGTGTCGACCGCTGGAAAGACCCGAGAGGAATGTAGTGTCGACTGGTGTTCCCAGTGTCGACCGAGGAAAAACCCGAGGCCAATCAAGTGTCGACCGGCATTTACAAGTGTCGATCGGTCTCTGTATTTCTGCGTTTTAAAATGGTGAAGTTTATTCAAATCGAATTTAAACGTGTTTTCTGCGGTAATGCCGATTAAAATGTTTAAAAAAATGTCGTTTTAATTCGAGGAACAAATGTTTTCAAATTTCACGTGAATTTTACGATGTGAGTGAAAGAAGGCGCAAGTGTCAACCTGGTCCAAGGTGGACCAAGGGATGCGAGGAATTGGTGTCTGAGCATTGAACAACCGGAAATATGTAGGTTTCCCGGGCATTACAAGAGTTGGTATCAGAGCCATTATGGTCATGTATTTCAAAGAATTACGCAACATTGCCAGCCGCCATGCAACGTGCTCCAACAACTGTAAGTAGTTGTTTATTTTAGGTCGATTGTGACTAAGGCTAGATTATGCTGTTGAAATGGATAGACGACCGAGACAAGCTAGAGAGGCGATAGGACCAGAGAGTGATGATAACTCGGCTACGGTTAGACAACTTAACGAGTTGGTCGACCGCCAGTCACAGCAACTGGAGTGGTTTATGAGTAGGGAGAAACATGTACACTAGGTTGTGCAACGTCTGAAACCAGATTGATATATGGGCATGAGGATAGCTGGAACTCGAGGGAGCACTTATGCTATGATCAGATGATACAAGGTGATGGGGAGACTTAGTTTACGAAATTTTGAGAAACCTATGCCGTAAAGTTGAGTTGACGAGAGTAAGTATGAAGTTAGACTTACATATATAATTTTGGAAGAGTGTAATCTGAGGAGAGAAGTGACCGACGTTGAGCTAGGAGTACTGAATTGTTAGGGATACGTGGGCATGGGGAAACCTCAATAAGGACCTCGTATTCAGGTGGTTAATGGAATAGTTAGACTTTTAGCAAAGTATTGAGGTTAATAGAGCTGTTGTGAATAAAAGAAAACACGATTGCAAATAAGGAATATAGGTACCTGATAGAAATTGCCCACGGGTCGTATGCCGTTAGAAAGGTGGTGTAGAATATCGGCAGAGTAGTTAGAAGTTTGAGTGGAACCGAAGAGCCATACGTGAGAATAAAGTCAGTCAAGGAGAAGTTGAGGAAATAGGGGATACAAGAGTATGACGTATGACGTTGTTTGGAAGTTGAGGGCCGTGTTGTAGCGATCATTTGGTTACGTGAGACTTGGTGACGTAGAGAACTATATTCGATTGTGGTTCGAGTAGGTGATAAAAACGAGCATCACGGAAAGCAAGAACGCCAGGTAAGTGATAGATCGCTTGTGAATTGCCTTCGGGCCTACACCATGGAACAGTAGGATTGTTTGATTGCTTGGTTGTTTGTTTGCTTTGTTGTTGAGTCGTGCATTTGTGATTGTCATGCATCATGGTTTTGAACTACGAAATACGAGTTTTGAGCATGTTTTGAAATGTGTATGTGAAACGTAACCAGATAAGAAAAGACTTACCACGCATAGGTGAACGCCTCGTCATTAACGTGCTAGTGAGAAAGCACTAGGGGTTCCCATGGATGAAAGTACGTAATGTGACATGGTTTGCGAACGCCTCGTCGTTAACGTGCTACTGAGAGAGCACTATAAGGTTCAACGATTGATGTTGGGAGGAGATTTGGGTTGGCCGTTCCGTGTGTGTGATCATGATGTGTGCCTTCAATCTCGCTTTGTGGGTAATGGTGGGGTTGTCCTGAGTGGAGCAGGATGTGCGCTTACTTGACTCACACGAGAACGTGAAAGATGAAAATAATGAAACGAAAAGAAAACAGAATTGAGTGTAGAAACTGCATGTGTTAGGGGTTGAGTTATGCATTGGTTTTCGAGTTCATATTCCATACTTGCTAAGCATTAGGCTTACGTTTTGTGTTCCTTGGTGTAGGTGACGACGTGCTTCCTGGTGAGTTGTTAGATGATGAGCATGCATAGGATGTGGTTGGATGCGTACACCGCATGCCGGTGCAGACAGTTGTTGCGGCGACACGACCATGGCGAGCAGGGGGTGGGAATTTTTGTAAGTGATTTGGGTTGAATTACAATGTATAGATTTTTGAGGTTATAGATTGTGTGGTATGGGGATAGTTGAAGGTCGAAGTAAAACTGTGTCGTTTTGAGATTTACTAGGGAAATATTACGTTTTCAAACTATAAGCTTTACTTCGTGGATTTAGTCGAGGAGTATTCGTCGTGTCTTTATTTCTAAAATGAACTGGTATTGTTATTTTCACTGATTCTGGTGCAAGGTGTCGACCGGTCAGTGTAATTTGGAGGGTTAGGGTTGACCGCGGGGTTCAACCGGGGAAGGCAGAGAGAAATAAGGTGTCGACCGGTCAGTGTAAAATCTGTGAGAGTGTTGACCACGGGGATTGAACTACGCGGGCAGAGAGGGTCAAAGTGTCGACCTGCATAAGAAAGTGTCGACCGCTCTCCTAGCTAAGCATAGAAGTGTTGACCGGCGATTTCCAGTGTCAACCGTTAGAAAGACCTGAGAGTAATGTAGTGTCGACCGGTCTCTGTATTTCTGCGTTTTAAAATGGTGAAATTTATTCAAATTGAATTTAAACGAGTTTTCCGCAGTAATGTCAGTTAAAATGTTTTCAAAAATGTAATTTTAAGTCAAGGAATAAACGTTTTAAAATTTCACGCGAATTTTACGATGTGAGTGAAAGAAGGCGCAATTGTCGACCCGGTCCAAGGTGGACCAAGGGATGTGAGGAATTCGTGTCTGAGAAGTGAACAACCGAAAATTTGTAGGTTTTCAGGGCGTTACATTTCCTGCCTGTGAGGATGACGTACTCTATGGACCAGTTCGCCGAACTGTATAATCAGGAGGTCGTACAGTTGCATGGAGTTCGGACCTCAATCGTATCAAATAGAGACCCGAGATTTATATCAAAGTTCTGGGTACGCAGCTTAATTTTAGTACGGCATTTCATCCTCAGACGGACGGTCAATCTGAGAGGACCATTCAGACGCTGGAAGATATGATTCGAGCTTACGTACTGGAATTCCAGGGTTCATGGAGCAGATACTTACCATTGGTGGAGTTTTCTTTTAACAACAGCTTTCAGGCTACAATAGGTATGGCTACTTATGAGGCTTGTATAGTAGGAAGTGTAAATCTCCGTTTTATTGGAATGAAGCGGCGAAGGACGATTAATTGGTTTAGACATTTTACAATAAATTGCAGAAAAGATTGCATTTATTAGATAACGGATTTTAACCGTTCAAAGTCACCTGAAGAACTATGCAGATCATCGGAGAAGAGAGTTAGAATTTGGGGTGGGTGATGAAGTCTTCCTGAAGATCTCTTCATTCAAAGGAGTTGTAAGATTTGGAAAAAGAGGCAACTTGAACCCAAGATTTATTGGACCACTTCCTATTACGAATAGAATAGGAAAAACAGCTTACCAGCTGCAGCTACAGCTACCAACCTCGATGGATGGAATCCACAATGTGTTTCACGTACCTTGCTGAGGAAATGTATGCGAGATCCTTTCCACGTTGTGGAGTAACAGAATATAGAGGTTCAACCCATATTGATGTATGAAGAGAAGCCAATGAAGATTATGAATTATGCAGTGAAGATTTTACGCAACAAGAAAATTCCACTGGTGAAAGTATTATAGCGCAACCATAACGTAGAAGAAGCAACCTGGGAGCAGCAACATGATATGATGAGTCGATATCCAGACTTGTTTAAGTAGCAAATTTTGAGGACAAAATTTTTGTAAGGAGGGTGGAATGTAACACCCCGAATTTTTCGTTAAACTAATTTCGGATGTACGTGATTATAATCGGCGGAGTTTTGGTCGCAATTGAGAAGGAGAATTTCTACCCATAACTAAAAGATTATTTTGACGCTAATAGAGGAGAGAAAAGTTTAATAATCCAGCAAGAATCGGACCGTATAACAGATTTATTAAACGGTTAAAAGTTAAGGGCGAAATAATAATTAGGATTATTATTATTCTTATTATTATTATAAAAATAAATAAATCAAAACACCTTAGGGTGTTTTTCTCCCCAACGCAAACCCTCCCTTCCCCTTCCTTCCTTCCTTCGGAGATTCTCCCTTACAGCGACGATTTTCTTTAGTTCTCCTCTATTTCTTCAAATCAATGGTAAGTTTTAGTAAGTTCTTAGTAGATAGTTAGTATTTTAGTTGTTTTGAGTGTTAAAAACAAAGTTAGCAAAAGTATTGTGTGGTTTATTGAAAACCTAGGAAGGAGTTGTGAGGGATCAAAGTTAAAATTGATTGCTATCAGTATGTTGATGTTTAAGCTAGGGTAGAAGTAGATTATGAGATTTTATGGAGAAGATTTAGCGTTTAGATACTCGAATGCTTGAATTATGGAACGATTTTTGTTCGGTCACATTCGGCAGAGCTATTGGTGTTGGATTAGGAATTTGAGTAGGCTGCTAGAAGTTAGACGTCCTCAGAAGTCCGTAGCCTTTTTGATCGTCCAATTCGGAGGAGTATTAGAGAAGCTATGAATTTTCAAAAGTTAGTCAGAAATTGAGTTAGGATTTTAGTTTAGGCCGAGAGGGGGTTTAGTTGTTGTTTCCTTTAGTGTTTTACGAATTTAATGGAAAATAGAGCTAATGTGGTTTTATAGGTTTTTCCAGTTAGTGTACGAAGTTACGAATTGCGAAGAATTTCTAGGACGCCAGGTAAGTAATATAGTAGGAGTTTTGCCTTCGGACCTACATCACAGTTCAGTAGGATGCATTGCACGATTACTTTATGTTATGCTTTCATGGTTGTGCATCATTGTTTTAAATTAGGAGAACGAGACGAAAATAAATTTTCATATTTTTAGGAAGTGAAACAGTAGGATGTGATGAGATGAACGAAATGAGAAGAATGAAGGTGGGGTTGAGTGACATTGTCCTATGAGGGGGACCGCGTCTTATGAGGGGGACCGCGAGTTGTGTCACTCTTCCCCGCTTTACGTGGTGATATTGTCCTATGAAGGGGACCACGTGCTATGACGGGGACTACGAGATGTGTCACCTTAGTCTGGCGCGTAAAGAATAACCCAGTAGTAAGAAGATAAAGAAGATGTAAGAAAGAGACGAAAACAAAAGTAGAGACGAAACTGTAGAAACTGCATATGTAGAATGTATTTGTTTTCAGTGTTTTTTATGCATTACTTACTTAGCATTAAGCTAATAGTTGAGTTCTGTGATGTAGGTGACGATGCCATAGTTGGTGAGTACTCCGAGCATGCACAGGACTAGGAGGCAGTTGGAGGAGTACGCACGTGGACGATCTGGCTGGCTGTTAGGGTGCTTTGACTATGGTGGGTATAGGTACGGGCTTTGGGGTGTGAAATAGTTAAGGGTGAAATAGTAATTAAGATTATTATTATTATTATTATTATTATTATTATTATAAAAAAAAAACATATCAAAACACCTTATTGTGTTTTTCCTTCCTCGCACCCGAAGCCCCCCTCCCCTTCGGTTCTTCCCCTCCCCTCCTTCCATAGGCAATTCTTCCTTCCAGCGACGATTTGCTTTGGTTCACCTCTGTTTTTTCAAATCAACGGTAAGTTTTAGTTAATTCTTAGTAGATAGTTAGTGGTTTAGTGGGTTTGAGCGGTAAAAGTGAGGTTAGAGAGAGAGTTGGGTAGTTTTGGTGAAAACCTAGGAGAGAGATACAACAATTTGGAGTTAGAGTTGATTTTATCCGTGTGTTAGAGTTAAAGCTAGAAGTATGAGTGGATTACGGAGTTTTATGGAAAAAAATAAGTGTTTGGATAAGCAAATGCCCGAATTACGGAACGATTTCTGTCCGGCTAAGTTGTCAGTGATGGATTAAGAAATTGATAAGACCACTAGAGGCTAGACATTCTGGGGAGTTCGTAGCATTTCGAATCGTGCAATTGGGGCGAGTATTGGATGAGTTATGAATTTTCAAAGATTAGTCAGAAATTGAGTTAGGATTCTCGGTTTAGGCCGAGTGGGGGTTTAGCTGTTGTTTCCTTTAGAGTTTATGTAGTTAATGGAAAGTATAGGTAATAAATGTGTGGTTTTATAGGTTTTCCCAGTTACCGCACGAAGTTACGAAGTGCGAGGAATTTCTAGGACGCCAGGTAAGTAATGTAGTAGAAGTTTTGTCTTCGGGCCTACATCACAGTTCAGTAGGATGCATTGCACGTTTATTTTATGCTATGCTTTATGATATGCATCATGGTTTTAAATTACGAGAGGAAACGAAAAATAAATTTTTCATGTTTTTACAAAGTGAAACAGTAGGATGTGATGAGACGAATGAAATGAGAATATACGTAAGAAGATAATAAAGGTGAGCTTGAGTGATCTTGTCCAGTGAGGTGGACCGCGAGGCGTATCACTCATCCTCCGCTTTATGTGGTGACCTTGTCAAGTGAGGTGGATCGCGAGGTGTGTCACTTTACTAGATCGAGTTTGGCCTTGTCCAATGAGCTGGACTGTGAGGTGTGTAATCTCGATCTTGCACGTAAAGAAGAATCTAGTAGTAAGAAGATAAAGAAGATGTAAGAAATAGACAAAAAAGAAATTCGAGACGAAACTGTAGAAACTGCATATGTTAGAATGTGAATGTTTTTCAGTGTTTAAGTTTATGTGCATTACTTACTTAGCATTAGGCTAATAGTTGAGTTATGTGATGTAGGTGATGACGCAGCAGCGAGTGAATATCCCGAGCATACCTAGGATTAGGAGGTAGTTGGAGAAGGACGGTCGTGGAACGATTTGGCTGACCGTTGGGGCGTTTTGACCAGGGCGAGCGTAGGTATGGGTGGTGAGGTGCTTTCAGTCAAATATAGTCGTTTTGATGTAAAACAAGAATTTTAAACTTTTAGGGGATGATTCGAGGTATATAGCAGGAACTATAGTTGTTTTGAGTTGTAGAGATGGGGTTTTAAACGTTTAGTCGAAACCGTGATTATTTAGTTCGATTTATGTTCACTTTTTGCGAAGCAAGTGTCGATCGATAAGCTTAGTGGTCGACCAAACCCGGTAAGTGTTGACATCGGGGTCGACTTGTGCGAGCAGAGAAAAATGAAATGTCGACCGGTGACCATGGGTGTCGACTGGTTAGTGTAAAAATAGCAGTAGTGTCGACCGCAGGGTTCGACCTGAGCGGACAGAGAGGATCAAGGTGTCGACCTGTGAAAGCAGGTGTCGACCACTCTCTGAATTGATTGTATAAGTGTCGACCGATGTTCTCGGTGTCGACCGACGAGAAAACCAGAGAGAAACATAGTGTCGTCCGGCGTTCGCTAGTGTCGACCGATAAAAACCCGAGACGATCCAAGTGTCGACCGGTGTTTACAGGTGTCGACCAGTTTCCTTAGTTTTATGTTTTGAAAAGTGAAGTTTATGTAAAATAATTTTTTCCCAAAGTTTTTCAGCTACGAGGTTTTCAGTCGATTTTTAAAAGGGTCGTTTTAAGTTGAAAAACAAATTTTTAAATTTTTAAAGAATTTTATTAAAGGATGTGAGTGATGGTGACGAGTAGTAATAGGTAGCGAACAGGGAATCAAGGTGGATTTTATGGGGCATTACAGAGTTGGTATCAGAGCCTTTACCCAACCAAAAGTGTGGCCGATGAAAACGTCGGGCCCCTATGAAGAGAGGTGGATTGTGAAGGCATGAGAGCCTGTCACAATTCTCACACCGTTTGGGAAAAAGTAGAATGGATAGTTAATCAGTAGTAGCAGGGGATGTTACGAGGGTTAGAGTCAGCAAGTCAAAACGTTTAAATGATTGCCTAACAGCGCCGATCGTCACACGACGTGCTCCGACAACTGTAAGTGTTTAAGTTTAGCGTTATTTAGTAGATATTTATGAGAGTAATTAACTATTGTCTAGGAAAGATCGTCAAAAATGTCTAGGCAACCAGGACGTCCAAGAGTGTCGAGAGAAACAACTGAACTGAGGAGTGAGAGTGATTCGATGACGATTCGACGGTTGACAGAGTTAGTAGATCGACAGTCTCAGCAGCTAGGGATGTTGCTGAATCTGGAAGTACAGGGAGATGCAGGCCCTTGCTCTAGTCAGGACCAGTCGAGTGACTGATTTCGGAGATTGTGCCCACCGACTTTCAATGGACAAGTATCAGACCTTGTGGCAGCTGAGGAATGGATCCGGGTAATAGAGAGCATGTTTAAATATGCGTAGGTGGAAGAGGAGGATAAGATTGTGCTGGCCACATTTCACTTAGCAAAGTGTAAAACCCAAAATTTCTATTTAAATTAATTACGGATTTTTGTAATTATAATCGGTGGAGTTTTGATCCGAATTAATAATGGAGAATTTCTGCACCTAAGTAAAAGATTATTTTGATGCTACTGGTGGAGAGAAAAATTTAAGAATCCGATCTGAATTGGACAGTATTACAAATTTATTAAACGATTAAAGGTGGAGAGCAGTTTAGTAATTGGGCATTACTATTATTATAATGATAAAATTAAAAAAAATGGGGAAGAAGAAGAACACATCGGCCTTCTCCTTCCTAGAAGGCTTTCCCTTTCTCTTTTCTCCTGCGCGGCGATCGACAACGTTCAGCATTCCTTTCCGTTTCCTCATATTACGGTAAGTTTTAGTTAATTCTTGGTAGATAATTAGTATTTTTGTTGTTTTGAGGGTTAAAAACGGAGTTAGAAAGAGTATTGTGTGATTTGGTGATAACCTAGGAGGGAGTTGTGGCAAATCAAAGTTATAGTTGATTTTTATCAGTATGTTGGTGGTTAAGCTGGGAGTATGAGTAGATTACGTGATTTTATGAGGAAGATCGAGCGTTTGGATAGCCGAACGCTCGAATTGTAGAATGGTTTTTGTTCAGCCACATTCGGCCAAGTTGTGGATGTCCAATTAAGAAATGGATGAGACCATAGGAAACTAGACGGCCTTAGGAACCCGTAGTACTTTGTATCGTCCAGTTCAGATAAGAATTCGAGAAGTTTTGAATTTCTGAAGTTGGTTTGAAATTGTGCGGAATTTAGGGTTTAGTGGAGAGTTTCGGTTTTGGTATGAGTTACGACTTTCCAGTTAGGAAATTATGAATTGAACGAGTTGGAATTGATGTGTATAATTTTATAGGTATTCCAGTTAGAGCACGAAGTTACGAAGCACGAAAAGATTTCAAGGATGCTAGGTAAATGATGGATTGATTGTGTTTTGCCTTTGGGCCTACACCATGGAGTGGTAGGATTGTTTGTTGGCCTTGATTGTTTCCTTGCCTTGATTGTTATTTGGTTGTTTGGTCAGTGGGTCGTGCATTTGTGTTGTCATGCATCATGATTTTGAACTACGAAAGACGAGTTTTAAGCATGTTTTGAACTGTGCATATGAAATGTAATCAGATAAGAAAAGATGTCACGCATGGGTGACTGCCTCGTTGTTAACGTGCTAGTGAGAAAGCACTAGGGGGTTCCCATGGATGAATGTACATAAGATGATATGGTTTGTGAACGCCTCGTCGTTAACGTGCTAGTGAGAAAGCACTATAGGGTTCTATGATCGATGTTGGGAGGAGATTTGGTGCGGCCGTCCCGTGTGTGATCACGATGTGTGCCTTCAATCTCACTCCGTGGGTCATGGTGTAGCTGTCTTGAGTGGAACAGGATGTGCGCCTACTTGACTCACACGTGAAAGTGAAAGATGATAATAATGAAACGAAAACGAAACTGAGTGTAAAAACTGCATGTGTTAAGGGTTGAGTTGTGCATTGATTTTAATTCATGCTCCATACTTGTTAAACATTAGGCTTACGTTTTGTGTTCCGTGGTGTAGGTGACAACGTGTTTCCTGGTGAGTTGCTAGATGACGAACATGCCTAGGATGGGGTTGGAGGCGTACGCCGCATGCCGGTGCAGGCAGTTGTTGGGGCGACACGACCATGGCGAGTTAGATGGTGGGATTTTTGTAAGCATTTTGAGTTAAACACCAATATATAGATTTTTTAAGGTTATAGATTGTGTGGTACGGGAATAGTTGAAAAATCGCAGTAGAACAATGTCGTTTTGAAATTTACTAAGGGAAATTACGTTTTACTAAGGAAAATTTTTCGTGCGTCTTTAAATGAACTGGTGTTGTTGTTTTTACTGATACTAGTGTAAGGTGTCGACCGAACTCTATAGGTGTCGACCGATTAGTGTAAATTGGAAGGGTGAGTGTCGACCGCGGGGTTCGACCAGTGCGGGCAGAGAGAAATGAGGTGTCGACCTGTTAGTCTAAAAATCAGTGACAGTGTCAACCCCGGGGATCAACCTGGGCGAGCAGAGATGGTCAAAGTTATAATAACCCAGAAAATTTTGGATTTTTAAATCTAATTTCTGAAATTTTTAATTTAATCTCGGTTGGGGTTTCGAGAAAAGTTTTAACGAGTAATTTAAGTTATAAAACTCATAGTCTACTTTTGTGATGGTTTTCAGAATTTTAAAGTCGGGAGGACAAGAATTTAACGAAGTTACAGACAATATAAACACGTGAGGGCGTTTTGGTAATTTAATTAATTATAATTGAAAAATATATATGTTAAGCGGAATGGCTTCACGAAGAAGCCATCCCCCTTCGGGTGTTCTGCGAGCTGAACACCAGAGAAGAGAGATGCGAGCGAGACAGTGATCGGGGGTGAACTGCCGACGATCGACCACCGGGGAAGAGACGTGACGCGCTAGGAGGTTCCGACGAGGCAGAAAGTCGGCGTGAGTGGATTCTTCCCAAGCTGAAAACCGCAGGTAACTCCTCCCCTGTTTCAGCTCTTGTCGACCGAGCCTGAGGGCTCGCGTTTTTCTTGTTCTCCGAAGATTTGGTCGATTATAGGCTGTGAATGCGAGTGTAGTGAGCAGACAGTGAGCGCTCGGGCTGAGAGGAAAACCCGAGACTTCTTGACTTTGGGGTTCAGGTTTTTGAGTTTGAAATCACTGGTTTTGTTCTGATTATGCTTAGTTGGTTGGAATGTGGATGCTTGGTGAAGAGATTTGTAGAAATCGGATGGATGACGGGATTTGGTTTATTTTTGTGTAAAAACATATTTGGTTTTAGCCGTTTTGGTCTGGCTTTGGTTAATCGTATTCAATTCTGTTTTTCTGGGTTAAATTAGGTTGTTAGAGGGACGTATAGCCGCTGGAATCGTTCGATTTCGATATCCGACGCAAAAGTTATGCGCGTCAAAAGTTTATGTCGGATTTTGATCCAAGTTAAATTAGTGAGCGTTTTTCGTAGAATTGCGACGTGTGATAGTGGCATGGCTGTTTTTCGATGTGTAAAGCTAGATTTGAGTGAGTTTTGGTTGAAGAAAAATAAAAATGTGAGATTTAATAAAAGGGGCGGATTCGGTTTCGGAGTTTTTTCCACCTAGCTGCGGCTCACCGTTTTAAAATCGATCTTAGTATGTTAAACTAGGTTGCTAAGGGGACATTTAGCCACTTGAATCGTTCAATTCCGTTGACAGATGCAAAAGTTATGCACGTCTGAAGTTTAGGTTAATTTTCGGCCGAATCGAATTAGCGACTCGTTTTAGTTGGAATTTCATGAGTGTAGTTAAGGAATGTCACTTTAAATTATTTAGTGAGTTTTGAAGTAAAGATTGATGAGTGAATTGTTTGCGTTTTAAGTTGAGGCATTATTAGCGAAGCTGTGCGTCGAGCGACCTTAAGACGCCAGGTAAGTAGGGCATGCATGCGTTTTGCCCAAGTAGGCCTACACCGTAGAACTTTAGGGTTTATGTGATTTATTGTGGTGTACGTGCGTATTGTTTGACATGCATCATTTTTAAAAACGAGAACGAAAATAGTTTTGAGCATGTTTTGGGTATGTGGTGAGACGCGTGGCAGTTGTATTGCGGATCCTGCTACTGTGTGGGCCGGTGCGTAACCAACTGCGGATTTCGCTCGAGGCGTGAGCCGGTTGGGCCTTCACGCGGCGTGAATGTGTTGACGGTGAGGGTGATGGGCAGTGGTACCGCCGATCCTACTAGCGTGTGAGCCGGTGCAACACCAGTCTCGGATTTTGCTCGAGGAGTGGGCCAGCTGGGCTGTCGCGAAACGTGTGTGCGTGCCAACTGTGGCCCCGTGTTGGGGAGGCTAGGATGGGGTGACGTGTCAAGGTGTAGTGTGGCGCGAGGTACACCCTCACCTTGATGTGGTTGCTGTGTGGTGATGTGTGTGTGTAGTTTGAGGGTCTCGTTGCTGGGGAGTCCGGGAATGTGGCGACGTGTCATGGTGTAGGGTGACGTTAGGTTCCTCCTTATCCTGGTGTGGTTACACTACGCGTCCAGATGTGACAACATGAGTGTGAGCGTAGAGACTACATGTGATAGGATTGCATCGTCGGATTTTACTTTCATATTGTACTACTTATTGAAGGTTAGGCTTATGTTGTGTGTTCTATGGTGTAGGTGCTGACGATATTGCTAGTGAGCCCCAAGAGCCTAGTTCTGAGGCATAGGATGGTTGGCGGCGTGCGACCGAGGTACCGGACAGCGGATTTTGTTAGGGCGACCTGACCCGTCGTGGTGGTAGGAGATGGTGAGATTCGTGGGTTGTTATTTTGTGTCGGGTATTTATGCGGATAAAGTAGTTCGTTTAGATGTCGGTTGTACAGGATTGTATAGAGTGGTTGTAGTGTTTTGGGGACGCATACGTATTTTTATATGTTAGAGTATGATATTGCTCTATACTGTGGACTTTCTTCATTTGTATTTGATGAAATTTCGTTATCTTTAAACTCTGATTTTTGTTATGGAGATTCTCTAAATGGTTGATAGATAAATACTGTTAGTTTTTAGTGAACTGTGTGCAGAGTTTAAATTTTAGGATAGCCAGTTTTTAGGCGTTACTCTGCCAAAATTTCGGGAGAGAGGTAGGCAGTCGAAAGGATATGGAATAGGTCGGGATGAGTACAGTGAGTCCTAGAGAAGTGTAGATGAGCGTGGGAGTGCGGCGTGATCGCAGGTGCGCGAGGCACGCGGCCCTGCGGGAGCTCTAAGGTCGTGGGGCGCCGGGTGAGGGCGTGCGTGCGAATGTGCTGTACGGAGGAAGGGTGCATGGGGCACGCGGCGATGTGAGCGTGCACGTGACGTGGTGATGTTGAGTTGGCACGCGCGGCACCGTGAGGGTGCGCGCGGGGCATCGAAGTGGGGACGTGAGTGTGCGGCACCGATTTTGGGTAGTTCGAGGGGTATGTTGGACTCCTTCCTACGATTTCAAGTCTTGCTGTTTTATCTTAAAACTATTTAAATTGTTTTCTTTTCCGCTGCATATTTTTATATTGAGGATTTCGTGTTCCCTCTTCGGGGCACGGGTTGTTTTCAAATCGAGTCGAAAATTTTTCATACTCACATATGTTCTTTTGAAAATGATTTGAAAACGAAAGTAGTACTAAACTTAGTGAGTTGTGTCAAGTCTTAGTGTGTCATAGTGTATACACGTACTGTAGCGCACCAGGAACGTGAGGTTTCGCGGGGCGTTACAAAAGTGTCGACCGGTGATTCCTAGTGTCGACCGACATGAAGACCCGAGGGGAATGCGGTGTTGACTGGCATCCGCCACTGTCGACAGATGGAAGCCCGAGACGACCCAGGTGTCGACCGGTCTCTGTATTTCTATGTTTTAAAAAGGTGAAGTCTAATTAAACCGATTTTAAACGAGTTTTTCCGCTGTGGCTTTTCGTAAATAATTTTCGAGAATGTCGTTTTCAAAAGTTTTAAATTTTACACGAGTTTTGTTGGGGTGAGGAGCGAGTGTATGGTTGGAGACCCTGGTCCTGGGACGACTCAGAGGCGTCAAAGATGTGGTATCGGAGCAGTGAACGTACCGGAAACGGGTAGACTTTCAGAGTGTTACAGAGTTGGTATCAGAGCAGTGAACGTACCGGGAATCGAGTGGGGTTCTCAGGGCGTTACATAGTTGGTATCAGAGCAGTGAACGTACCGGAAATCGAGTGAGGTTCTCGGGGCTTTACGCAAAGGATGCCCGATTCTTGTGGGAGTCTATAGATGCTACCGTCGATACTCAGTATATGGCTTGGGAGAAGTTCAAGAAAGCCTTCTATGACAAGTATTTTAACAGCACGGTTCAGGCAACGAAGAGGATGAAGTTCTTGCAGTTAAAGCAAACTACTTCAGTGACGGAATACAACCGGCGATTCGAGTACTTGTCCCGATTTGCCAGCAATTTGGTAAGCCAGAACGAAGATAAAGTGTTTCAATTTGTACAAAGGTTGAAGCTAGAAATATACGAAGGAGTGAAGATAGCGGGCATCGGAACGTGCCTTACTCCGAGGTGGTGGCCAAAGCATTAGAGGTGGAGGAAGCCAAGATGAAGTGTGTTAATTAGAGAGAGGCTTCCAAGAGGTCTCTCAAAGAAGTTGCCCCACTGCAGAGCAGAAGTGTCTCCCAGCCACCACAACAGAGAGGCACTAAAAGATTTGGCGAGGGTTCTAGTAGCCAGGGAAGTAGCAAGAGACCTCAAAGACCGGTACAGTATCCTCAGTGCCCTAAGTGTATGAAGTATCATCCGGGTGAGTGCAGATGGAACTCCGGAAAGTGCTACAACTGTAATGAAGCTGTACATTTGGCCAGAGATTGCTTGAAGCCCAGGGTTGTCCGGTGTTTCAATTGCAACGAGGTGTGCCACATTAGCAGAGATTGTTCAGGCTTGAAGAGGGGTCCTATGCGCACAACACCAAGGGTATTTTTGATGATTGATTAGGGCGACGAGGATCAGCCAGCCGTGGTGTCAGGTACCATACTAGTAAATTTTGTACCTGTTTATACCTTGATTGACTCTGGTGCTACACTTTCATTTATTGCGACAACATTCACGGTCAGGTTAGACATGTAACGGCCAGAAAACCTCCGTTTTCAGTACGTCCACTACTCCGATACCACATCTATAACGCCCCCGAGTCGTCCCCGGACCCGGGTCACCAACGATACACTTACTTCTCACCCCGATAGAATTCGTATAAATTTAAAACTCTTGGTTCTTCGACTCAAAACGACGTCTTCGAAAAATATTTAAGAAAGACGCAGTGCAAAAACTCAGTTAAAATCGTTTTAAATAAACTTCACCTTTTAAGACACAAAAATGAGGAGACCGGTCGACACTTACAAACGCCGGTCGACACCTGGGTCGTCTTGGGTTTTCCATCGGTCGACACTGGCTAATGTCGGTCGACACCGCGTTTCTCTCCGGTCTTCTCGTCGGTCGACACTAGGAATCACTGGTCGACACTTCTACGTCCCACTCAGAGAGTGGTCGAGACATGCTTTCACAGGTCGACACTTTGACCCTCTCTGCATGCGCAAGTCGACTCCCGCGGTTGACACTCTCGCTGATTTTACACACAGCTATCGACACCCAACGGTCACCGGTCGACACCTCATTTCCCTCTGCCCACACCGATCGACACCTATGGACTTCGGTCGACACTTCACACTAACAACCTAAAAATAACAACAGCTCCAAAAGAAACGGACACGAAAACTTCCCCAAATTAAAACTATCGGTTGAAAACCTGAATCATTCATTTAAACTTTTTCAAATAGTTCAACATGTACCTATACATAAATCCCGACTATCAACATCCACACTCATCTATGCCTCAAAACCTAGACACTCGACATAGATCTCTCAAAAACTCAACTCCCAGAAACCTACCTCCCAGCTTAACTCCACGGGTCGGGCTGCCGTGACAAACTCCACCCGCCAGCACACGGTAGTACGCCTCCAACGGCTTACTCATCCTGTCTAGACTCTAGCAACTCACCTGCTGGTAACTCTGCACCTACACCATGGAACACACAACATAAGCCTAACGCTTCGTAAGCAGTGCAATATGAAATGTAAAACGACAATGCAATCCTATCACATGCAGTCTCTACGTTCTCGCTCATGTTGTCCCAACCAATGCTGCGTGATACGGCAGCACCTTGGTGAGGCTGGACTCTCTCGCCACCTCACACCCTGGCACGTCGCCATCGTCCCAGTTTCTCCAACAACGTAGCCCTTCATCCGTATCCACGCGTCACCCTCACACCGCAACCATTCCAGGGTGAGGCTGGACGCACTCGCCACACAACCCCCTGGCACGTCGCCATTGTCCCGGTTTCCCCATCAACGAAGCCATAGTTACACACCACCACACGCACAACACAGCAGCCATCCTAGGGTGAGGCTGGACGTACTCGTCTCACCTCACCCTGCCACGTCGCCACTGTCCCGGTTCCTCCAGCAATGGGGGCTAGCTGCCCACACTCACATCGTCTTCACCACTGCACGTCGCACTTCACATTCGCGCATAAAACCATGTTCAAAATCATTTTTGTTCCCGTTTCAAAAACATGATGTATGTCAAACAATACACACGCACATCGCAATCAACCATTACAAACCTAACGTTCCTCGGTGTAGGCACACCTGGGCAAAACACATGCATACACTACTTACCTGGTGTCCTAGCTCTCCGTGGTGCTCGTTTCACCCGAAACCTGCTCAACCTACAACAAAACCCATTTTCCGTCAAAATTCATCCCATTATTCTACTTGTATACTAAAATCACTATACTAGCACAACACTTCACGAACTCGCCAATATCGCTCACTGACCTATCTCGGCTCCAAAGTCAACCTAACTTCCGATGCGGACAACTTTTGCGTCGGTTATTGGAATCACACGATTTCAGCGGCCAAACGCTCCAATCATAACCTAGTTTAACATACCAAAAGCGTTTTTGAACCCAAAGCTCGTAGCCCGGCCAAAAATTCAAAATCAGTTTCATTTTAGTGCTTAAAATCCCACATCCTCTGTCTTTCGATAAAACTCAACAATTTTCTCATCAATCTATCACATTTATCATCAATAACCCACAAAAATCAATAGTAACCTCAATAAATACTCTAACCCTAAAATCTCAAATCTCTATCCACTAAATTTCTTCTCAACTCTAACATTAAACTAACATTGAACCATAAACTACTTAAACTTACCTTGAATAGTTGAAATGGAGGAGAAAACCACAAACAAATCGCAGGCGAAATGTCGCGGGAAGGAGAGGATTGAAAGGCTCGCGCAGGTAGGGAGAAAACAGAGGAGGAGAGGTTGTTCTATGAAACCCTCTCCTCTAATGACTTTCTACTTATGATTATTTTATTTTATTTTTTTATAAAATAATAATAATAATGATAACTAATTACTATTACACCCTTACACTTTAATCCTTTAATCTAGCGGCTATCCAAATCGCTTCCAGTCGAATTTCTAAAATTTTCTCCCCACCACTAGCCTCAAAATAATTCCCCACCAAACCTTACAAATTCTCCGCTCTCCATTCCGACCAAAATCCCGCCGTTTATCATCCTGATAACTCAAAAATCAGTACCGCGAAAATACTGGGTGTTACATTCTCCACACCTTAGAAGAATTTTATCCCCAAAATTTACGTACCGAATAATTTTGGGTACTGTTACTCCATATCCTACCGCCTTTCCTAAGTGGTCTCCTTGTTCCGCAACATTTTCACTGCTGATCCTAGTATGGCCACTGGTTTCTCCTCGTAAGATAGCGTTGGCGGTAGCTCTATATCCTACCGTGTAACCACCTGAGAAGGATCACGCATGTATTTCCTTAGCATGGAGACATGGAAGACATTATGTATGGCATCCATCGAGGAAGGCAGCTGAAGCTTGTAGGCGGTCTTTCCAATCCTTTCCGCAACAAGGAACGGTCCAACAAAACGAGGGTTGAGTTTTCCTCGCTTCCCGAACCTGACGACTCCCTTGAATGGGGAGATCTTCGGGAATACCTCATCACCCATGCCAAGCTCTAGTTCCTGCCTCCTCCGATCGGCATAGCTCTTCTGCCGACTTTGCGCTGCCTCGACCCTCTTCTTTATGATAGAAATCTTGTCGACCGTATATTGTAGTATTTCTAAGCTTATAAATCTTGCTTCTCTAACCTCGTCCCAGTACAATGGTGACCTGTATTTTCTCTCATACAAAGTCTCATACGGCGCCATGTCAATGGTAGACTGGCAACTGTTATTATACGAGAATTCTACCAACGGCAAGAACCTGCTCCAAGTCGCCTGGAACTCCAACACACAGGCTCTGAGCATGTCTTCCAGTATCTTAATAGTTCGCTCCGATTGTCCGTCAGTCTGAGGGTGGAAGGCCGTGCTGAATTCCAACTTGGTACACATGGCCTTATGCAGACTCTTCCGAAACTTAGACGTAAACCTGGGGTCTTGGTCTGACACTATCGACGTTGGGACCCCATGAAGTCTGACTATCTCCTGCATGTACAATTAAGCGAACTGATCCATCGAGTAAGTCATTCTCACCCGGTAAAAAGTGAGACGCCTTGGTTAGTCTGCCTATAATCAACCAAATTGTATCATGGCTATTAACAGTCTTTGGAAGTCTGACCACAAAATCTATAGTGACCTGCTCCCACTTCCACTCAGGTATAGGCAGTGGTTGAAGCGTACCCGACGGTCTCTGATGCTCCGTCTTTACCTGCTGGCATACCACACAAGTCTCAACGTGCTTGGCTATCTCCCGCTTCATATTGGGCCACCAATAATATTGTTTCAAATCTCTGTACATCTTAGTGCTTCCAGGATGCACAGAGAAAAGAGATGAGTGAGCCTCGGACAATATTTCTCTTTTTCAGGTCTTCATTCTTCAGGACATACCACCTATCCCAAAACTTCATAATTCCATCCTTGGAATAGTTGAGCTCAGTGCTAGCATTGGCCTCCATTCCTGCCTTTAGTCCATTGCACTCGGGGTCTGTCTCTTGGGCCCGCTTAATTCTGTCCAGGATGGTCGGCCTCAACGACATCGTCGACAATGTGGCTGCCAAATCAGAAACCAGTTCTAGGCCGAACTCTTGTACCTCAATTCTAAGCTCGGTAGGCATCACTAACACCATAGCAGACATCAAAGTTGACACTCAGCTCAAGGCGTCCGCCACCATGTTTGCTTTCCCCGGATGATACTTGGTTTCCAGGTCATAATCTTTAACCAGTTCAAGGAACTTCCTTTGTCTCAAGTTTAGCTCTTTCTGCGTGAAGATATACTTCAAACTCTGGTAGTCCGAGAAGATCTCACATTGTTGTCCCTATAAATAATGCCTCCAGACCTTAAGTGCGAAAACCACTGTTGCCAACTCCAAGTCATGCGTGGGATAATTCTGCTCGTAGGGCTTCTGTTGCCTTAAAGCATAGGCAATCACTGTTTCATTCTGCATCAGCACAAAACCTAAGCCTACCATGGAGCGGTCGCAATAAATGCTGAACTTCTTCCCCTCTACCGGCAGTACTAGCAGAGGGCTTGTAGTCAACCTCTGTTTCAACGCCTGAAAGCTGTCCTCGCACTCATCGGACCAGCTATACATTGTGTTCTTCCTGGTCAATCGAGTCAAAGGGTTTGCGATCTTGGAAAATCACTCAATGAACCTCTGGTAATATCCTGCCAGCCCCAAAAAACTGTGTATCGCGCTGGCACTGGTCGGTCGTGCCCATTCCTTCACAGACTGAACCTTTGCCGGGTCCACGGAAATACCATCGTGAGAGATAACGTGTCCCAAAAATTTGATCATATCCAACCTAAATTCGCACTTAGAGAACTTAGCATATAGTTGGTGTTGCCCCAGAATCGTCAGCACGATCCTCAAATGCTCTCTGTGCTCATCTTCACTACGAGAGTATATCAGGATGTCATCAATGAATACAATCACGAATCTATCCAGTTGCTCCCCGAATACTCAGTTCATCAGGTCCATAAAAGCAGCTGGGGCATTAGTCAGTCCGAACGACATCACTAAAAACTCATAGTGTCCGTACCGCGTCCGAAAAGCTGTCTTCGAGACATCTTCCTCCCTAACCTTCAACTGATAGTAACCAGAGCTCAAATCAATTTTAGAGAACACCCGTGCCCCCTGACGTTGATCAAAAAGGTCATCTATCCTTGGCAATGGGTACTTATTCTTGACTGTCAACTTGTTCAGCTCCCGATAGTCAACACACATGCGTAGAGATCCATCCTTCTTTTTAACAAAAAGCACCGGTGCACCCCAGGCGAAAAACTAGGGCGTATGAAGCCCTTATCCGTCAACTACTCTAATTGTTTCCTTAACTCTTTCAACTCGGTAGGCGCGAACCTGTACGCGTTCTTGCACACTGGCTCAGCCCCAGGGTACACGTCGATAACAAACTCAATTTCCCTGTCAGGGGGCAGATTTGACAGATCCTCAAGAAATACTCCCGGAGAATCATGCACAATGGGGATGTCCTAGAATTGAGCCTTGCCCTGAAGCTGCACGTCCGTAACACTAGCTAAGAAGCCCATGCATCCACCTTGTAACAACTGTTGGGCTCTCATAGACGACACTGCTGGGATCCTACTCAAACCTTTTCCCGCCTTGAAGGAGTAACTTTCTCCACTCGGGAGCCGAAAGTGCATCTCTCTGGTCCTGCAATCGATCGCGGCGTAGTGTCTAGACAGCCAATCCATCCCTAAAATAGCCTCATACCCCTTCATGTCGAGTATGATTAGATCAGCATACAACCATTTTTCTCCCACTGTCATGACATCACCTTGTACCACTTGATCTGAGTATAGTTGCTCCCCTGACGACAACAATACATCATAGAACTACCCAGAGTAGCTGGGCACTAAGTTTGCCTTGACCACAAAGGTAGTGGAAACAAACGAATGAGTAGCACCCGTATCTACAAGAGTATAAGCCGTCATTCCCGAAATACGAATACTACCGAAAATCACCGATAGCTGGGCGACATCGTCTTGCTCAATAAGGACGAAGACTCTTGGTGCCACTCTCGCTAGGGCCTTGCTCAAATTCAGCCAACTCCAATCAAAATGCCCCACTTTGTTGCAGTTGAAGCACCGATTCTGTCGTGGCTTCTGACATTCTCTGGACATTTGGCCCACCTCGCCACAGTTGTAGCATCGCCCTGCACCTCCCTTGCACTCACCGGGGTGACTCCTTTGGCACTTAGGGCATATCGGAAACTGTTCTGGTCCCTGAGGTTGCTTGTTGCTTCTCTGACTGCTGAAGCTGTCACTGGACCTCTTCAGGCCCTTTCGCTGAGACGACTCCTCTCCGCTCGATTGTGGCAACAATTCCTTAAAATACCTCCTAGGCTGTTCCTTGGGCAGCTCTCTGTAACTTGGAAGCTTCGTCCTAGCCTCCTCAACAATGTCCAACGCCTTTGCCACCACCCCCTCGTAAGGTATCCCTCGAGTTCCAGCTATCTACATACCCATGTATATGTCCGGCTTCAGACCCTGTACAAATTGGTGCACTTTGTTCTCGTTCAGGCTCACCAGATGACTAGCAAACCGAGATAGCACCTTTAACTGTCTCACATATTCGGCCACTGTACCTGTCTGCCTTAACTTAGCAAACTCCATCATCTTCTGGGTTCTAATTGAGTGGCTAAAATACTTGCCGAAGAATGTTGTCTTAAATTCCTCCTAAGTCATGGCCTTCATATCGGTGGTCGCCTTCATCGAATCCCACCAAAATCGAGCATCTTTGGTACGGTGGAATGCTGCACTGGATACCCTGTCATGCTTCTCTACCTTGGCGTAATCCATCATGTCTTCCATACTTTGAATCCACTCTTCAGCACTGAGTGGGTCCGAAGATGCTCTGTCGAACACTGGTGGTCTTAGCCTATGCAACCTATCACCCCCACGATCCGTTAAAGTCAGGGCACTAGACTGGCCCTGATCCTCTCTACTAATGAACCGCTCTAGCTATTGCGATTGGTGCTTGACTAACTCGGTAAGCTGTCTAATGGCATCATCCATATCGCCTACAACTCTACGCGTTTCTCTAACCATATCGTTAAACCGGTACACCACAACATCTAATGAATCTAAAACGAAACTACTAGGGCTCTAAGGAATACATACAATTGGTGGAGCACTCTCATGCATCGGCTGGTGGTATTAGGAGATCCATCGAATGACGTCGACCCTATGGCTCCTACACTTGTGACATATCCTCTTCTCACCTATTAACTGTCCCCTCTACCTTTTCCCTCAAGCAGTGTGGGAATTATGACACTTACTTCTCACCTCGACAGAATTCGTATAAAATTTAAAACTCTTGGTTCTTTGACTATAAACGACGTATTCGAAAAATATTTAAGAAAGTCGCAGTGGAAAAACTCATTTAAAATCGTTTTAAATAAACTTCACCTTTTAAAACATGAAAATAAGGAGACTGGTCGACACTTGCAAATGTCGGTCGACATGTGGGTCGTCTCGGGATTTCCATCAGTCGACACTGGCGAACGCCGGTCGACACCTCATTTCCCTCTGCCCACACCAGTCGAACCCCGCGGTTGACATCCACCTTCCAATTTACACGGACCGGTCAACACTTCACACCAGCAACCTAAAAATAACAGCAGCTCCAAAAGAAACGGACACGAAAACTTCCCCAAATTAAAACTACCGATTGAAAACCTGAATCATTCATTTAAACTTTTTCAAATAGTTCAACATGTACCTATACATAAATCCTGATTATTAACATCCACACCCATCTATGCCTCAAAACCTTGACACTCGACATAGATCTCTCAAAATCGCAACTCCCAGAAACCTACCTCCCAGCTGCACTCCACGGGTAGGGTCGTCATGACAAACTCCACCTACCGGCACACGGTAGTACGCCGCCAACCGCCTACTCATCATGTCTAGGCTCTAGCAACTCACCTGCTGGTAACTCTGTACCTACACCACGGAACACACAACATAAGCCTAACGCTCAGTAAGCAGTACAATATAAAATGTAAAATGATAATGCAATCCGATCACATGTAGTCTCTATGTTCTCGCTCATGTTGTCCTAACCTGTGCCGCGTGGTACGGCCGCACCATGGTGAGGCTGGACTCTCTCGCCACCTCACACCCTGGCACGTCGTCATCGTCCCAGTTTCTCCAGCAACGAGGCCCTCAATCCGTACCCACGCGTCACCTTACGCACCACAACCATTCTAAAGTGAGGCTGGACGAACTCGCCACACTACCCCCTGGCACATCCCCATCGTCTCGGTTCCTCCAACAATGAGGCCATAGTTGCACACCACCACACGCACACCGCAGCAGCCATCCCAGGTGAGGCTAGACGCACTCGCCACACCACACCCTGCCACGTCGCCACCATCTCAATTCCTCCAGCAACGAGGCCTAGCTGCCCACACGCACATAGTTCTCACCACCGCACGTTGCACTTCACATTTGCGCATAAAACCATGATCAAAATCATTTCCATTCCCGTTTCAAAAACATGATGCATGTCAAACAATTTACACGCACATCGCAATCAACCATTACAAACCTGACGTTCCTCAGTGTAGACCCACCTGGGCAAAACACATGCATACACTACTTACCTGGTGTCCTAGCTCTCCGTGGTGCTCGTTTCACCCAAAACCTGCTCAACCTACAACAAAACCGGTTTCCCGTCAAATTCATCCCACTACTCTACTTGTGCACTAAAATCACCATACTAGCACAACACTTCACGAACTCGCCAATATCGCTCACTAACCTATCTCGGCTTCAAATGCAACCTAACTTCCGAAGCGCACAACTTTTGCGTCTGTTATCGGAATCACACGATTCGAGCAGCCAAACGTTCCAATCATAACCTAGTTTAACATACCAAAAGGGTTTTTGAACCGACGCTCATAGCCCAGCCAAAAATTCAAAATCAGTTTCATTTTAGTGCTTAAAATTCCACATCCTCTGTCTTTCCATAAAACTCAACAATGTTCTCATCAATCTATCACATATATTCTCCATAACCCACAAAAATCAATAGTAACCTCAACAAATACTCTAACCCTAAAATCCTAAATCTCTATCCACTAAATTTCTTCTCAACTCCAACATTAAACTAACATTGAACCATAACTAATTAAACTTACCTTGAACCGTTGAATGGAGGATAAAACCACAAACAAATCGCTGGCAGAATGTCACGGGAAAGAGAGGATGAAAGGGCTAGCGCGGGTAGGGAGAAAACAGAGGAGAGGGTTATTCTTTGAAACCCTCTCCTCTGATGACTTTCTACTTATGATTATTTTATTTTGTTTTTTATAAAATAATAATAATAACTAATTACTATTACATTCTCACACTTTAATCCTTTAATCCAGCAGCTATCCAAACCGCTTCTAGTCAGATTCCTAAAATTTTCTCCCCACTATTAGTCTTGAATTAATTCTCCACCTAACCTTACAAATTCTCCGCTCTTCATCTGACCCAAATCACGCCGTTTATCATCCCGACAACCCAAAAATTGGTATCGCGAAAATACGGGGTGCTACAAGACGTATGGCCTATATCGACAAATTGTAGCTACGAAGAGATGCTACCTTCTGGTGGGAGGATGCACTCGAATCAGCTTGTACGAGATAATGTGGTGTCTATGGGAAGTAAAAACTTATTAGTTGATCTCATCATTATGGATATAACTGGGATTGGCTATTCAAACACTACGCGACGATCGACTGCAGGTCGGGGACAGTGAGATTTCAACCCCCAGGTGGTGGAAAACACATCTTTCAGGATATGAAGAATGCCAGAATAATATCTGTGATGGCGCCTATTAGTACTCGTCAAGTTTTTATTAGTGAGTATTATGGTTTTCTTGCCAATATTATAAATATGCAAATTCACAGGGATTCGAGGCCACAGGATGTTTTAATTGTTCAAAACTTCCTTGAAGTTTTCCTAGATGATTTACCTCGCTTGCCTCCAGATCGGGAAATAGATTTGGCTATAGATGTGCATCTAGGAACTAAGCCGGTATCAAAGAATCCCTACAGACTGGCGCCAACGGAGCTGAAGGAGTTGAGAAGCAATTAGAAGAATTGGTGAAGAAGGGATTTATACGCCCTAGCTTCTTGCCGTGGGGCGCACCGATCCTTTTTGTTAAGAAGAAAGACGGGTCGTTACGAATGTGCATTGACTACAGAGAGTTAAATAAGCTGACAATTAAAAATAAGTATCCTCTACCAAGGATAGACGATTTATTTGATCAACTCCAAGGTGCACGCGTGTTATCAAAGATTGACCTAAGATCGGGTTATTATCAGTTGAAGGTCAAGCCGAAAGACATTCTGAAGATAGCTTTTCGGACGCAATATGGACATTACGAGTTTCTAGTAATGTCATTTAGACTGACGAATGCTCCTGCTGCCTTTATAAACCTAATGAACAGAGTGTTCCATGATTATCTCGATAAATTCGTAATAGTGTTTATCGATAATATTTTGGTGTACTCTCGGAGCGAGTAGGAACATAAAGAGCACTTGAGAATGGTG
>CM039517.1:16735379-16771076 GCA_022433055.1 Begonia peltatifolia | reverse complement strand
ACTCAAAACAACTTCAAAAAGAATATGCATAAATGTCGCAGCGGAAATTTATTTAAAATCAGTTTAAAGAAACTTTACTTTCTAAAAACATAAAAATAAAAAGACCGATCGACACCTGCAAGAGCCGATCGACACTTCAGTTATCTCGGGTTTCTATCGGTCGACACTGACAAGCACCGGTCGACACTACATACCTCTCGGGTCCTTTCATCGGTCGACACCGGGGACACCAATCGACACTTCTACACTCATTTTAGAGAGGGGTTGACACCCGCTATCGCAGGTCGACACCTTGATCCTCTCTGTCTACGCAGGTCGACCTTCGCGGTCGACACCGCTGCTAATTTTACACAGACCGGTCGACACTTGTAGCCAGGGGTTGACACCTACTTCGTCTCTACCCTGCACAGGTCGAGCCTCGCGGTCGACACTCATCCTCTATTTTACACTGACCGGTCGACACCTATGGATTTCGGTCGACACTTTGCACTCAAAAACTTTAACAAAATTCAACAAAACAACACAAAGTTTGACTAAATGTTTAAAAACCATAAATCCACTTCTCGACTCAATTTACAAACCTGTTACGCACGCCAAAATACTCAAGCCAAATTCAAATCTTTCTTTTACATCAAAATGACTATGTACGACTCAAAATACCTCACTACCCGTACTTATACCCGCCATGGTCAAAACGCATCAACAGCTGGCCCAGTCGTCCCACGAGCGTTCTCCTCTAACTACCTCCTAGTCCTAGGCATGCTCGGGATACTCACTAGCTGCTGCGTCATCACCTACATCACAGAACTCAACTATTAGCCTAACGCTAAGTAAGTAACGCATACATACATAAGTAAAACAAACATTTCCTACACATGCAGTTTCTACAATTTCATCTCTACTTTTGTTTTTGTCTCTTTTTTACATCTTCTTTATCTTCTTACTACTACATTCTTCTCTACGTGCTAGATCAAGGTGACACACCTCGCGATCCACCTTTCAGGACAAGGCCAACTTCAATCCAGTAAAGTGACACACCTCGCGGTCCACCTCTCGGGACAAGATCACCACGTAAAGCGGAGGAAGAGTGATACATCTCGCGGTCCACCTCTCGAGACAGGACCACTCAACCTCCCTTTATTATCTTCTTACGTATCTTCTCATTTCATGCATTTCATCACATCATCACATCCTACTGTTTCACTTCGTAAAACATGGAAATTCATTTTCGTTTCATTTCGTAATTTAAATCCATGATGCATATCATAAAACATAACATAAAGTAAACGTGCAATGCAACCACTGAACTGTGATGTAGGCTCGAAGGCAAAACTCCTACTACATTACTTACCTGGCGTCCTTAGCACTCGTAATCCAAATCGCGTACGCTAACTGAAAAACCTATAAAATCGCACATCTATTAGCTCTACCTTCCATTAACTCCGTAAAACTTTAAAGGAATCAACCACTAAATCCCCATTCATCCTAAACCGAATTTCTAACTAACGCTCCAATTAACCTTCAAAATTTCATAACTCCGCCAATACTTGTCTGATTTGGCCGATTCAAAATGCTAACAGCTTCATCCATTTCCCAATTGAACCTCCACAACTTGGCCTAATGTGGCCGAACGAAAACCGTTCTACAATCTGAGCATTCGGCTATCCAAACGCTCGATCTTTCTCGCAAAACCCCGTAATCTACTCCTATTTCTAGCTTAAACATCAACATACATACGAAATCAGCTAAAACCTCCAAATTTTGTATCTCCCTCCTAGGGTTCACCCAACTCTCCCCCTAATTCCACTTTTACCGCTCAAAACGACTAAAGGACTAGCTATCTACTAAAAACTAACCATCCACATTGGCGATGGATTCAACTATGTCAGTGACTTGGATGCAGAATTTCAGAAGTTCAACTTAGAAGTGGTGTCGAGTGTCTCAGCCATGTTGTCAACTATGTCCTTACAGCCTCGATTCTAGAGAAGATTAAGCAGACCCAGAAGGATGACGTTGAGTGCAATGAAATTAAAGTGAGCATGGTTTCCAACGACAGGTCGAAGTTCAGTTATTCGGACGACGAGATTCTTAAGTTTCGAAATAAGTGGTTCGTTCCGAATAATGAGGAGCTAAAGAGGGAGATATTATCGAAAGCACATTCTGCTAGGTTTTCTATGCATCCAGGGAGTACCAAGATGTACAGAGATCTTAAGCAGCATTATTGGTGGCCCGATATGAAGAAGATTGTGGCAAAGTATGTTAAGGCGTGCTTAATTTATCAGCAGATTAAGGCTGAACATCAAAGGCCAGCGGGAAAGCTGCAACCATTGCCTATTCTCAAGTGGAAGTGGGAGTAGATATCGATGGGCTTTGTTGTCGGATTACCTCAGACGACAAAGGGTTATGATGGCATATGGGTGATTGTGGATCGATTAACCAAGTCAGCTCATTTCCTGCCAGTGAAAATGACGTACTCTATGGACCAGTTTACTGAACTGTATGTTCAGGAGGTCATACGGTTGCACGGAGTTCCGACTTCGATCGTATTGGACAGAGACCCGCAGTTTACGTCAAAGTTCTGGAAGAGTCTACACAAGGCTATGGGTACCCAGCTCAATTTTACTACGACATTTCATCCTCAGACGGACGGTCAATCTGAGAAGACCGTTCAGACACTAGAGGATATGCTTTGAGCTTGCGTACTAGAATTTCAGGGTTCATGGAGCAGATACCTACCATTAGCAGAGTTTTCGTATAACAACAGCTCTCAGGCTAAGATAGATATGGCTCCTTACGAGACTCTTTACGGCAGGAAGTGCAGGTCTCCATTATATTGGGATGAAGTCGGCGAAGCACGATTAATTGGTCCAGACATCCTGCAACAAACTGGAGAAAAGATTGCATTTATTAGACAGCGGATTTTAACAGCTCAAAGCCGACAGAATAGTTATGCAGATCGTCGGAGAAGAGAGTTAGAATTTGAGGTGGGTGATGAAGTCTTCTTGAAAATTTCACCATCTGAGATTCGGGAAAAGAGGCAAGTTGAATCCAAGATTTATTGGACCATTTCCTATTTCGAAAAGAATAGGAAAAACAGCTTACCAGCTTTAACTACCAGCCTCAATGGATGGAATTCACGATGTATTTCATGTATCCATATTGAGGACGTGTATACAAGATCCCTCTAACGTTGTGAAACAGCAGGATATAGAGGTTAAACCCACTTTGATGTATGAAGAAAAGGCAGTGGAGATTCTGGATCATGCAGTGAAGATTTTACGCAACAAGGAGATTTCACTAGTAAAAGTATTATGGCGCAACCATAACGTAGAGTAAGCAACCTAGGAGCGGTAACAGTACATGATGAGTCGATATCCAAAGATGTTTAGGTAGCAAATTTTGAGGACAAAATTTTTGTAAGGAGAGGAAAATTTAACACAGATTTTTCCATTTAAACTAAGTTCGGATTTACGTAATTGTGATCGGCGTAGTTTTTGCCAGAATTGAGAGCAGAGAATTTTTACCTTTAGGTAAAAGATTATTTTGAGGCTAATGGTGAATAGAAAAATTTAAGAATCCAACCGCAATCGGACCGTATAACAGATTTATTAAACGGTTAATAGTTAAGGGTGAAATAGTAATTATTATTATTATTATTATTATTATTATAAAAAAAAAACAAAACATATCAAAACACCTTACGGTGTTTTTCCTTCCCTGCACCCGAAGCCCCCTCCCCTTCGGTTCTTCCCCTTCCCTCCTTCCATCGGCGATTCTTCCTTCCAGCAACGATTTTCTTTTGTTCTTCTCTGTTTCTTCAAATCAACGATAAGTTTTAGTTAATTCTTAGTAGATAGTTAGTGGTTTAGTGGTTTTGAGCGGTAAAAGTGAGGTTAGAGAGAGAGTTATGATTTCATGATTGGTTATCGTGGCATATCATCATCCCCAAGTGGGAGAGGATTTGTTCTCAAATCCTATGATTTGGCTTAGCATAAATGACTCAATCATGGTTGTACGAGACAAATTTTACAAGACCGCTCATTTTATTTAGTGAGCTAAAGTGGATAAATCTTGCCATGTGCCAAATTATTTTTCAAAGAGATAGTAAGAATGCATGGAATGCCTTGATCTTTTAATCAGATAGAGACAGTTTCTAAGCACTTTTTGGTAGATTCTTTGGAGAAAATTGGGCCCCAAACTTATGTTATATATCCTTTCATTTGCAAAGAGATGAACAAACAGAAGTAGTGAATTGAACAACGGGCGCCTTATTAAGATCAATTGTTTGGAAGCTACTAACTGATTGGGACTTTCAACTTCCATATGTGGAAGTTGCATATAACAAACGCATTCATAGTATCAATCAATAAACTCCTATTGATCTAATTCTTTTACCACTTGAAGGATGGATTACCGCCAAGACAAAAGCAAAATAGAGCATGTGAAAGCTATGCATGAAAAGGTGAAGAAAACCATTGAAAAGAAGAACGAAGCCTATGCTAAGACCACAAATAAAGGACAAAAATCAATAATTTTCAAAGAAAATGATTTGGTATGGTTGCATTTAAGAAATGAAAGATTAGCTAAACAACAAAAGTCCAAACTCATAAATGATAACACTTAAAAATTAGAGCTATAAGAGGAGTATGGAGTCTCCGCTACATTCAATGTCCAAGATCTCTTGCCTTATTTAGGGGTAGATGAAATTGAGGAAGAAGCTAAATCATAGGATTTGAGAACAAAACCTCTCCCACCTAGGGAGAATGATCTACCATGAGAACCAAATACGAGATCACAAGTTCATCAAATTTCTAACAATTATGTGGCTTATTATTTTACAGATAATTATTTTTAAAACAAGTTAAATAAAGACCTTGATGTAATGGACAAGGAGAAGCCCAAACATATACTCTTGTGGATGATAGAAGAAGAGGTGGAAAATGGACAAAGAGAGAGCCGATCGAAAATCCTTGGATAGGCCAATATCAATATCATAAAAGGAGTGCTTGCATGGTTGCTAAATTAATTCAAAAATCTTCTTGCAACAACTCAATCTTTATCTTTAACTTGTAAAGATTTCTTTTATTATTAGTTTCAGTTGGAGATAGATCTAGTCAAATTCTTTCTTATTTTTTCAAATATTTTCTTTTTTTTTCTTTTCTTTAATAGAACTATGTTTTAATTGGTGTATTTAATCACAACCAACGCATCAATGAAAATAAAGTTATTTTTGGTTAAAAATTATTTTTTTTGTTGAGGCAAAAGTAGTGCACTTGTGCGCCCCACATCGTTTGGATTATTGTTTAATCTTTGTGCTTGTGTTTTTGAAGCTTGAGTTTTTGTGAGAATAGCTCTCATTTCGTCAATTTGGTACAATCTTCTCATCGATTTCTATCTGTGAATATTTTCAATAAGATTGTACAAACTCTCGATTCCTAATTGAATTTCTCCTTTTTCTCACGGAATGCATTGTGCATCAAAAGTTGTAATTTTAGGCAACATTTACCAACCAAATTGCTTTTAATGTTTTCCATTGCACGCCACAATTCTCACATGTGAAAAATCATATCATCTTGAGACAACGAGGTGTTGTGATTTTGATTTTTGTTGAATGTCAAGGCGATCGAAGATTGACATTTAAATATATCCCTAATTTTTGAAGAAGCTATTTTTAAGAAAATGCTCGGCAAGCACTTATAGCTTGTTCCACTATAACATAATTTATTTTATACTACGAGCCGAAGATGATGTAATACAACTGTAGAATTTTGTAACTAGACTTGGGAATTTTGAGGGTATTCAAAGACCATTAAAATATTTGCTGGACAAAAACTTAATAGTCGATATTCCAATAAAAACAAGAGCTCGACTAAGTTGAAGTTGTAGACATCGAGTTCTATTTGTTCAAAAATGAATGCAGAGTGGTTAGTTATCTATAAATAATATTTTGTTCATACAGTTCTTACACCATTCCTGAAATTTCGTTTTGGTGAGAGTTTGTATTTGAATATACTTAGTTATAGACATATTTTGAAAATTTTTGGTTTATGCACTCTTAAAAATTTTATTTCTTATATGAAAGAATCTCATAAAGCATAAGAGTAGACCAATAAAGAATAGGCATGTAATGACCGCATTACAAGTAATTTTCTTGCTACGTATATTTGATCTATGTCATCTGGTTATACATGTAACCATGGGTTAAGTTACAAAATGTAAAGAAAAACGTTTTGATCCTTTATTGATACTCAGTGGTGACAACAATTTATGAACTATATGTAAATGCCAAAAAATTGTGGTACTAGTGAAAAAATGTGAGATATAATATAACAATTACACGAGGCCTCACATATTTGATAATAATTGTATATTTGTTCTCACGAAGTTAAATTTGTTAAAGTGATCAAATCCAATATAAGGTTATTAGCTTCAAAATTTTATATTTTTAGAACTTTGATCGGAAAGGGGCGACTAAAAGAAGCCACTTATAGGTTTGTGCAAGTCAATGAAATGCAAATGTCAAAATGCCTCCAACAATTTCTCATCTGTAGAAAATAAAGCCAACCATTCTTAAGAACCCTTAACAACCACGAGAACAGAAATTTTTATACCAAAAATTTCAGAAAAGCCATTAACGCTTTTTTCAATGAAATAAGAACAAAATTTAGTAAGAGAGAAAACAAGCCTCTCCCCGTTCCTTTGGATCTCTAGCTAAAACTCTTTTGAGTTAAATATATTTTTCCTGAGTAGATATAAATAATATATTGCTCATTTATTGTTCATCTCGCAGTTTACGGTGTTGAAATTTAAATCTATATAGAAGTTGGATTTCCAAACCCATCTTCATAATTTTCCATGGTGGACACAAACCGAGTCCGGCCATTCTCGTCCCCGGAATTGGTCCCCTCCACAATAAATTTCGCAGATCGACAAGATGATCATAATCTTGAAGGTAATTAGGATTGTTGTTGGAAAGTAAAGCACTATTAAAATGCATCGTAAAGTCTATATAACGAGTCATAATTCATATAAAAATGGGATTTCTGTTGTTCGAATGCTGAAGATTGATGCTATAAAAGTATTTGTTGTTTTAGTTGTATTCAATTAATTAAGGACTAACTTTTGGTCTCCATTGCTAGGTATAGGTGCGAAAGTTAAGCTTTTTGTTAAATCTCATAAAAGAAACACTACGAGGAAAGTATGAAAGATAATGATGATCGTAAGGCACAGAGGGTGCCAAGGAATGATTGGCATTATCGATAATGTGAAAACAAGGATGGGAAAATCACAATGTTTTGGCAAGAAAAAGGCAGCCAAACTAAGATGATGCAACACCGATTTACAGCAAAACTTTCCCAAGGAGAAAACACAAGACAAGCCCGTGGATGTGAAAGACAAGTTGAGAAAAGAGCTCAATGCAAGGCAAGAGAGAGCCTAGAGATTATGTGCTCAAGCATTGGAAACGAGGAGATTATGGCAAAGGAGCTTTCAAGAATGGCTCAAGAATATAATGAAATGGAGGAAATGATCAATGAATTGAAGGCACAAAATGAGAAGCTTTTCGCAAAAGTTCAATTTTGTGCTTTAGCACAAGATGAAATCAAATATCAAACAAACTCAAGGAAATGAAGTTCTCCAAGAGAGAAACAAGGCCCTTTTGGAGCAACTTCTCTGGTCGCTGGACAGGTACAAATCGACAAAGTGGAAACTAAAAGATACGCAGGAAGAAAATCACATGATTTCTGCAACAAAGGAAGAGATGGGCATAGATGTTTGAGCAGGGCTAGATCGTATAAGAAGCTTCCCAGAAAGAGTCACGACGAAGAATGAACATGAGGTAGATATTGAAATGGAAATATCAGAATTGGGCAATATGTTTGAAGGCTTTAGCTTTCCTGGCACAGACAAAGGCGAAGTGGGTGCGTGAAGCCCAAAAAATGAAGTCAATCAAAACAAGCCTTCTTCACGACAACCAATTCTAAATAAGATGACCACTTTATTGCTCCTTAGACATTTCACTATTTCATGGGAGCTCCCAGTCAATATACTAATGTCATTAAATATGCCACTTTCACGGTGGAATGAACTCATAACAAACACAAAGGATTTTTATGACCAATAATAACATATTTCATAGAAATTGCTTTCTCTGCAATAAAATAGGGAGTAAGGTGATCTACATTCATCAAGATAGCAGACCATAAAGCTGTATTTCAGTATTGCAGAACTCCCACGTCAAGTTCAATAATAACTTAAGTTTTAGCACTAAATAAAGATACAAAGTGGAAATATATAAAAGAATATAAATGGCCAGCAGTTTCACATTAGATTAGGGGAAAAAATTGATCACTTAAATATGTTCAATCCCCAGATGGTAATTGATCTAAATTTCAGCAGGATGGAGAGAGAATAACATCTGACACATGGATTTGAATCAAATGTTTGTAAAAGCTCAACTGACCAACCAATGGCGATGAGCTCCACCAATCACACAATTTTTTTTTAATTTTAAAAAAATATTAAACAAAAGTGCCTCTTCGAATGTCAAACATGCAAGATTAGAAGTTTAGCAGCTAGTTGGCTTGGAAATCCAAGAAAACGCGCAATTTGTGTAAAAGCAATTCACGAGTACCAAAAAGAGGCTTACCACTAATGATCCAGTCTTTCTCAAGAACACCAGCCTTAGCGCTTGAAAGCATCTCGTCATAGAATGCGGAGACAATGAGGTAGATTGAAGTTCTCAATATATCTGCAATTGAATATGCTTTTGAATATGTTGGACCACCCTTCTTTTTACTGACTGGGCGGCCTATTCTCACAGTACTTGATGTTGCCCATTTAATACCGGCTGGCCCAAACAGTTGGTTGGAGGATTGAATACTAGTCTTCTTCCCCATCAATGTTTCAACTGCAAGAAGGCAGGATAAAAGAGCTGAGATAACAGCCGCATTACTACCAGAGAGCTGTGCCACCCCAAACCTATCCTCCTCATGTGAATGAGCAGTCAGTGAAGCAACAGTTCTGGCACACCATGCATACAGCTGCAAAATATTTGGCAATTTATATATTAGAAAAGCAGACAAATGCATGGAAGTTTCTATATGCAACCTTATCTTGATTAATTATTCATTTTCCAGTTTTCTATAATGGCACGTTCAATGGCTTATCACCTAGACAGAAATAGTGCATAAAGCATAATTGTCAAGTAAATAATATCAAAGCAAAATAAACTAACTCCACCGGATTGCTAACTAATAATAATCATACACATTTAAAGATGGATGCTAGTTTCAGTGGTGTACTGAAAGCAGTGATAAATGCAGTCCATGTCTATTCATCTATATCCAAAGGATGCCCCAAAATAAAAGAAAACAAAAAGCTGGCATTCCTATCTATAAAAATAACATATACACACACTGACAAGCCCATCGCAGAAAGAAATATCTATATATTATAAACTCAGAACTATAGTAAACAGTAAATTGCCTTTGGTTCAGCCCTGCCAAAGCTTAAGCCATATGACCCAAAAAATAATATCTATATGCTATAATTTGCAGATGAGAAACTGCAAAATCAAAATCCATAATTTTGAATACCTGGAAGTTGTTCAGCGGTTCACTATACTTTGAATCAATTTGTGGGTCGGTTGGTGACATCAACTGCTTGGATACTTGAAACGTTTTGTCAAATGAATTATCCAAACCTTCACCTATCTTAGATGCAAGCTGCTCCAGAGGCCTCAAGGATACAGTTATGACTCTTTTATAAGTCTCACCAGTTTCTTCAAAAAACGCAGCTCTCCGCCAAGTGTCAACGTTATTCTCACAGACCATACAAAGATCAAGATAAGCAAGATATTGCAGAAGGGATTTAGGATTACTCTCCTCCAACGCAGCAAGAAGATGCTCACTTGGATTTGTTTCGGCAGCTGCAGATCCTTTTGGAGGAGCAAATGTGAACCTCTTGGTCTGCAAGACCTATTAACGGAATTCTCATTAAAAAATAGAAATTACCATCTTACTATTTGCCAACTTTTAAAGGCAGGAAATCTTATTAGATAAAGATACTATGAGATGTATGTAAATCACTTTCAATTGAGACCATATTCTAAAATTTTCAAACAATGTTAAGCATTTAAAAGCCTTACGTAGTTCATGCCCAGATGAAGACAAAGATTTATTAAATAAGAATACCAATAAGTATCACAAAATAATAAACACAAGCTAAGAACCTCAGAACATAAATACAAGTCTATCAAAACTTGTAAATACCGATATTATTACTAAGTTTGAGAATTGTTCTCATAAAATTACTGCCAGCCCATCAATTCCTTTGATTATTATTGATTAACATAAAACTTACCAAGAATCAGAATTACACCAAAGAATAACATAAACAAGATGTAATTTTAAGATAATATCAGAAAAAGTAGTGGGAAACAATATATGTATAATGACCTACCCGATGTAAATGGTGACTTAATTCCCAACAAAGAAACATAGAAAAAATCCCGACAAAAAGGATGATCTCCTGAGAAATGAACTTTCTCACAGTGACCCTGCTTTCAAACCAATCCCAAAGAAATACTACTACTGCTGCTGAGAATAGGTAAGCTACACCAGAAAACTTTAAAGCCAGAGAAATAGCTGATGGAATTCCCATCTTGAAGCTGAAAAATGGAGGACGCTGTGAATAAAAGCATATTGGATCAGCAGACAAAAAAACCTAATGCAAACAACAAATCATTAAGAGTAATGATACAAAACCCAAATGATGCTAGTTCTCTTATGAACAAAGATCTACTTTAAATCAGTGAAGTGTTGCTCAATGATATTTAGTGACTAGTAATGATGTATTTATTCCCCATCAAAAGACCACAAGGTGGAAGATATATTGTACTAAACATTCTTCTAGGTTCCCCACACAAACACCTCCCTCCAAAAAAGTTAAACAGGAACATATTACCCAATCTGTGCCGTGAGAGATAATTTCAAACTTCTATGCCAGGAAATAAACATAGTCAGTAGTAAGTAAAGCATCAAACCATATTTATGGCATTTAAAAATAGGAAGAAAAAAATGCCACTGAATTGTAGAAATATTTGTCATAGCTTCCCTGGTACTTAAATTCTTCCATGATCAAGTTTGACTCCCACAGGAATGTGACTCGGTGACAAAACCAAATATTTCCCTCTTACAGTCATTCTTTATTCTCTTCCTCTTATATTCCTAATTGAAACCACAAACATTAACTTCATTTATTACTTTTCAATTAAGAAACAATACTACCGGAATGATAGGGCAAAGTTTCCAAGTTTTAAGGTTGCTAACTGTTTTACCATTAAAAATTATGTTTCTCATGTGATCAAAGTCCACAACAACACTCACCATAATATGACTGTCCATGAAGCATCTATTAGGATAAGTTAGTGTTAGAGAATTATTCTTACATGATAGAAGTTTTACCAACAACTCGAACCAAAAAACAGGAGATCCATCCAGAACTTTATTTAATATCACCAGTTTACAACATAACGGTTGAGGGTGGAAGTATGAAAGGGAAGAGCAAAGAGAAAATCACTAACCTGAACGATGGGGAAATCTAGAATCCATCTTTTATTGTAAACATAGAATGATGCATAAGGCAGACCCACCAAAAACCCCCTAAACGCCATTCTTCCAATCAGCCACCACCCGTTAATTTCGTTGGTCTTCACCCAACAGATAGACGTCACTGCCACCAATCCAGAAATCCCAACCGCCGCCCCAAACAACAAAAAGCTTAAAGAAACCTTAGCCCGGCGGCGAAAATCCAAAGAAGCAGGACCTGATGAACCAACGCCACCTCCTGGAATGACGATGAAGCGTACAAGTCCTGAAAAGAGCTCGAGCGGCGAAGCTGGACGATTGAGCCGGGGCGAAGAAAGGAGGAAAACGGAGGTGGAAAAGAGAAGTTGAGAGAGTTGAAAGTTCACAAAGGTGAAGAATCCAATAATCCATGGAGAAAGGATAAGAAACAGATTTTTACTTCCACTACCCGAAGCAGAGGTGTGGGAGGAGCTATGAGAAGAAAAGAAAGTAGCAGAAGATATAGCGGAAATGAAGGTTTTGAAGAAAAGGAAGATGAAGGTAGAAGAAATGAACTGCCAGATGAGAAACCCTAGAAAACGATTCTTGATAGCCATGGCTGGTGGGAAAGAGGTGGAAGAAAGGGAAGGCATTTTTCCTCCTGTCTGAGTTCTGGTCCAAACCATTTGAAATCTTCAGTGCCTCAAAAATCTCATTTCCCAATTTTCATTTTTTATTATTAATTTAAACTGTTTCAGGTCATTAAAAAGGTTACTTCATAGAAATTATTTAATAATTTTTGAAAAAAATTAAGGTAAAATAAGTTGTTTCAATTTAATTCTTGTAATTAATTTTGTTGTATGAATCTTGATAACATGAATATGATTTAAATAGTTTTTGGTCTGTTAAACTAATTAAATTAAAAATGTCTGGTTTGATTTTATTTATTAAATCGAAAATTTTTTTGTTTGTTTGAACTTAATTTTATGTCTATTATTTATCACATCACTTGTCATTTTAGATTTTTTATTTATATTGAAATTGTTAATAATTTATTATGGTATGAAAAACAAAAGTATTAAATCTTTCAAATCTTGTCAAAGAAAAAAAAAATTAAGTTCATTAAAAAAAAAAGGCTTACTTGCAAAGAAGAGAATATTTAGAAAAATATAAATTGTTAAATTTAAGATTTTAGAATTACCTTAAATATATTATGTAAATATATAATGGAAATTAGATTTGATCTAAGTTTAGATAAAATGGACCAAGCCCAAGCTTATGAGTTAGGTTGACTTGGTAATGGAGAGGATGAGGTAATAATAATATGGCAAATTAAAAATACCCAACCAAAACATTTACTTTGTCCTCCCTCCGATGAACTTAAGAGAAACAAAGTATTGCACGGTTCATTAAAGAGGATTTAACAGACACATAGGGGATAGTATTGGAACTTTAACAATCATCGAATAGCTTATTGTAGGGTCTTTCTTTAATGATTAAAGAATCATATTATTTAATAAAGAAGAAAATTTTAATTTTACTTCTACATATCATAAATGAAATGTAAAAAAAAATGAATGTTTTGTCTGCATTTAAAGAATTTTTTATATAAATAGAGAGTTCCTGAAAAAAGAAAAATAATCTAAATAGAAGTGAAATTTTCTATCTAAGAGAGAACGAAAAAAATCACTTATGATAATAGTAGGAGAAATAGTAAAGATTATTTTGGAGGGAGAGCAAATAAAGAGTTAGAGAAAAATAGGTGTGATGATTTTGTGCACATTGAGAGTTCTAAGAGTGGTGATTTCTCTTAATGAATATTTTCTAAAATATTCAATATCTAGAAAAATATTGTAAATCCTATTTTTCATAGTGAGATCATTATGAACTCGGTCCCTTTGGTTTTTTCTCGATTTGCGTTTTCATGTAAAAATCTCAATGTTCATTTTTTTATATTATTTCTCTTACTTCTTAGCCGTTATAATCTTACGGCGTGAGAAAATATTCAAAGTATTTTTCGGATCGCATTTGCTATCGTTTCTCATACTGCTTTGTTAGTGGTATAATTGTACTGTGTAATTAAGTTCTGTCTAAAAGACTGAAATTTAAGTGTACCGTTTGTGACCGTTCAACCTTTCTTGGGAACTTACTTAGAAAGATAATTCTTTTTAAGAAAACTGGCAATAGCATTCTTTCCTAACAATTATACTAATCAGTACTTTCTACGTTTTACAGCGGTGGTATTATTATTATCGTTCCCACCGATTTCGTTATTATTTTTCCCAACAAGTGGTATCAGAGCGAGGTTATTATAGCGGAAAAGATTGAAATCGAAAAATTCAACGAAAATAATTTCTCTCTGTGGAAATTAAAAATGAAAATGCTATTGCAGAGAAATGGTTGTGCTATGGCCATTGACGACAGACCTACGAACGTTGAAAATGAGAAATTGAATAAAGCTGATGAAGATGCAATGATCATTTTGCATCTTACTCTAGCAGATAAAATTTTGTTTGAAATGGTAACGGCAAAACAAATATGGAATACGCTGACAAAATTGTACTAGAATAAGTCGTGGTATAATAAAATTTTCTAAAAAAAAAATTATATACCTTTCAGATGTCAGAATCTATAACAGTGATAGACTACGTCAATATTCTCAATATATTATTTTCTCAAGTAACAACAATGAAACACAAAATCAACGAAAATGAAAGGCCTGAACTTTTACCTCAAAGTTTGCCAGATTTATATGATCATCTCATCGTAAATTTACTCAATGGTGCTACAAAAACAACATTAATGTTCAATAATATTACAATCGCCGTTCTTAACGAAGAAAGTAGATGGAAAAACAAGTAGCAGTCCTCTGTGAAGGCTTTATCATTAACGAGAGGGAGATCAATGGAACGTGGGGGCTTTGGAGCTAGCACATTGGGAAGATCTAAATCGAGAAGTAAAAAGGGAGTTAAGTGCTATCATTGTGGCAAGATGGACCATATGAAAAATGATTGCTAGAAGTTGAAGAAAGAACATGTCACAGAAGGTGCCAAAGGAGAAATAAAAAGTATGACTGCAACTGCCTCTGAGGGTGAAGATGCTATCAACCTCACGATGAATGAATCATGTTGGGTGTGTGATTGTGGAGCATCTTATCATGTTACTTCAAAAGTGGAGTATTTTTCATCTTACACCGGCAGTGATTTTGGCATTATAAAAATGGGGAACAGTAATGTTTCTAAAATAATTAAAAAATAGGACATTTGTATCCAGATCAATACAGGATCTGAGTTGTTGCTTAAAAATGTCAGACATTGTAACGCCCTGAAGACTCATACGTCCCCGGTGCGCTACTAACGGCTACACACAGTGACCTACAGAGACTCGACGCGAATTCACTTACTTAAATACAACTTTCACTTTCAAATTATATTTAAAAAAACGTTTGTACGTATAAAAATTTTGACTCGATTCGAAAACAACTCGTGCCCCTAAGAGGAATACGAAATCCTCAATATAAAATACGCAGTGAAAAAGACAAATTAAAGCAGTTTAAAAAAATAAACGACAAGACTCAAGATTTTAGGAAGTGGGATCCAACATACGCCTCGAGCCACCCTATGCAAG
Organism: Begonia peltatifolia; assembly: GCA_022433055.1. NCBI lineage: Eukaryota > Viridiplantae > Streptophyta > Magnoliopsida > Cucurbitales > Begoniaceae > Begonia > Begonia peltatifolia. The sequence continues at coordinate 16,755,882 of CM039517.1, read as the reverse complement.
GCCCCACGCTCCGCGCGCGCCCTGCACGCCCACATCCCCACTTTGGTGCCCCACGCGCACCCTCTTGATGCCGCGCGCCAACTCAACACTACCACATCACGCGAACGCCCACAGTGCTACAAGCCCCATGCACACTGCCTCTGTACAACACGTCCGCAGGCACGCCCTCGCCCGATGCTGCACGACCCGTGTGCACTTACAGGGCAGTATGCCCCGCGCGCCTGTGGTCACGCCACACTCTTGCGAACACCCCGACTTATTCTGTACCCTCTCGACTCCCCGACCATTCTCCCTAAAATTCGGCAGAGTAACGCCTAAAAACTGGGTATCTCAAAATTTAAACTCTGCACACAGTTCACCAGAAAACTAGAATATCTAGCCATCAAACCATCCAGAGAAATATCCAATACAAAATCAAAGTTCGAAAACGACAAAATCGATCAACTACAAATGAAGAAAGTCCACAATATAGAATATTACCCTCCTACATGTAAAGAGTACGCGTACGTCACCAAAACCACAAGCACTCCACAAACCCCTATACAACTGACACCTATACAACTCGTCTAATTAACTAGATATCGACACAACAAAAGAAAATACCCACAATAGTCAAGCCACCACCTACCATCTCCACGGGTTCAGTCGCCCTAACAAATTCGCAGTCCAGTGCCTCGGTCGCACGCCACCAACTGTCCTATACCTCAGGACAAGGCTCTCGAGGCTCACCAGCAATATCATCAGCACCTACACCATAGAACACACATCATATGCCTAACGCTCAGTACGAAATGCGATATGAAAGTAAAAGCCGACAATGCAATCCTGTCACATGCAGTTTCTACACTCACACTCATGTTGTCACATCTGTGACGCGTAGTGCAGCCGCATCAGGGTGAGGAGTGACTCATCGCCACCCTACACCCTGACACGTCGCCACCGTCCCGGACTCCCCAGCAACGAGACCCAGCAGCTACACACACGCATCACCATGCAGCAACCACATCAAGGTGAAGGTGTACCTCGCGCCACACTACACCCTGACACATCACCCCCGTGCCAGCCTCCCCAGCAACGGGGCCACAGTTGCCACACACACACTTCGCGACAACCCAACTGGCTCACTCCTCGAGCGAAATCCGCAACTGGTGAAGTAATGGTCCACACACTAGCAGGATCCGCGATACCACTGTCCATCATCCTCACCGCCGACACATACACACTGCGTGCCGGCCCAACCGGCCCACTTCTCGAGTGAAATCCGCGGTTGATTACGTACCGACCTGGACACTAGCAGGATCGGCGGTACCACCGCCACGCGTCTCACCACTTACTCAAAATATGTTCAAAACCATTTTCGTTCCTTTTTTTTTTTTTTAAAAAAACATGATGAATGTCAAACAATATGACGCACACCACAATCAACAACATAAAATCCTAAAGTCCTACGGTGTAGGCCCATCTGGGCAAAGCACATGCATGCACTACTTATCTGGCGTCCTAAGCTCACTCGATGTACAGTTTCGCCAAAATGTCTCAACCTAAAACATAAATAATCACTCATCAATCTTCACTTCAAAATTTACCAAATAAGTTAAAAATAACATCCCTTAACTAAACCCGTGAAATTCCCACTAAAATGGGTCACCAATTTGGTTCGGCCGAAAACCAGCCTAAACTTCGGACGTGCATATTTTTTGCGTCCATTAACAGAATCGAGTGATTTAAGAGGCTAAACGTTCCCTTAAGAAACTAGTTTAACATAGTAGGACAGATTTTGAAACGGTAAGCCGCAGATAGGTGAAAAACACCAAAAAACCGAATCTGCCCTTTTTATCCAAATTTCTCATTTTCGTTTCCTTCAACCAAAACTAACTCAAAACTGGCTTTACGCATTAAAAACAGCAAGGCCAATACCACTCGTTACAATTCTACAAAAAATGCCCAATAATTTAACTCGAATCAAAATCTGAAATAAACTTCCGATGCGCATAATTTTCGCGTCGGAAGTCGAAATCGAACGATTCCAACGGCCAAATATCCTTCTAACAACCTATTCTAATCCACAAAAAACAGAATTGAAAACAATCAACTGAAACCAGGCCGAAACGGCCAAAAATAGAACTGCTCTTACACAAAACAAAGATCCGATTTTTGATTTCAATTCAAATTTCACAATTTCTATACACAACTAGCCACATTTAACTCATACACTTCAGCCAAGCTCATAGAGAATGAAAGGAGGCCGAGCACTAACCTCGGCCAAAACAGGAAACTGACAGGGCTCACCTTCGGTTTCTCTCGATTCACAGCATCTCCCTCATAATCCACTCTAACATTGCGGCCAAATTCACCGAAAATGGAAGGAAGCTAAGCACTAAGCTGGCCAAAACAGAAAAACCAAAACAGGGCAGCAAAGAGGAAGAGCTTACCGAGGGCGTCGTTCTGCACTCAGTCGGAAGGAGAACAAGACACAGCAGAGCGCTTAGTCGCCGGCGATTCTCCCACGCTCATGCTTGTCAGCCGTCGATCGGAGCTCGGAGCTCTCTCCTGCGTCTCCTTCTCGGGTGCTCGCTCTCGGGTGTCGATGAGTAATAGCCGAATGGCTTGCTCCCGAAGCCATTCGGTTGTTATGTTATAATATATATATATTTTTTTCAATTTAGATAATAAAAATTTATCAAAACGCCCTCACGTATTTTTATCGTCTGTAACTACGTTAAATTCTCGTCCTCCCGACTTTAAAATTTCAAAAATTGTCACTAAAACTAGATTCTGAGTTTTATGACTTAATTTTTTCGTTAAAATATTTCTCAAAACTCCAACCGAGATTAAATTAAAAATTTTAGAAATTACATTTAAAATCTGAAACTTTTCGGGTTATTACAGACATGTTCCGGATATTAGACTAAATATGTAACGTCCCATAACATTATTCCTAAAAATCTCTTAAAAATTTTTCTTTTATTCTGTTTTATTTATTCAAAACCTTTAAAACAACATCGTATAAAACATTAAACCGTTTACAGCAGAATAGCAATCTTCCGTTTACAGCAGAATAACAATCTTTTCGTGGAAGCCTAGTATAAGATAAACTTGATTTCAAGTGTTGAAAACAGTAAAACAGGGTTTTTGGTCGACACTTGTAAATACAGATCGACACCTCGTTTCTCTCTGTTTTACATCGGTCGACACCTATAAAGACAGGTCGACATCTCATTCCTCTCTATTTTACATTGGTCGACACCTTTAGAGATGGGTCGACGCCTCCTTCCTCTATGTTTTACATCGGTCGACACCTTCAAATACTGGTCGACACCTCTCACAAATTTGGTTGACCCTTACTAAGATAGGCCGACACCTGTAAAGACAGGTCGACACCTTTTACAGAATTGGTCGACCCTTACTAAGATAGGCCGACACTTCATTGCTCTCTGTTTGATATCAGTCAATACTTGCAAAGACAGGTCGACACCTTTTACAAAATTGGTCGACCTTTACTAAAATAGGTCTACCCATACTAAAATAGGTCAACCCATGCTAGCATCGGTTGACACTTCAACACCAGAAAACTTAACGAAAATTCTCTAGGAATGATCGTAACCATCGTACACTTTCTAACTGACATCTATAGCATACTTAACTCTCAATTTCACATTTCTTTATAAAAAAATGGGCAGCATACCCTCCCATTTACCGTTAAACTAGTTCACCTATTCAAAACATCCAACATGTATTTAAACATAAAACCATTTAATGCGGTTCCTAAACTTCTTCTATCAACACATTTTAAAAAAATTTAAAACCTAATACTTAACCATACTATGCAATCCTCTATACATTATCCCAAAACACCTTCACATGACCCACGGGTCAATCACGCTTCGACAGCCACAAGTGCTCTCTCACAGCCATCGTTCTTCAACTACGTCACTCATCGGGGTTTAGGTAGAATGTTCTCACCTTCTTCTAAATCACCTACATCACAGAGACATCTATGAGATAAAGGCTCAGCAAGTCAACGTAAATGTAAATGCATGCTTTGCATATGCAGTTCATAAAACATGCAATCATTTCATTTCGTTACATAGCGGGATGTCACCAGGGGTTTACTCTCATCAGATAAAGAAGGCACATCAAGCGGTTAAACAGCCTTCTCCATCTACCGGGAGGAAAACATGCTCCACCTACGGGACAGTCATGTCTGAACCCCACCCCGACATGACCGGGATTACATGCATTCATTACTTTTCATTAGTTGATTTCTTTTTATAAAACATGTGCAGAAAATTCGTTTTCATGACATTTTTAAACGAACGTGATGCATGAACAGTTCATAATGCTTAAACTTATAAAAACATATAAAACAATCAATGGAAACATAAAAGACATTCTATAACGTAAACAACCTAACTACCCGTCCAATTTACACTAAGACAATCTAAATCCTCAAATCCTTGAAAACGAAATTTCTTGTGGTGTAGCCCAAATCGGCTAAGCAAATCACGAAGACTTACCTCGGGTCTTTTGCAATTTAACTTAGAGTCCATTTTCTTTAACCGTGGAAATGGAACAACCTAACAAAACATCAAATTGAAACACTTAACATACACACAAGAAACTTTCAGATTTTCTTATAATAGTTTTTCGTCCACTTTCAAACGCTCATAACTTTCTCGATATAACTCGGAATCGAGTAATTCCACGTGCTATGGACACCTCTAAGAGTCTACTTTCTAATGGTTTAAACCACTTACAAAAAGAGAACTAATAACTAGGCCGAACATCACAAGAACAGAATCTATTCAGTTTTTCATAAAATTCAAACTCACCCTAACGTTTACTTCTATTATGCATAATCTTCCATTTTACTCCATCCAAGATCTTTAGAACCTCTAAACTTAAGTTAGAACAACCAAAAGAAGAAGAAAAACTAACCCTAACTCTGAATTTTTGGAGGTTCAAAACCCATGCTTAAAATTCTTCACAAAACCACTAAAACATGTAATTTCTTGTATGAAAACTCAAGCTTATTGTAAACCTTACCTTAATCCTTTGAAATGGAGAGTCTTGGGTGAGGAAAAGCTGAAGGAAGAGGGAGGGTTGTTGGAGAAATTGTGGAAGATGAAGAGGAGATTGTGAGTTTTTACAAACTTTATTTAATAAAGTTTAACTTTAGCTTATTTGCTTGATTTACAAATAACTTTTAATTTCATAAAAATTGACCTTATTTCTTATTTTCAATATTTTTCACTCTCTTCATTTCTTCTTTTCACTTATTTATTTTCCTTTTCTCTTTTGCTAATTCTCATTTCTTCCTTTGTTGTTTCCATCTATCGTTTTAAAATAATTCATCGAATATTGTTGGAACAAAATGTTTAAAAGTTTCAGGTGTTACAAAATCTAATATCAATTGGTGTTTTTGATGAGGCTGGCTACAAGAGCAAGTTTGCTAGTGGAAAATGGGAGCTCAATAAAGGTTCGCTAATCATGGCGAAATGAATTAAATAGTCTAGTTTGTGTGTGAATCAAGTGACTGTGAAGTAAGCAAAAGTAAATACTGTGCAAGATGACTCGTCCATTGAGTTATGGCACAAACGGCTTGGTCACATGAGCGAAATTGTTTGACAAAAGAGATGCTTTGTCATATCTCAAAGATGAACCTCTGCCAAGTTGTGTTCATTGTTTGGTGGGAAAACAACACAAAGTTTTCTTTTAAAAGAATTCTACATCAAGGAAGCCAGATGTGTTGAAAGTTGTTTACTTAGATGTTTGTGGTCCTATGTCAACAAAAAACGTTAGAAGGTGCCCAATACATAGTCACATTTATTGATGATCACTCAAGGAAGGTTTGAGCTTATGCACTTATGACCAAAGATGAGATAATTAACGTTTTCAAACAGTTTCATACTTTCACAGAGAGAGAAACTGAAAAAAGTTAAAATGCATTTACACTGACAATGGTGGTGAATATATGAGATCATTCGACGAATATTGCAATATGCTTGGAATCAAGCACAAAAGATTTGTTCTAAAAACTCTGCAACAAAATGGTGTTGCAGAAAGAATGAACAAAACTATCGTGGAGAAGATAAGGTGCATGTTATCACTTTCAAAACTTCCTAAAACATTATAGGGAGAAACAATGAATACTGTAGTAAATATCATCAACTTGTCTCCATTAACACCTTTGAGTGAAGAAGTACCAAAAAGACTACAGATAGGAAAAGATGTCTCTTTTAAGCATCTAAAGGTGTTTGGATGCAAAACATTTGTCCATATTCCTAAAGATGAGAGGTCCAAGCTAGACAGCAAAGCTAAGGAATGCATATTCTTCGGATACGGAAGTGATGCATTTGGATATAGGCTTTGGGATTCGGTTGACAAGAAAATTGTCAGAAGCCGAGATGTTATCTTCTTTGAAGATCAAACCATTGAAGACAATAAGAAAGATGTAGAGATCACTGATGAGAATTTAGTAAGAGTTGGTGTGGAGAAATCAACTTTTGACGGGGGAGATGTTGAAGAATCTAATGATATAGCAACAATGATGCTTACCAAAGAGAAATAAAGATTTCTCCTGAATTAGTTGCAAAACCAAGGAGGTCAACAAGAAATCGTCGACAATCGAGAAGATACTCTGTGAACGAGTATGTGATGATCATTGATGGCGATATACCTGAGTGCTATGAGGAAGCTATGAAGCATCAAAAAAAGAAGAACTGGTTAGATGCGATGCAAGATGAGATGACATCATTGCATGAAAACCATACTTATGAGTTGGTTCAACTTCGAAAGGGGTGAAAGGCACTCAAAAACAAATGGGTATACAGACTTAAAAATGAAGATTTACAACCAAAGTATAAGGCACGACTGGTCGTGAAAGACTTTGGTCAGAAGAAAAACGTTGACTTTAAGGAAATTTTTTCACTTATCGTGAAAATGTCATCCATACAAGTCGTACTTGGAGTAGCCTCAAGTCTCAATTTGGAGATCGAGCAACTCGATGTGAAGACAGCCTTCTTGCATGGTGAATTAGAAGAAGAAATCTACATGGAACAACCAGAAGGGTTCGTCGTCAAGGGAAATGAACATTTGGTGTGTAGATTGCAGAAGAGTTTGTATGGATTGAAGCAAGCCTCGAGACAATGGTACAAGAAGTTTGATTTCTTTCAGGAAAATCAAGGGTACAAGAAAACTTACTCAGACCATTGTGTGTTCGTGAAAAGTTTCACGGATAGTACATTTATAATCCCCCTACTCTATGTCGATGATATGCTGATTGTGGACCCAGACAGAGAAAAGATTGTTAAGTTAAAGAATGAACTTAGGACCAGCGAAACAGATACTTGGGATGACATGGTTTGTACGAGACCTAATATTTTAGTACCAGATACTTAGTATCTGTTTCGCTGGTCCTAAGTCGTTTGCCATGAAAAACTTAGGACCAGCGAAACAGCTACTTGGGATGAGCATCACTCGCGATAGAAAGAACGGAAAGTTATGGTTATCGCAAGAGAAATATATCAAGAAAATTCTCAGCCGATTCTATATGGATAAGGCGAAGTCAGTCAGTACTCCACTTGCTAAACATTACAAACTTACTTTCAAACAAAATCCTTCCACTGAAGAAGAAAAAGCAAAAATGCAAAAAATTCCATATGTCTCAACAGTTGGCAGCTTGATGTATGACATGGTTTGTACGAGACCTAATATTTCACATTTTGTTGGAGTAGTCAGCCAATTTCTAACAAATCCGGGCAGAGAGCATTGGAATGCCGTGAAATAGATTTTTAGGTATCTTAAAGGTACTTCTGAATTTAGTTTGTATTTTGGACAGCCTTCGTTGGTAAGCGATACTGATGCAGATATGGATGGAGATATTGACTTTAGAAGATCAATATCAGGGTATTTGGTGACATTTAGAGGTGGAGCAGTTTTATGGCAATCTAAGCTGCAAAAATCAGTGACATTGTCTACTACAGAAGCTGAGTTTATGGCGGTTACAGAAGTCTGTAAAAAAATTTTGTGGATGCAAAAATTTCTAACAGAATTGGGTCATTAACAAGATAAATATATTTTGTATTGCGACAGTCAAAACGCTATTCATTTGAGCAAGAACCTGAACTTTCTTTCGAAGTCTAAGCACATAGATATCAAGTATCATTAAATACAAGATGTGTTGGACAACAAACATGTGTATCTTGAGAAGATTTACGCGGACGATAATGGCTCTGACATGATGACAAAGATCTTGCAGAAGAATAAGTACAAATTATGTATAAGTTCAGTAGAATTGGAGATACCTCATTATAAGTTGGGAGGAGAAGTTTTGAGGGACCCGCATAATTTAATAAAAAAAAATTTTAATGTTACTTCTGCACGTCATAAATGAAATGCAGAAAGGAAAATCATCTGAAGAGAAGTAAAATCTTATATCCCACTAAGAACGAGAAAATCACTTCTGAAAAGAGGAAGAGAAATAGTGAGGATTATTTCGGAGGAAGAGAAAAGAAATAGTTGAAGAAAAATAGGTGTGGTGTTTTTGTGTACATTGAGAGTTCTAAGAGTGGTGATTTCTCTTAGTGAATATTTTCTAAAATATTCGATATCTAGAAAAATATTGTAAATCTTATTTTTCATAATGAGATCTTTCTAAACTTGGTACTCGTAGTTTTTTCTAAATTTGAGTTTCCACGTAAAATTCTCGGTGTTTATTTTTTACTATTATTTCTCTTACTTCTTGACTGTTATAATCTTACAGCGCGAGAAAATATTCATAGTATTTTTCGGATCGCATCTGCTATCGTTTCTCGTACCGCTTGGTTAGTGGTATAATTGTACTGTGTAAATAAGTTCTTTCTAGAAAACTGATATTTAAGTGGACCGTTTGTGACCCTCTAGCCTTTCTTGGGAACTTACTTGGTATGATAATTCTGTTTAAAGAGATTACCAAGAACATTATTTCTTGAAAATTATACTCATCAGTACTTTATACGTTTTATAGCGGTGATATTATTATTATCGTTCCTGCCGATTTCATTGTTATTTTTCTCAACAGTTATTCAATTAGCCATCAAGGAAGCAAGACGAAGGAAATGAAGGTTAAGGTGCCTTCTGCAAGATAGAGTCTGTAATTGCCGAACTTGTTGCCAAACCAAATCATGAGGGAAGAGAACTATCTTTCATTAATGCTCAAGATAAATACTAAGAATAAATCTACTATTCTTTCTCCTTTGTGCATAAAGAAGTATTGTACTATGGTTAAGCAAGATAATAGAAATACGGTTTTCTCTTTTTGTTCTAATATGGTACCAGAGCTCCACAAAGATTCCACGCCATACCTCTGGTTTCCTTTTTTCTTCTCTGGAATTTCTATTTTGAGCATGCAACTTCAACAATCTGTCTCTCTCCAACAATTTTGGATTAGCATCTTGCTCTCTATTTGTCTCAAATTGAAAAGGCATGTCTTTCGCTCTCTAATCCTCCATTCTCAATAACATGAGTACATTTTCTTGGATTTTTGACATATCTGTCTCTCTCCAACAATTTTGGATTAGCATCTTGCTCTCTATTTGTCTCAAATTGAAAAGGCATGTCTTTCGCTCTCTAATCCTCCATTCTCAATAACATGAGTACATTTTCTTGGATTTTTGACATTGGAGCTACGCATCATGTATGCTCCAGTATTGATTGTTTTTCCTTTTTGAAACCCGTCATTGATAGTATTGCCACTCTTCCAAGCAACTCCCTGATTCAAATCCAAGGAATTGTGTAACGCCCCCAAAATCCTCCGTGATTCTCGGTTGGCTACCAACTACTACCCGTCACTATCTCTCATACTAAATATTTCTTAGAAATTTGAAAACTTTGTTTTCTTCGACTCAAAACGACTTTTTTTTTTAAGAAATACATGTAAATATCGCAGCGGAAACTTCGTTTAAAATCGGTTTAAATAACTTCACTTTTAAAACTTAAAGATTAAAGAGACCGGTCGACACCTGCAAGAATCGGTTGACACTTAATTTGTCTCAGGTTTTCATCGGTCGACACTGACAAACACTGGTCGACACTAACTTTCTCTCGGGTCTTTTCATCGTTCGACATCGGGGACACCGGTCGACACCTCCACACCTATTTTAGAGAGGGGTCGACACCCGCTGTCGCAGGTCGACACTTTGATTCTCTTTGTCTGCGCAGGTCGACTCTCGCGGTCGACACCACTGTCAATTTTACACGGACCAGTCGACACTTGTAGCCAGGGGCGACACCTACTTCGACTCTGCCATGCGCATGTCGAGTCTCGCGGTGGACACTCACCCTCTATTTTACACTGACCGGTCGACACCTATTGACTTCGGTCGACAATTTGCACCAAGAAACTTCAACAGAATTCAACAAAACAACACGAATTTTGACTAAACGTTTAAAATCCATAAATCTACTTCTCGACTCAAATTACAACCTGTTACGCACGCCAAAATACTGAACCCAAATTCAAATCTCTCTTTTACATTAAAATAATTATGTACGACTCAAAATACCTCACCACCCATACTTACACCCGCCATAGTCAAAACGCCTCAACAGCTGACCCAGTCGTCCCACGAGCATCCTCTTCCAACTGCCTCCTACTCCTAGGCATGCTCGGGATACCCCCTAGCTGCTGCGTCGTCACCTACATCATAGAACTCTACTATTAGCCTAATGCTAAGTAAGTAACGCATACATATATAAGTAAAACAAACATTTCCTACACATGCAGTTTCTACAATTTCGTCTCTACTTTTGTTTTCTTCTCTTTCTTACATCTTCTTTATCTTCTTATTACTATATTCTTCTCTACGTACTAGATGAACGTGACACACCTCGCGGTCCACCTCTCGGGACAAGGCCAACCTCAATCTAGTAAAGTGACACACCTCGCGGTCCACCTCTCGGGACAAGGTCACCACGTAAAGCGAAGGAAGAGTGATACTCCTCGCGGTCCACCTCTCGGGACAAGAGCACTCAACCTCCCTTTATTATCTTTTTATGTATCTTCTCGTTTCATCACATCATCATATCCTACTGTTTCACTTTCTAAAAACATAGAAATTCATTTTCGTTTCGTTTCATAATTTAAAACCATGATGCATATCATAAAGCATAACATAAAGTAAACGTGCAATGCAACCTACTGAATTGTGATGTAGTCCCGAAGGCAAAACTACTACTACATTACTTACCTGGCGTCCTTAGCACTCGTAATCCAAAATCTCACACGCTAACTGGAAAACCTATAAAACCACACATCTATTAGCTCTACTTTCCATTAACTCTGTAAAACTTTAAGGGAATCAACCACTCAATCTTCACTCTGTCCAAACCGAAATTCTAACTAACACTCCGACTAACCCTTCAACAATTCATAACTCCGCCAATACTCGTCCGATTTGGACGATTCGAAATGCTACGGGCTTCTCATGACATCTAGTTCTTAACGATCTATACAATTTCCCAATCCCTCATCTATAGCTTGGCCGAACGGAACCCGTTCCGTAACCTGGGTTATTCGGTTATCTACACCTTCAATCTTTTCCATAAAACGTATAATCCACTTATATTCCTAGCTTAAACATCAGCATACGTACAAAAATCGACTAAAACCTCTAAATGTTGTATCTCACTCCTAGGGCTCACCCAAAACTCTCTCTAACTCTACTTTTATTGTTCAAAACGACCAGAGGACTAGCTATCTACTCAAAACTAACCAAACTTACCGTAGATTTGAAGAAACAGATGAGGACAGAAGGAAATCGCTGCCGGAAGGAAACGTTGAGTTGTTCGTGCGGGAGAAAAAGAAGAAACAGGGGGGGATTTTCCGTTCCTCCCCTGTTGTTTTATTTTTATTTTATTTTAATAAAATTAATTATATTATTAAATATAATTATTCCTAATTACTATTTCACCCTCAACTCTTAATCGCTTACTAAATCTGTTATACCGTCCAATTCTGATTGAATTCTTAAATTTTTCTCTTCTCCATTAGTTTCAAAGTACTCTTTTACCTAAGAGTAGAAATTTTTCGCCCACAATTCCGACCATTACTCTGCCGATTACAGTCATGTACTTCCGAAATTAACTTAAACGGAAAAATTCTAGGTGTTACATTTCACCCTCCTTAAAAGAAGTTTTGTCCTCAAAATTTTGTTACCTGAACTGCTTTGGGTATCGGCTCATCATGTCCTGCTGCCGCTCCCAAGATGCCTCTTCTATATTGTGGTTGCGCCATAAAAGTTTCACCAGTAGAATCTCTTTGTTGCATAGAGTCTTCACTGCATAATCCAGTATCTCCATTGGCCTCTCTTCATACGCTAATGTGGGTTGAATCCACATCTCGTTGTTCCACTACATGAGAAGGATCTTGTATACACTTTCTCAACATGGACACGTGGAACACGTTGTGAATTCCATCGATAGAGGTTGGCAGCTCTAGCTGGTAAGCTGTCTTTCTTACTTTCTTCGTAATAGGAAAGGACCCAATGTATCTTGGATTTAACTTGCCCCTTTTTTCGAACCTCACAACTCCCTTGAACGGAGAGATCTTCAAGAAAACTTCATCATTTACTTCAAATTCTAGCTCCCTTCTCCGTCGATCCGCATAACTCTTTTTTCGGCTCTGAGCGATTAAGATACACTACCGAATAATTGTAACTTTCTTCACTGTCTGCTGCAAAATATCCGGACCCACTAAACGCGCCTCGCCAACTTCATCCCAATAAAGCGGGGACCTGCACTTTCTCCCGTAAAGGTCCTCGTATGGAGCCATACCTATCATGGCCTGGAAACTGTTATTATAAGAAAATTCTACCAACGACAGATATTTGCTCCATGATCCTTGGAACTCCAGTGCACAAGCTCGAAGCATATCCTCCAGCGTCTGAATTGTCCTCTCAGATTGTCCATCCGTCTGAGGATGAAACACTGTGCTAAAACTGAGCTGCGTACCCATGGCCTTGTGCAGACTCTTCCAGAACTTCGATGTAAATCGAGGGTCCCTGTCTGATACAATCAAAGTTGGAACTCCGTGCAATCGCACGATCTCTTGAATATATAGTTCGGTGAAATGATCCATAGAATATGTCATCTTCACCGGCAGAAAATGGGCCGATTTAGTTAACCTGTCCACTATCAACCATATACCGTCATAGCCCCTTGTTATCCGAGGCAGCTCTACAACTAAATCCATTGCTATCTGCTCCCATTTCTATTCAGGTATCGGCAATGACTGTAATTTTCCTGCCAGTCTCTGATGCTCAGCCTTAACCTGCTGCCAGATCAAGCATGCCTCTATATACTTCGCCACCATTCTCTTCATATCAGGCCACCAGAAATACTGCTTAAGATTTCTATACATCTTGGTACTCCCTGGATGCACCGAAAATCTTGAAGAATGGGCTTCAGCCAATATTTGTCTCTGTAGTTCCTTATTATTCGAAACGAACCACCTATTTCAAAACTTAAGAATTCCGTCATCCGAATAACTGAATTCTGATCTGTCGTTAGAAGCCATGCTTGACTGAATCTATTTGCATTCCATGCTGTCCTTCTGAGCTTGCTTGATCTTCTCCAAAATAGTGGGCTGTAGGGACATAGCCGATAACATGGCTGATACGTTCGACACCACCTCTAATTCAAACTTCTGAAACTTTGCATCCAAAGCCACATGCATGGCTGAAATCATAGCCGAAGTAAATGCCGTTACTCTGCTCAAAGCATCGGTCACTACATTTGCCTTGCCGGGGTGGTACTTAATCTCAAGATCATAATCTTTCACAAATTCTAACCACCGCCGTTGTCGCATGCTTAGTTCCTTCTGAGTAAAAATATACTTCAAGCTTTTGTGATCAGAATATATCTCGCACTGCTGTTCATATAAATAATGCCTCCAAATTTTTAGTGCAAAGACTACTACAGCTATTCCAGGTCGTGCGTCGGGTAGTTCTGCTCATAAGCCTTCAATTGTCTAGAGGCATATGCTACCACCTTCCCTTCCTACATTAATACACATCCCAGTCCTATCTTTGAAGTATCGCAGTAAATACTAAACTTCTCGTCCTCGGTAGGAAGCGTCAGGATTGGAGCAGTATTTAATCTCTGCTTCAACATCTGGAAACTATGCTCACAATCCTCAGATCACAAATATTTTACACTTTTCCTCATTAACCGGGTTAAGGGTACTGCAATCTTTGAAAATCCCTCAATGAATCTCCTGTAATAACCCGCTAACCCGAGAAAACTCTGTATCTCCGTAACATTCTTCGACTGTGGCCACTCCTTAACTGCCTAGATCTTTGCTGGATCAACCGCTATTCCGTCGCTTGAAATAAAATGACCAAGAAAATGGATTCTATCCAGCCAAAATTTGCACTTTGAAAACTTTGCATAAAGCTGGTGTCGCTTTAGGGTTTCCAACACCACTCTCAAGTGCTCCTTATACTCCTCCTTGCTCCGAGAGTACACCAAAATATCGTCGATAAACACTATGATGAATTTATCGAGATAATCATAGAACATTCTGTTCATTAGGTCCATAAAGGCAGCTAGAGCATTTGTTAGTCCAAAATGTATCACGAGGAACTCATAATGTCCGTACCGTGTCCGAAAAGCCGTCTTGGGAATGTCTTCCGCTCTTACCTTCAGCTGGTAATAACCCAATCTCAAATCAATTTTTGAAAATACATGCGCCCCCTGAACTTGGTCGAATAAATCGTCTATCCTTGGCAGAGGGTACTTATTCTTAATCGTCATCTTGTTTAACTCCCTGTAATCGATGCACATTCGCAACGACCCGTCGAGGATTGGCACGCCCCACGGCAAAAACCTAGGGCGTATAAACCCTTTCTCTACCAATTCTTCCAATTGTTTCTTCAACTCCTTCAACTCTGCTGGCGCCAATCTGTTGGGATTCTTCGATACTGGTTCAACTTCCGGATACACATCTATCGCAAATTTTATTTCCCGATCCGGAGGAAAAACAGGTAAATCGTCTAAGTAAACTTCAGGGAAGTCTTGAACAATTAAAACATCCTGCGGTCTCGAATCCTTAGAAATTTGCATATCTATAATGCTGGTAAGAAAACCAAAATACTCACCCGCTAGAACTTTGCGAACACTGACAGGCGCCATCGCAAATGTTTTTCGGACATTCTTTGCGACTTGAAAAGTATGCTTCTCACTGTCCGGCGGTTGGAAGTTCACCGTGCCCGCTCTACAGTCAATCGTGGCATAGTGCTTGAATAGCCAATCTATTCCCAGTATCATGTCATATCCCGTTATACCCATAATAATAAGATCGGCTAATAAATTTTTGCTTCCCTCGGACACCACGCTATGTCGTACAATCTGATTCGAGTGCATCCTTCCACTAGAAGGTAGCATCACCTCGTAGCTACAATCCGTCGACACAGGCCATACGTCTAACTTGACCGCGAACGTAGTCGCAATAAAAGAATGCGTAGCACCAGAGTCAATCAAAGTATAGGCAGGTACAAAATTCACTAATATGGTACTTGACACCACAGCTGGTTGCTCGTTATTTGCCGACTCAATTATAGCAAATACTGTCGGGGTTGTGCGCGTTGGACCGTTCTTCAAAGCTAGACAATCTCTGCTGATCTGGCCTATCTCGTTACAGTTAAAACATCGCACAACTCGTGGCTTCGGGCAGTCTCTGGTCACGTGTCCGGCTTCATTACAGTTGTAGCACTTTCTAGAGTTCTATCTGCACTCTCCCGGATGATACTTAATACATTTGGGGCACTAGGGGTACTGTACTAGTCCTTGCGGCCTCTTACTACTTCCCTGGCTACTAGAATCCTCGCTAAATCTCTTGGTGCGTCTCTGTTGTGACGGCTGGGAGACACTTCTGCTCTTCTGTGGGGCCACTTCTCTTAAGGATTGCTTGGAAGCTTCCCTCTAAGTGATACACTTCATCTCGGCTTCCTCTACCTCCAATGCCTTGGCCACCACCTCGGAGTAAGGCACATCCTATATGCCCGCTATCTTCTCTCCTTTGTATATTTCCGGTCTCAATCCTTGTACAAACTGAAACACTTTATCCTCATTTTGGCTTACCAAATTGCTGGCAAACCGGGACAAGAACTCGAATCGCCAGTTGTACTATGTCACTGATGTAGTTTGCTTCAACTGTAAGAACTCCATCCTCTTAGTTTCCTGCACCGTACTATTAAAATACTTGTCGTAGAAGGCCTTCTTGAACTTCTCCAAAATCATATGCTGCGCATCAACAGTAGCCTCTATACACTCCCACAAAAACCGGGTATCTTTTGCTAACTGAAAAGTGGCCAGTTTAACTTTATCCTCGTCTTCCACCTTCGCATATTTAAACATGCTTTCTATTGCTCGGATCCACTCCTCGGCAGCCATCGGGTCTGATACTTGTCCTTCGAAAGTCGGTGGCTGCAATCTCTGAAATCGGTCACCTGACTAGAACTAGTTCCTGCACCTCCCTGTACTTCTCGGTTCAGCAACATCCCTAACTGCTGAGACTACCGATTTACTAATTCTATCAACTGTCGGATCGTCGCAGAATCGTCCTCACTTCTCGGTTCGGTTGTCTCTCTTGGCACTCTGGGATGTCCTGGTCGTCTAGACATTCTAACTATCTTTCCTGGACAAGGTTCAACTATGCTCATAAGTATTAACTAAACAACACTAAACTTAAACACTTACAGTTGTCAAAGCACGTCGTGCGGCGATCGGCGCTGTTGAGTAATCGTTTGAACGTTTTGACCAAATGGCTCTGATACCAGCACTGTAACGCCCCAAAAATCCTCCGTGATTCCCGGTTCGCTACCAACTACTACTCGTCACCATCCCTCATATTCTTCTACTAAATATTTCCTAGAAATTTAAAAACTTTTTTTTTTATTATTTGAGAAATACATGTAAATATCGCCGCGAAAACTTCGTTTAAAATCGGTTTAAATAATTTCACTCTTAAAACTTAAAGATTAAAGAGACCGATCGACACCTGCAAGAACTGGGCGACACTTAATTTGTCTCGGGTTTTCATCGGTCGACACTAACTTTCTCTCGGGTCTTTTCATCGGTCGACACCGAGGATACTGGTTGACCCCTCCACACCTATTTTAGAGAGGGGTCGACGCCCGCTGTCGTAGGCCGATACCTTGATCTTCTCTGTCCACGCAGGTCGACTCTCGTGGTCGACACCACTGCAAAAATTTACACGGACCAGTCGACACTTGTAGCCAGGGGTCGACACCTACTTCGACTCTACCCTGCGCAGGACGAATCTCGTGGTCGACACTCTCCCTCTATTTTACACTGATCGGTCGACACCTATTGACTTCGGTCGACACTTTGCACCAAGAAACTTCAACAGAATTCAACAAAACAACACGAATTTTGACTAAACGTTTAAAATCCATAAATCTACTTCTCGACTCAATTTACAACCTGTTATGCATGGCAAAGTAATCAACCTAAATTCAAATCTCTCTTTTACATTAAAATAACTACGTACGACTCAAAATACCTCACCGCCCATACTTACACCTGCCATAGTCAAAACGCCACAATAGCTGGCCTAGTCATCCCACGAGCATCCTCCTCCAATTGCCTCCTAGTCCTAGGCATGCTCGGGATACTCACTAGATGCTGCGTCCTTACCTACATCATAGAACTCTACTATTAGCCTAATGCTAAGTAAGTAACGCATACATACATAAGTAAAACAAACATTTCCTACACATGCAGTTTCTACAATTTCGTCTCTACTTTTGTTTTCGTCTCTTTCTTACATCTTTTTTATCTTCTTACTACTACATTCTTCTCTACGTGCTAGATCAAGGTGACACACCTCGCGGTCCACCTCTCCGGGCAAGTCCAACCTCAATCTAGTAAAGTGACACACCTCGCGGTCCACCTCTCGGGACAAGGTCACCACGTAAAGCGGAGGAAGAGTGATACACCTCGCAGTCCACCTTTCAGGACAAGACCACTTAACCTCCATCTTTTTATGTATCTTCTCGTTTCATACGTTTTATCACATCATCATATCCTAGGTTTCACTTTGTAACAACATGGAAATTCATTTTCGTTTCGTTTCGTTTCGTAATTTAAAACCATGATGCATATCATAAAGCATAACATAAAGTAAACGTGCAATGCAACCTACTGAACTGTGATGTAGTTCCGAAAGCAAAACTACTACTACATTACTTACCTGACGTCCTTAGCACTCGTAATCCAAAATCTCGCACGCTAACTGGAAAACCTATAAAACCACACATGTATTAGCTCTACTTTCCATTAATTCCGTAAAACTTTAAGGGAATCAACCACTCAATCTTCACTCAGTCCAAACCGAAATTCTAACTAACACTTTGACTAACCCTTCAACAATTCATAACTTCGCCAATACTCGTCCGATTTAGACTATTCGAAATGCTACGGGCTCCTCGTGACATCTAGTTCCTAACGGTCTATACAATTTCCCAATCCCTCACATATAGCTTAGCCGAACAGAACCCGTTCCGTAACCTGGGTTATTCGGTTATCTACACCTTCAATCTTTTCCATAAAACGTATAATCCACTCCTATTCCTAGCTTAAACATCAGCATACGTACAAAAGTCGACTAAAACCTCTAAATGTCGTATCTCACTCCTAGGGCTCACCCAAAACTCTCTCTAACTCTACTTTTACCGTTCAAAACGACCAAAGGACTAACTGTCTACTGAAAACTAACCAAACTTACTGTAGATTTGAAGAAACAGATGAGGACAGAAGGAAATCACCGCCGGAAGGAAACGTTGAGCTGTTCTTGCAGGAGAAGAAGAAGAAACAGGGAGGGGGTGGATTTTTCGTTCCTCCCCTGTTGTTTTATTTTTATTTTATTTTAATAAAATTAATTATGTTATTAAATATAATTATTTCTAATTACTATTGCGCCCTCAACCCTTAACCGCTTACTAAATCTGTTATACCGTCTAATTCCGATTCAATTTTTAAATTTTTCTCTCCTCCATTAGTCTCAAAATACTCTTTTACCTAAGAGTAGAAATTTTTCGCCCACAATTCCGACCATTACTCCGCCGATTACAATCCCGTACTTCCGAAATTAACTTAAACGGAAAAATTCTGGGCGTTACAAATTGGATCTGTCAGATTAACAGATCAAATTGTTCTTCAAAATGTGTTATTTGTTCTACATTTTTGTTTCAATTTGCTCTCTGGTAGGGCTCTTACATCATCAATAAATTGTTCAGTTTTTTTTTTTTTTTTTTCAAACCATGTAGTTTTATTAAGGAATCTTCGACAGGCTAGAAGATTGGGACGGGTGAATGACAAGTTGTATGTCTTTTATCTAAACTGACCAACTTGTAAGTCTAACTCTTTGCAAGCTACTTCAAGTTCAATAAAACGTCATGATTCTGTTAAATGGCATAAACAACTGGCACCTTTCCTATGCAAAAAAGTTTTTACTCAAAAGTATTTTTAGATATTCCTTGTCCATTAGCTAAACAGCTACATTTGCTTTTCAATTCATCTTCTGAATTAACTTTCAATCTCATTCATTCTGATGTTTGAGAACATTTTCATACCATTGCTCATTATGATTCAAAATATTTCCTTATGATTGTTGATGACTTCAGCAGTGTAACACCCCGAGAAACCCCGCGTTCTCGGTGCGCTACAGTGCATCTACACACTACACACACACACTAACACTTAACACAAGTAACTCAATTCAATACCACTTTCATTTTCAAATCATTTTCAAAAGAACATTTGTGAGTATGAAAATTTTTCGACTCGATTCGAAAAGCAACTCGCGTCCCGAAGAGGAAACACGAAGTCCTCAACATAAAACTACGCAGCGGAAAAGAAAACTATTTAAAACAATTTGAGGTAAAACGGTAAGACTTGAAATCCTAGGAAAGAATCCCAGCACCCCACGAACTACCCAGTCCAGTCCCAAGCATTCACGTCCCCACTCCGACACCCTGCGTACACCATCGCGGTGCCACAGGTGCCAACCCAACGTCACTGTATCTCGCGCACGCTCACAGCGCCGCGTGCCCCACGCACCCTGCCTCTGTACAGCACGTCCGCGCGCACGCCCTCACCCGGCGCCGCATGACCCGTGTGCACCCGCAGGGCCGCGTACCCCGCGCACCTGCGAATCACGCCGCACTTCCACGCTCATCTACCTTTTTCTAGCATTTACTGTTCACACTTCAACCTATTTCGTATCTTCTCGACTCCCAACCTCTCTCCCGAAATTTCGGCAGAGTAATGACTAAAAACTGACTATCCCAAAATTTAAACCCTGCACACAATTCACCATAATCCAACAATGTTTATTTATCCATCATCCAGAGAAATCACCATAACCAAATCAGAGTAAGAAGACAATAAGAACCATCAAATACAAATGAAGAAAGTCCTCCAAAACACTACAACCCCTCTA